>JAWNPL010000107.1:200000-691126 GCA_035047545.1 Drosophila paranaensis | reverse complement strand
GAAGCTAGCGAACATATTGAATAAGGCAAGAAGAAAACTCTCAACTTTCACATAGAAAGTTAAGCGAGAAGCATAGCTGGACACGGTATTAAATGCAAGCTAAATATATATAGTTCAATAAGAGATCGAGGGCCATGCGAGCTCAGAAACTATCAACGAAGCAAGAAGCGCATCGAACTTATCTATCAGCAAAACGGCAAGAAAAATCACTTGAATAAGCGCCGGAGATTGAAGTTATGGAAGATGGCATCGAAAGTGACCACGCACTTAGTGAAAGCAAACAGAGAGTTAAAAGAAAAAGCAACGTTGAGGACGAAAACTTAAGTCGAAAGAGAGCAATGTGCGCTGAAAAGGAAACCAACAAAAGAGAAAGAACCCAAGTGAGAAGTCAAACAAAAAGTGTGTGCAGCATTCAATGCATTCAATGGATCGATTGAAGGGCATTCAAAGCTGCGGCCATGACCAGCTAGTTCAAGTTTTCCGCTTTCCTTTTCCCACTTCTCATTTCTTTTTTTTTTTTTTTTGCTAGTTTTGCTGCTGCTACTCCCTTACTTCCGGTTTATAAATGATATTTATTCCATTTACATGCGGCGGGCGTTAGTTACGTTTCTGTTTACTCAAAGGGTGGGTGTCTTTGTGTGTGTGTGTGTGTGTGTGTGTGTGTAGCGTAGCGAACGCATGTTGATTACCCTTCAACCTCGTCACTGTTGCTGGCCCATCCGGAGCTGCTGAGACTACGCGAGCTGCAAACCTTTTTACACGTTGTTTTTGTTTTTGTTTTTCGGCTTTTTGTTTTTTGTTTTTCTCTTTTTCGTGTTCTTCTTTGGCCTTTTAGCGGATATTTTGGATGCACTTTGTTTAGCCAAACTTTGTGAGCTCCGAGAAATATATCATAAATAACAGAGAACTAACTGAATTATGCATGTACGGCCGGAACGAATCTAGGTAAGGAGCAGCAGCTGAAGCTGAAACTGAAACTGAAACTGAGACCGGAATCGGAATCGGAACTGACACTTGAAACAAAAACTTGCCAAGTCATGAATTAAGCAAGAAAACGGCAGCTGAGCCAAAGTGTCATTATGTTAAGTGGCACTTGAACTGGAACTGGAGCAGGAACTGGAGCAGAAACTTGAGCAGGAACTGCAACTGGAACTGGAACGGAAACTGAAGCTGGAACTGGAACTAAATGCAAATGTGTTGCCTGTAACTCATTTATATGAAATGATATCCATATTTCTAACAGCTTGGAACTGGAACTGGAACTGGAACTAGTAAAAATTATGGAACTAATGACCATGCTTCATCTTTAATTTTGTTGCAACTACTGAAATCTATGTTTAAAATGGCTGGGAACTCGAAGCATAGCTGGAACTGAAACTTGAACTAGAACTACAACTAGTTCCGCAGCTGGAACTAGTTCCTGTTTTTGATTGCCTGCAGTAATAGCAATAGACAGTCATGATTTGACATCAAACTGAAAGCAGAAATGGAACTAGAACTGGAACTGGAACTGGAACCGTAATGGCTTATGCAGTGACACGAAATGGCCTTAAATCAAAAATTGCGTGGGCAAGGCGAGCTTTGGGTCAAATTCCACATAAATATATATCCCAGATATACATATGTATATATATCTAAATATTTGCTTTTTAATGGTTCACAAATGTGGGCGGACGGCATAGACGAAGTCGGGCGCGTACGTGGACGACTGTGTGTCATCATTAAATCCTGGCCAAAAGCAATTTGAAGCCAAAAACGCAAATGGCAAAACGTTCCAATGCTTCTCCGCCCCTCCCATTTGACTGTCATTTTTTTTCTTTTCTTTTCTTTTCTTTTCTTTTCTTGCTGAGCTCTCTGGAGTTTTCTACAGAATTTTCCGAGCATTTTCCGCACTCACTCAATTGGTGAGATTTTTCGCTTTTATTTGCGCTCAATCGCAGGCAGTTTCGCATTTATGTTCGCATTTTTATTTGAAATGCCATCAAAGTGCAAGCGACATGTCCTTGTCCTTGTCCTCTGGCTCCCCCACATTGCTTAGAACAGCCAGCTGCTCTCCTCCTCTATCTCTCTCTCTCTCTCTCTCAGCTGTGACTGGCTTGCTGCAACTTGGATGCTGTTCATGTGCGACCACTCGTCAGCAAAAGTGTCGTAAAATGAATGACGATTGCATAATCAATTAGATTTCTCGATGTCCTTTAACCAATTTCATTTACAACATTCGGAATCACATTTACGATTTATGGCCCACACACACACACGGTTGCAACTACATTAATCAATTAATTATTTAATATTGCGAATTACAATACTCATTAGCAAAGCAGAAGGCCTGCAAAGTACACACAACTGGACATGTGTTGCCCATTATTTAATAGAGCTGCAAGCGACCGGAGGGCAAATACAAATTGATATTCAGGACAATCGATAGGGCAAAACAATATCTGCTAATGATTTCAGTAATCTATATATGAACAACTCATTAAATGATTTATATTGTAAAGTAAGATGTCATATATAGTATATTATGTCTATCGATAGTTTCATGTATCGATAAGTCTTTACTAAGTATATATAAAATATACACAAATATATTTAATTATGTATGTATATTTAGACTAAAACTTTGAATAATCGATATACATGATGAAGATTCATTGAATTAAATCGATAGTTATCGATGCATAGCGAAGGGTACTGCTGTTATCGATATGCATTGAGATGCATCGATATGCTTTGAGTTGGTACCAATTAACTTCAAGCCAGGCTAAAAGCAAACTTTTTGTAAAAGCAACACAATTTATCGATAGAAACTATTATCGATTGTTAATATATATTCGTATTCTATTAATTTAAAACAAACTTATCAAAGCCAAATTAAAGAAAGCTATAACATCTAAAAATATGATAAACGTGAACTATCGATAACTCTATCGATAACTAGCCGCCAGAACTCGTGAAACATTTGAAAAATAACTTAAGCCATTGTTAGCCGACTTGAGCAACAATTAGGCTTAGCCATAGTTAAACGATAACACTTAATAAAGCCAAATTTATTATAAGCCCGCAATTTATTTGATTTACATATCAGATAGACCGTTATCAATGTCCATGTGTGGCCATCAGCTGTTCAAGTGCAGCACATAACTCTCGGGCAGCAGGGGATGAAGGAAGCAGGATAACGAAGCGACCACCAGAAGAAGAAATGAGAAAAAATCATTTCTCGGTATCCCAATGGATTTTGCATTACTTATTCTGTTTGCATGCCCGACTAATCTGCAGCTTACGTAGCGGCCAGAATGCTAGCCTACGGACGCAGGCGCAGGGAGTGGGGCCTGCGAAATAGGGAACTGTTGACCCAATCATCGAATCAAGTTAAAGCTAAAAGTTTGCTTACTTTTTTTTCGCTTCTGCTGCTCGTCTGGTCGTCTGCTCGGGACCTGCCGGAGGGGTCTACGCCACCTAGTTGTATATGTGGCGCCAAAATGACAGCTAATGCCCGAACAGTTGTCAAATGTTTTCAGCAGAAGCTGCTGATGCGCCACATAAGGGTAGGCGTATATATATATATATAACGGTTCCATTTTTCTTTTTTTTTTTTTTTTGCTTGGGGGTTGCTGACAAATCCTTGCGTATCGATGGGGCCAAAACGCTGGGCGTGCGGATTAACGCACACAGCGTAATGAAGACAACCAGTATAAGGACAAGGGCCAGAGACAGCAAGAGAGATAACAGAGTGTGTGAGAGAGAGAGAGAGAGCGAGAGAGGGGAGAGTGGGAAAGGTGCGAGAAATCTTGGGCACAAGGCGTTGACAACAACAACAAAAGTAAATTGGTTTACTATTGACCTTGGCGTTTGTCAACGCCTGTGCTCCAAATGTAGCCCACGCAGCAGCGCCCACCCAGCGTCACATAAATAAGTCAAGCAAGTCGGAGAGGACAGATATATATATATATCTGAAAAATAAATATATATACATATGTACAGTGAACATTGTCTTGAGCTAACTATAAAATTTTGCAATTCGAGTTGGCTTTAGATTCTATATAAAAATAAGAAAGAGTTTAGTTTATATAGTATATAGAATATATTATTACAGTATATATTTGATATGATATGATTAAATATCTTGAAACTGTACATTTTTAAAGATTCTTGTATATAGCTATAGCTATATAGTAGCTATAAGTCATCTGATCCGATCATTACTTAAATGAAAGACTTGAATTTCGCTTTTATCATTTAAGAAAAGAGAGGACTGTATATGTATACAACTAACTATATATAGATAACTAAGAGAAGTTTTTATTCTGGGTAAGCCACATGTTAAAGTGCATGTTAAATTTGCAATCAGCATGCAATCAATAGGATTTTGACAGTCCAAATCTAACCGAAACCAACAATTCATTTAGGGAGCTTACACAGAATATATTTATATATATATATATATATAGATATATCAGTATATATACATAATCTATTCCGACTTATATATCGTTTTGTATTATTTTTTTACTGCTCTGTCGCATAAATAAATAAAAATCCGTCAAGCAGCGAGAATTAAAACAGATTTCACTTCAAACAGCTTCTGTCCAGCCGACAGGACTGACACCCACTCAACCAGCCCCAACTCGCCCCCACAGACAGTCCCATCCGCTTCCTCCTACTCCTCCTCGCTGTCACTCTCTCTCCCTCTCTCTCTCTCTCTCTCTCTCTCTCTCTCTCTCTCTCTCTCTCTCTCAAATAGCAGCAAGTGCCAGTCATAAAAAACGTTTGGCGCTTCTTCTTCTTGTTCTGCTGCTGCTGCTGTTTCTTCTTGCTTTGCCTTCAATTCAATTTTATTGATTTTTTTATTTTATTTTATTTGTTTTGATTTTTTTGATGCTTTAACATTTTGATACCCTGTAAAGAAAAGGAACGGTGTAGAGAGTGTGAAGAAGATGGAGAGTGTGTAGAGAAGTGGAGATAGTGGAGAATTGGCAGAGAATTTGGATAGTGAGGGGACAGTTTGGAGAAAGTGGGGATTTTGGAGAAAGTGGAGCGTTTGGAGAAAGTGGAGAGTGTGGAGAGTTTGGAGAAAGTGTTGAGCTTGGAGAACGTGGAGAGTTTGTAGAAAGTGGAGAGTTTGAAGAAAGTGGAGAGTTTGTAGAAAGTGGACAGTTTGAAGAAAGTGGATAGTTTGGAGAAAGTGGAAAGTTTGAAGAAAATGAGGAGTATGGATAAAGTGGAGAGTTTGGAGAAAGTGGAGAGTTAGAAGAAAGTGGAGAGAGTGTAGATAGAAGTATGTAAGCAAGAAAGTATTTAGCAGGGAGTATGAATTACAGATTGGAGACTACAGCTTGGAGACTTGATCAAATCAAATAGCTTTTATTCCCAGATGCCACATATATATATATATATATATATATATATATCATAAACTTGTCAAGCACTCGTTGCTTTCCCATTGCAGGGTATCTTTGCCGCTGAGCCTGCCCGCCGTAGACCACATTTTGCTGCTCCGGCATTTGTCGTCAATGTAATTTGCCGTTACACGCCCCGCGCAGCTGCGACCATTAAGCGCAATAAAACCGGGAATGAAAAAAAATCGAACAGCCCGACCGCCCGACTGTCCGCCCGCCCGTCGCTCCGCCAACAACTAGATAGGTTTTGCCTTTGTCTTACGAATTTTTTGTTTTTTTTTTTTTTGGGTTTTATGGAAATGAATAAAATAAAGGGAAAAATTTACATTTGTAAAATGCAGTTCTGTCCACTGCACGGGAAGCTAGTTGGGGGTTAACAGGGAGTGGATTTAAGCTGAACGGCCGCCGATAATGATGTTAATGAAGTTGCCAGACTTGCGACCAGTTCAGGGAGAGGCAGAGGAGAGGAGTGGGGCAGGGTAGGCAGAGGCACTCTGGGCGGCAGGGCAGCACGCGGCAGTCGAAAGTTTTCATCCGTTTGCCACGTAATGTCGCAATGCCCATAAATGTGTTACGCCCTCCTCAGACACACACACACACGCACGCAGAGACCACCTCAAACCGCCCTCAGTGGCAATCAAAGTGCCGTTGAAATGGCTACCGGTTACACATAACGCGTGTCCGGCGTTGCCATACCGCCTACGTATCCCTTGCAGCATCCTTAAACAACATTGCGTTGTTCCTTTATTGGTCGTTAAATCTCTTGCGGTTGTCGTGTCTTCTGATGCTGCTGCTGGTGCTCTGGCTAAGCTAACGCCACACCACCAACCGCACACCCACTTCACGCCCCCTAACCACGAATGCCAGCCACCCTCCTCCCCCGCTCTACAGCACTCCTTGGCCACCATCCAGCCATAGCCCTTGCGGCGCCAGCAACGTTTAGCCACACAGCCCCGCCGCACCCTTAGCACGGAACACGAGCCTGCCAACTGAATTTCGAGTTATGCTACACGATCTACGTGCGCACAGTGACACGAAAACGATTTGCTGGGGAAAATGTGAAAAAGGAAATAGTTGAATAATTTGGCCTAACATGAGCTTTAACATGGGCAGTTCATGTTAACATTTATATTTAGTATAAAATTAACAGACTTAACATACAAGGGTTTATGTTAACCCAATGTTAAAACTTAACATACAAATGTTAATGTTAACTAAATGTTAATGTTAACTCAATGTTGAAACTTAACATACAAAAGTTAATGTTAACTCGATGTTAAAACTTAACATACAGAAGTTTATGTTAGCTCACTGTTAACTTAACATACAAAAATTAATGTTAACTCGATGTTAATGTAAACTCAATGTTAAAACTTAACATACAAAAGTTTATGTTAACTCAATGTTAAAACTTAACATACACAAGTTTATGTTAATTCATTATTACCTTAACATACAAAAGTTTATGTTAACTCAATGTTAATGTTAACTCAATGTTAAAACTTAACATTAGCTTAACAACTAAAACTAACAGAAGTCTATGTAAACTTCTGTTAAAGTGAATGTTAACTAACATATCTGAGTTTAACTTTCAGGTTGCTGCTCTGCACCACTGTGCGACTCTATATTTGTAGCCGGCGGCGAAAGTACGCGAAGGCAGCCGCAACAAATTCGATTCGATTCCATTCCATTCCATTCCAGGAGCTAGAAAACGCGAAAGAGTCGCAGTCGCAGGAGTAGCTGTAGCTGTAGCTGTAGCTGTAGCTGGAGCTGGAGCTGTAGCTGTAGCTGGAGCTGGAGCTGGGGTAGTGGGAGTAGGAGTGGGCGAAGGCGTGCATGGTCCCGTTAGGATGGGACAGGCTGACGCCAGCGCTGGCGTCGTCGTCCACGTTTTGTTGCTGTTTAATTTTTCATTTAGGGTTGTTAAAGTAGATGAAGAAGAAGAAGCAGCAGCAGCAGCAGCAGAGGAAGCCGCAGCAGCAGCAGAGCACACGCACATGATTCTGTTTGGCTTTGGCATTAATGTAATTTGCTGTTTCTGTGCTTGTTGTTGTTGTTCTTGTTGTTGTCTTTTTTTATATATTTTTGGCATAATTTGTGTTTTTTCTGTTTTCGCGTTTTCTGCCTGCACTTGGCATCGTTTGCTTTGTTCTCTTAGTTGTTGTTGTTCATTTCTCTCTTTCTTTTTTGTTTTGTTATTCTTTGGCATTTCACTTTTACGAGCCTAAAAAACTTCCCTTCGCTCACACCCACACTCAGCCACCCCTCTCTCTCTCTCTCTCTCTGTCTCATGACATTTGGTTGCTTTGTGACCAAATTTCCTATGCCCTCAGTCCATCCTCTCTCTCTTTCTCTCTCTCTCTCTCTCTCAGGATGGCAACAATAAGGCACATTTTGATTATTTCCTTCGGGCACTTGAACAGCTGACTGCCGACAGCAGCGCCGCCGACTGCGCTGCGTACGTCAGCTTTGTTGCGGACGTTGCGTGGCAAAGCACGTTAATTAAATTAAGTAAAATTAGCTAAATATGTTTGCATTTCTCTCTCTCTCTCTCTCTCTCTCTCTCTCTCTCCTTCTCTCTCGCCCACTCACTTCCTCTCCAAAGGGGCGCTGAGGGTAGCAAATTTAGCTAAATAACCGTTAATAGGCCTATCTGGGTCGCCGTTCGTATCTTGGCTAGTAATTGGCTTAGCTGGCACTACGCGACACTAGATACCCTGTACTCTCGTAACTCGCACTAATCTAAGCAATTGTAGCTAACACGCTGATAAGTATGCTATAGCAAAAGTTAAAAAGCAAACTCGACTCATGTGATACCCTGTAAAGTGAAGTGTGAGTGCCAAGCTTTGTTTTCTTTTCTATATTTGTATACCCTCAAATTGCGTAAATGCCTGACTTACAGATACCCTATCTTATACTTATTACAAAGGTTTATATAGTCTATAAGCCAGCCTGACTCCCAAATACCCTAGCTTTTACTACCTCAGAAGTTTTTGTCTTGATTGATGGCTTGCTAAGTGTTTTAGTATTTGAAATCCGCGAGTTTCTTTAGTGCTTAGTTCTTACTTATGTGTTTACAAGTCTCTCCCACGTTCTCTCCTACTCCCTCTCCCCTCTCTTACTGTCTGCTATGCCCTTTTCTTGTTGTTCTCTTAATGCAAATTGATTCCTTTCTCCAGCTCCAGCTCCAGCTTCTTGCTGTTGATTGATTCATAGACGCGCCCGCAGCCCATCTCCATCTCTCTTTCTCTTTCTCTTATCCACACTCTCTCTCTCTCTCTCTCTCTCTCTCTCTCTCTCTGTTTCTTTCCCTCGCTTAATCGGTCATTGGGTCTTGTTATACAGCTCAATTATGGTCATTTGCCATGTGGCACATGGTTTGCTTTGGGTTGGACTTGGTGTTGGGGTAGGGGTTGGGGGAGGCTGCTAATGCCTGGCCCGCCCACCCTTAACCTTCAGCTGGCTAACCCCTAACAGGCCTCCAACTCCAACTACACCCTCGCCACCCCACCCCACCCCACCTCGTCACTTTAGCCACTTTCAAAGCGGAAAGCCGTGTCACGTGCTAAGGACCAAAGCCTTTAATCGATTTGCCTTTCGTCTTTCGTCGTTAGCTAAAAATTGTTGCCTACTAAAAATAAACGCTTAATGCAAATCGACAACAACAACAACAACAACAATGATGAAAATTTTGAAAAGCAATTGCAAAATGAAGTCAACAAAAAGGCGGCCAAAAATTTTCAATTTGTTTGCCTATGCAATGGATCCGGCTATGAGTCGGCCTCGTCTCTCTCTCTCTCTCTCTCTACCTCTCTCACTCCCTCTCTCGCTCTGCCTCGCTCTTGTTGTTTGTTTTTGCTATTACACACACACACACACATAGATACACATATATTGTATATATACTTTTAATGACTGCATTTAGATATTTTTATGCATCCTTTTACGCAAAATGCGAGAATTTAGATGTCTATCGAGTAAATGTTGACGCTCTCTGCCCGGCGAATTTATGCCGAGAGTATTTCAAATTTGATTACTTTTATGTATATGTATATAAACGAGCATTTTAGAGATATGGCCAGATAGATGTGGGCATAGATATTGGCATAGATATTGGCAGCTAAGTGAAAGAGTCGAGAGAAGAGCTCCAGTACAACTGCTACATATACTACTAAAAATACTACTATATACACTACTAAAAACACTACAATAAATACTTCTATATCTACTACGAAATATACTACTATATATTACTCCTACATATACTACCACATCTACTACTATATGTACTACAAAAATACTAATATATATACTACTATATATACTAATATATGTATATACTAATATATATACCACCATGTTTACTACCATATCTACTCCCATATCTACTACTATAAATACTACTAAAAATACTACCTAAAATACTACTATGTGGATATACTACTATATCTACTACTATATATACCACCATATCTACTACCATATCTACTCCCATTTCTACTACTATATGTATATACTACTTAATATACTACTATATTTACTACCATATCAACTACCATATCTACTACTATATATACTTCTATATCTACTACCATATCTACTACTATATCTATTACTATATATACTTCTATATCTACTACTATATATACTACTATATCTACTACTATGTCTACTACCCATATTTACTATAATATCTACTACTATATATACTTCTATATCTACTACTATATATACTACTATATCTACTAATATATCTACCTACCATATCTACTACTATATCTACTACTATATATACTACTATATCTACTACCATATCTACTACCGTATCTACTACCATATCTACTACTTCATATTCTCCCACTACAGCTAAAATATACATCTTTGCATATACACAGATCCTCCAATATTATACTGTATATTTATTCTAGGGAATCTAGGGAATCTCACAGTCGTGCACACCCCCATAAAAGCACTTTCACTTGTTATTCGCCGCAACATGTGTGCAAGATAATGCAGCAAGGGCAACATGGGCAACATTTTAATATAATCGTTCAACCAACTGATACGCCCCATGGCATCGATCGTAAAAGCTATTGATTCCGTTACACACTATCGGGGCCCATCCATTAGAAATATTGATAAAGAAAACTAGGTAAGCGAAGTTGAACAACGACTAGTAGCCCATATTTTAGTCATGTTTCATATATATTTCTTATAAAACAAAAATGGCCCAAAGAAGCCTGCCTCTAGACCTGCCTCCTAGGCCTGCCTCTAGCAACAGCTGTTCTATGCGAGACTCAGCTTTCACTGTGGCGCTAGACCAATGAAACTTGGTGTAGCTACTGCTTATGTAGGCTAAAATGAGATCTATAGCAATACGTAACTGAATTGCTATAGTGGAACTTGGCCAAAGTGGGAGATATGTAGGCGGAAAACAATGTAATTTAAAATATATATAATCATGTATATCTATTATATATTACTATATATATATATATATATATATATATATATATATATATATATATATATATATATATATAATCTGTTTTTTTCCTCCAATATAATTTAATCAATATTTGATATAAGACGTGTTAACCGGCTTCGCGCGTCTTGAAACAAGCCACGTCGCTGAAGCAATTGCTGTTTCTTTGACAGCAGATATACTTAGCTGTCATTTTAACTTTTTGACACATTTTCAATGTAGGTGGCTAGGTATGTGCATGGTATATATTATCGCCTATATATATATATATATATATGTGTTTTCTCTCTGTGGTTCTTTAACGGCATTTGAACACGTCAGCGCTTTTTTGCTTTTTGGGTTACGCTTATCGGTTTGCCGGGCCGTATAATCGTATAAAAATATAATATATATATATATAAATGTAGCGTTATCTAGTAAGCATATATCTAGCTCTTTCTCGCACTCTCTCCCACTCTCCCACTCTGCCTCTGTCTGTCTCGCTTGAGCTTTCTTTTTGCTGTTGCCAGTTGCTTATCTTATCAATAAATATCGACTACGACGACGCCAAAGAACTTCACCTCATCTTCTTCTCAATTTCTTGCACACACACATACCATACACACAGGCACACACACACACAAGTGAAAAAAAGACGTCAGTCAGGTATTTTTTCTTTTCCGCTTTTTTGCTCTTATCAGAGTGTTAGATAAATCTCGCATTGATGTGTGACGGTGTCGCAAGTTTTTCATTAAGGCACCAACACACACTGGCTGACACACACACAAGCGCACACACACACACTTCAGGATACCGAGGGCCGAAAAAATAGGCAATTTGAAAATCTTCTTAATAATAATAATAATGTCGTGTAATAATACAAGAGGTATGCTATTATGCCACTTCTTAAAGTGGGGAAGTTGGCTGCTGGCTGGCCTTTTGATCTAATCGCTGCCACATCACACATTGTCATACTTGTTCACTCACCCACACAGACACTTCATACGAGAGGAAAGGAATGCCTCACCTGACTCACCTTCCTTGGGCAAAGATGTTTCGCTCTGCGGCTTACACAAAATGTTAATTTTGTGTTAATGAAGCGGCGTCTATTTCGTTGTCTCTCTCTCTGTGTGTGTGTGTGTTAGTGTGTGTGTGTGTGTGCTGGTATGCGTGTGTTGCGCAGCATTTCGTCGCCACTTTGTCAGGCTGTCTAATGAAATTGCGCTGTCTTGTTAAAAGATTTTTGGCCGCATATTTCGGAAGGGCAATGCTGAGTCACGTGAGTGAGCTCTCTAAATGGGGCATGCTTGACTAGCAGATTGCCTGTCAACTAGCCAGCACGCCATTTTTACTTTGCTTTACTTGAACATTTGGTCTCTTTATAAGCACAAGTCTTCGTAGAAGTCGGTCATACACAACTTCAAGACCAACAATCGATATGTAATGATATATGCATATTTATAATATATGAAATACTTATGTATATGAACACCCGTCTCAGTCAAGTTCTTAACAACTCAAACAAAATATGCTTACAAGTTACAACAATATTGCTTTGTTTCGCACTATCGATATTTATCGATACAGTAGTGTCAGGCTCTCTCACAGTTCGTCGCTACACCTAATTTCTCATGCTTGCTGCCTACTAGGGCATTGGCAATCAGTTTTTGTTTCAAACTAGTTATTTGGTTCTCGGTTCATGAAAAGCCATCGTTGCAAAAATGTGGTTTCTGGCAAGTATCAAATAACTAACTACAAATGTAAATACCTACTGAAGATGCCGTAAAATGGACGTTCAAAAAAAATATAGCATCAATTCCGTTTAATTAATCTCTTTAAACTCATTTACTATCAGTAAATGTTGTTTTTCATTCGAATTACATGATTAAATACGGGAAAACGCGCTCCGCTAAATTGTTTTGGCTCCTACTGTATCTTTGGAATGTTATCGATTGCAATCTGAATGAAATACTTTACAGTTGAGCTCCGTGCGGGGTATTATCGATAGCTTCAGTCGATAACGGTTAAAAAGTTCATACCTAACTCGGATTACTTATCGAATACTCTCCTTGCCGTTATCGATGATACACTATTTCTCTAAAACTTCTCGATATACAGAATACTGTACAAAATCTACCGATTTGGCGTTAATGACTAGTAGAATATAATCAAAAGTCACTTGCCACGTGGATAAAGCGTTGACCACTTCCCGACCAATGACCTGCCCACCTCGATTTGTCGATGAGGACGGCAACTTCTCAGGAGCATCGGCAGGTTGTCGAATTCTGACGATTTCGTCGGTCCAAAAAATTTCCTTCACGTGCGTTGCATGTACGATGTCCGCCATTTTTTGTAACCCAAGGCCGATTGTTGATTTATTGTTGATGCAATTTTGTACGTTAATAGATATCGATTGACTGATTTGAATTTGAAGACTCATTGTCAAGTGGAAGATAAACGACACATACAAGAGTGTGGCATTTCACATAGTTGTCGTTGTCGCTGGTTACAAACAGCCAGATCAGAGTAAAATATACAGGCATATGGGTATATATATATTTGTATATAGCTTTATGTGTGTACGGATGCTATGGACGGCCATCACACACAAAAGAGAATTTCTATAATACAGATGTATATGTGCGTGGATTTATCTATAGATATGGGAATACATATATATAAATATATATATATAATTTACATATATAAATATATATATATATACGTGGATGCTTTTTTATTGTAGAGCAAAAATAAACAAATAAATCACGATTTTTTGCGGGAATGAAATACAAAAATTTGCGTAGATTTTGGATTTTCTTTTTTTTTTAATTTTTTTTTTATTTAATTTTTTATTTTTCGATTTTGCACATTTGTTGTTGTTGTTAAAGAGCAAGGCCGCCAGAAGTGCTTCATATTTGAGCTCGCTTTGTTGTTACATTTATTTCCAGTAATTTTATTTTTTATTTTAATTAAAATTTTTATTTAATTGCACTTTATTTTTGCGGTTTTCGGTTTTTGAAAATTTTGTTTTGTTGTTGTTGCTGGTTAGTTTTGGTAAGATTCAGAAAGAGGAAAGAGAAAGAACAGATAAATGCAAAAATTATTATAAAATATTTTTTGATATATGTTCAAATAAAGTAATTATGAAATATATGTATGTACATATATCTGTTTGTGAAAAAAAAAAAATGATAAATTAAATACATATATAATAAAAATATATATATGATAAAAGTAATACAAATGAATAAATTCCGATGAGGGACTTACAAAAGCCAAACAAAACAAAGAAAAAAAAACAAAACAAAAAAGAAAATAAAATACAAAAAAAGAGAATTTGAAAATTTATATTTTACAGCAAATCTTGACTCAAAATAATTTTGTTTGAGCAGCGAAAAGATAAGAATATGATAAGTAAAATATATTTGGGAAATAATCAAGAATATGGAGTCCTTTCTTTTTTATATATATATTAATAGATTGACTATCGAATGAAATTCAGTTATTTTCTAAATTTTGCAATCTCTTTGAATACGGCCATTCTATGGTGCTACATATTTTCGCCGCAGCTGTATTTTAAATTTATAACAAAATCGAACAAAAATCTGTTCCAAAAAATATAAAATAAATCTATTTTTAAAAATATAAAAGAAAACATTTAAGGTATTTAGTTTGTTTTTTTTTTTTAATTTAAAAATTAAATGAAAAAAATATATATAATATATAATATAGATATATCGGTACAGTAGCGCTGGTTACGGAGCAAAATGGTGAAAACCCATTTTTTGTAGCAAGTTATATAAATATTAAGTTTAGCTTCTTATTTTACTAATTCAGCAGTTTTTGCTGCAAATTTTAATATTACGAAAAGGCTCAAAACCAATGTTTCCAAATATTTATCAGAAAATATATATTTAGTGTATAAAAAAAAAAACATTTAAAATATTTTATTTATTAAACAAAAAATTTAAAAAATTTAATTTTTTTTTCAAATTAAAATTTTCAAATATACAGTATATATATTTTATATATAAAATTTTATATATGCTAAGTTTTTCTTTTCTAAGGAAATTGAGTATAAACGAAATGCTTATCAAGAATTTTTATTTTCAATTGTCAGATAGTATTTCTCTCTCTCTCTCTCTCCTCTCTCTCTCTCTCTCTCTCTCTTTTTCGTTGGCCTATCCCCACGTCTCTCTCCCCACCATCACCCTTCCTCCACCCTACAGCCGTTTTCGCAACATTTTGGGGGTTTTGACTTCATCGCAATTGTAATGGTACACATATGAAAAAGAGAAAAAACCGAATAAGAATAAGAAAGTGGGAAGCACCAACTGAATATAAAAAAACAATTTCGTCATGCATCAGCAATAAAGGGGAGGAGCTAGAGACATGGGTATATATATACATACATATATTATATATATGTATCTATATCTACGGAAATTTTAAGTAAGTTTCTCTCTCTTAAAGATTTGTTGTAAGTTCCCGCATTTAATAATGGATTATTAAAATGGATAATAAGAATTTTAAATGATTATATTTCGCATACTATAAAACCAGTAAATCGTAGAATGCTTCTTTTTGTCATTTAAACTAAGACGCTGAGGAATAATTTCAAGAAATTGAAGCAACTGAAGTTTTTTTGAAAAGAATTTTATTTTTTTTTTTATATAAATGAGTTCGAATGGAATTTTTTTTTATTTTAAATTAAATATTAAAAATTTTTTTAAATTTAACAATTTTTAATTAAAACTTTAAAAATTTTATAATATATAAAATATTTATAAAATATTTTAAATTGAATATAAAATATTTAAATTAAATATAAAATATTTTGGGTTTTTTATTAATTTAACAAATTTTTAATTTTTATGTAAAACTGTAAAAAACCAATAAAATATTAAATAAGATATAAATTTTAAATAATATATATAAAATAAGTTTTAAATTAAATAAATAAAGATACTTGGTTTTGCGCTAATTACGATGAAAATACATTTTACCGTAAAATGTAGATCTGTTCATCAAATTCCGCCATTTCAAGATTTGGCATTTCCTTCAACGGTTTTTAAATCGCGTTCTCTTTGAACAATTAATATTTCGACCCATCTATAGATATTTATAATTTTTTTTTTACTTTTAGCATCTGTGTGAAGAGCATTATTTTATAACAATAAAAGAAATCCTTTTCAAAATTCTAAAATTTTTCAGACTGAAGAAATCAAGTGTATCTATTATTTTGAGCAGTACATTAATTAATTATCATAAATTTGGGAAATATGAATTTTTTTTGGCATACATCACATTGTACAGATTGTGTTCTTAATGTTCACATCCAAGTTTTTTCAAAATATCACCAACTTGTTATGACAAATATCCAAAATTTTTTGGTGTATCTATTATTTCATCATGAATGTATATAAAACTAATTTTTCAAAGTATGCAAAAATATAATAATATTAAACTTTAAAATATTAATAAAATATAAAATATTAAAAAAATATATGTATAAAATATTTTTAAATAAATATATTCTCGTAATTTTTTTATTTAACAAATTTTTAATTCTCATATGAAATTCTAATATTAAACTTTAAAAAACTTAATAAAATATAAAATATTTTAAATAAAATATAAATATTTTAAATAAAATATAAAATATTTAAAATAATATATAAAATATGTTTTAAAAATCTATAAAATATTTTAAGTTAAATATAAAATTTTTCATATGTGCATATATTATTAAACTAGAAAAATTATTTATAGTGTAAAAAGAAAACTAGAATTCTACAGCTGTATCTTGAAAAGTCTGATTGTTCTGCGATCTTATAAACTTATTGGTATTCCGTCATTTTGCTCTTAAGACAATACACTCAAATTTGCTCAACTCTTCTCGCGGTTAAAGCTACGCACAGGTAAACAATGAAAATCTCTATCTGAGAAGAGTTTGAGTTGAAAGACTTTTCAGCTGCAACAGCAATTTTGCGAGGGAAGTTTAACAGAGCAATTCCAGTACTTTTTGGAAATTCTCCAAGTTTGCGGCAATGTTATAGGGTGCCAGCTAAACTTGGCAGCAACAAATGTCGTTAAAACAAATATTAAACAAGAAACGAAGGGAGAAACAGAGAGAGAGAGACAGAGAGAGAGAGAGAGAGAGATAGAGAGAGAGAGAGAAACCGGCGCCTTGCAGGTTTGGTTAGCATCGGCAGCGCTACTGACGTCGATGACGTTGACGGTGACGGGTCGAAACGACAGAATAAACGTAATTAACGCAGCACGCCACGGCAGGCAGCACGCGCGACAGGTAAGCGGCCGGTTTTACGGTACCCCCGGTTTACAGTCGCGCTAGGTGGAGGGGCGACAATGATGAAACGAGCACTGACAATGAGAGAGAGAGAGAGCGAGCGAGCAGCGAAGTCTAGCCGATGCACATGCACGCGCTTCTCACTGATAAATACACAACAAAAAGTTCATATGTGTGTGTGTGTGTAGAGATCACGCTCTCCAAAAAAAAAACAACGTTGGTTATCGCAATGTTATCTAAGCGTTTATCTGGCGAATGTTATCCGTATATTCCAATTGACTGCAACCAGTTTAGGCTTCATGCTCACCATCATGTATACAACGCAAGACTTGCATATGAATATATATATGTATATATAAAGTTGACCATGTTTACGGCAATAACAACTTGCTCATTGGGTCGCACTTACGCCTGCGCGCTCTGGCTCTTTTGCGCTCCGCTCTCGCTCTCTGGCTCTGTTGTTGCTGCTGCTGCTGTTTGCTGTTATACGACTTTTGGTTTCTTGGTTGTTGTTGTTGTACAAGCGGCTTTGTCCTTCCTACAGGTTTTCGTCCGAAAAATATATAAAAACAACAAAAATGCGGTTTTGCCAAATTGCAAGAAGCGGCAACAACAAATTGCTCAAATTCAAATTCAAGTTATTTGACATGATAATCCAACATAAACGACACCGCACGCACACACACACAGTACGCTCACACGTACACACACTCACACACACACATGCTCTCTCTCGCTCTCGCTCGCTCTCGCTCGTTCGGTCGCGCTCCATGGTTCAATTTGGTCGCTCTTACAGCACTCACACACATGCAAACACACACACACACACACACACACACACACACACACACACGTACAGCTCTCCTCGCGCCCCTTGCGCCTTGGCCCTGCTTTGACAAAGTGGAAAATCAATGAATGTACAGCGCGTAACAGAGCGCAAAGAGAGTGTAAAGTGCATGGCGTAGACAAAGAGCGAGCGAGCGCGTCTGCTCCCGCACACGCCAACCCCTCTCTCTCTCTCTCTCGCTCTCTCTCTCTCTGTCTGAACACACGTCGTCAGTTTGTTAACTTATTTCTACAGTAGCTACCACGTTCTGGCACACACACGCATTGCTCTCACGTCGCTCTCTCCGCTTGTGGATGTCAACGTCATGTTGCGGGTTTTTTTCAGTTTCTTGCTACGTTTCGCTTTTTTCTTTTTTTATATCGCATATTTTTGCACCGTTTTTACAGTATTTTTCATTTTGGCAGCGCAATAACACCGACATTGTTAATTGGCATTGCCCAAATTTTCATTCCATTCTTAATAACTGCACCAAATGCCAATTGCCGCGCAAAAGCAAACAAAACAAACCACAAAAACTGAGAGGAGAAAGAGAAATAACGGAAAACCATAACAAGAACGAGTTGTTTTACAACAAAAAATGCCGACAACAAAAAAATAACAATTATTTACGTTGTTTTGGTGTCAGCCGCATGGGCTCGTTGTTACTGTTGCTGTAATTGTAGTTGTCGTAAGTTTTATTATCTTTGTAATTCTCACCGCCTTTACACACAAAACATATATAATTTTAATAATTTGTATATTTTTATTTATAAATATTTCTAATACTTTTTCTTTTTTGTTGTTATGATTGTTGGGTTTCGCACACGTAGACACAGAAAAAAAATCGTAAAAAAAATTATTATTATTATGCATAAATCAACGTTCACGTAAACACAACCATCTTTTCGCTCTACGTCTTGCTGCCTACCGACGCCCTACGTCGTCGAACTAGCAACGAGAACGCATGGACAACAGTCCCGTTTATCGGCCATGTTCTCGTTTACGGTACGCACAAGTGGTGTGCATTGTTAGCAACGCCCGCCGCTGCTTAATTGCTGGTAATTGTGATGTATATTGACTACCGGTTTTCTTAACTATACTAAATACAATTTGAATTAACATAATTAACTATTTTTTGCCATTTATTTACTTGGCAAAATGTAAATTGTCAACTGTAGTATTAGCGGAATTGGGAACGTCCTGCATTACAGCTGTTAGAGGATACATAATATCTGTTGGCATCTTGTCTACTGTTACTGCTAACTTGCCGACAAGTGACTCTGCAGAGCCTATTAGCTGGCCTACCAGCAGCTCACGCTGGAGAGTGTTGCCGGCGCGCGCGTATAACACTTTTTGAATGTTAATTTGAAAAACATATTTTAGATGTTAATGCAAAAATGTGCATTCATTAATGATCGAGTGTAGATAAATTTTAATTAAAATTGTTTTTATATATATTAATAGTAAAACAAAAAAAAAACATTCAGTTGATTATTTGAAATATTTCCTTTTAGCAGACGCGCGCATTTCATTTTGAATTTTGAGTGTTTTTTGTTATTCGCTGCTGTTCAACACTGCTTCAATGTGAATACTTAAACATATGCTCTTCAAAAATCAGTTGTTTTGACTTTTGAGTTAAATATTATTTGGGCATTGCTAACATATTCCTTATTTTATTATATATTTATATAGATTTCATTTTTTATAGTTTCAATAGCAATCGAGAGTAATGTAACAGTTTCAACATGCGAGAGTTTTTTTGTTTGAAAGGTATAGCAGCCAAGAGCTGCACATGCCAATGATAGTGGGTCGTTATGAAAAGGAATAACATTTTTTATGTGATTATTTATTTACTTTAGTAATTATTAAGCATAAATTATAAAATAAATTTAGCATATATTAGCTTATTAATAAACATAAATATTCACAAATTTGAAAAGATGTGCGCTTATCGATAACAAGTAATTATATTTAATTTTGCATAAAATTACAATATTTTCACATGGTTTCAGCTAGGCTTGCACTGCAAAAGACTAAAACAAAATAATCCTATTTTAAGCATTATATTGTATACAAATATGTGCTCAGCAGATTTAATAAAAGTAATTACAATTAAATTCAAATTGTGTGACAAGTTATGACAGCATATCGATATGGCAATATGCTGCAAATCGACTATATCTCGCAGGAGTACAACTTTCGTGGATGCAAGTTTCGAGCAACAGCAACAGCAATTTGATATGCCACAATAACACAACACAAATCAATTTCGTGCGTAGCGTGCAAAAATATTATAAAATAATTAAAACGAACCTGAAAACAGCAATCAATAATTCCAGCAGCCAACAAATATATAGAGAATAAAATCAACAATTTTTTGTTATTGTCTCAGTACTGTTTATTTTTTTGTTGTTATTGTATGCACGGGCGCAGTAGCAGCAGCAGAAAACGGGTGAAAAAGTGAAATGATATCAGTGCAATATAGGAAAAGCAGCAGCAGCAATAACAGTAATAACAACAATAAATACAAATTCTCGTGGAGCAAGCTGTGCAAAAGAAGAAAATAAGAGTAAATAGAGACAATTTTACTGTCGGCAAATCAGTGCTAAAGAAGCAAAAGCAACAGCAAATACAACAACATGCACAGTAGCAGCAGCAGCCGAGGCAGAAGCTGAATGAAAATCAGAAAACAAAATGTACGACGCAGACGTCGGGCCGGGGCGTCTCTGCTGTGTGCGTGTTTGCGTGTATATAAATGACGACGATGTCAACAGCAACAGTAGCGACGGCCGCCGTCGTCTGTTTTTTTCACTGCCTTTTTTTTTTTTGACACAATTCAAATAGTTTGTTTCAAGCTCGACTTTGTGTTTGCCGCAGGCAGAGTGTTTTGTGTTTGTATATGTGTGCGGGCGGTCGCCGCAGTGAGTTACGTAGCGCACAGGTTTGTTGCCAGCCAAAAAAGAACAAAACTAAATCAATTACTGCTGCTGCTGCTGCCGACACAAGAACGGCAATAATAAAACAGGAGAAGAAGAAGAGGAGTAGATACGCAGCAATACTGAAAACATAGATTTTTTGCTTGTGCTGCTTTTGTTTTTGCGTCTGTCGGCGTTGCGAAAACACGAAAGAAAAGTTGAATACGGAATGCGAAATTGAACGAGCTCGCATCTACAGTTGTTGCTGCTACTGGCTGGCTGCTGCTGCCGCTATCCACCAATTTCTCACCACTTGACGCACAGCAGCAGCGTCATGGCTAACTGTTGTTGTCAAGGGAGTTTTTTGTTTTGTTTTCTATTTATCATATCTTCTTTATTTTTTTCTGGTTTTTGCTTTTAATCTCATTTCGTATTACAAAATCCAAATGTTATTTTTATGCAATATTTTCTTCGTTGTCTATTGCCTATCTCGTTGTTCGCTTTTCGAAACTCTTCAAGTACACAAACATATTTCACAGACGTGACGTACGAAGTATACGAATATGTGCGTGTGTGCGCGTGCGTATTTTTTGTATATGTATTTATATATGCATTTCGATTTCATGTTTTATTTACCATAATTCAGCAGACAGTATTGGCAATAAGTGTTTGTAGTTGTTTTTTTACCCAGTTTCGTTGTGCTTTCAAAATATATGTATATATAACTACACATCATTATACACGCAGATACGCACACACATATATAAATACATATATATATATATATATATATATATATATATATATATATATTTATATATAAGCGAGCACTGCGCGTTAGACAGACAGCGGGACAAGTAGAAACTGTATGAAACGAACTGATAATTGTTTTGGCACATTGTTAATAAGCATACATACTATATGTAAATATTAAACTTGTTTAAATAACAGACAAAAATTAATTTTAAAATAAAGAAAAATCAATTGTTTAACTAAATATAAATATTACATTCAAGTTAAAAATTCATTAAAATGTAAATTCGATATGAAGTAACTATATTAGTATTTTTATTATATTACAACTTTTATTAACGTCTCAAATCGTTAAATACATATTGTTTATAAATTGCATATATTATGAAATATAAACGCGCAAATATTTGTTTGGTTTCGTTGTCATATTTCTATGCATGTCACACTGCATGACGCTCCGCTAGTAAGAGGAGAAAAGATAAAAGAAAGAAAGTTACATGTTTTTTTTTATTTCGCCGAGCCGACCGTTGGCTCTGTGTATGTGTGTATATATGTTTGTTGTTGTTACTCATTTTGTTTTGTTTATAGTTTCTTATTCTATTTTGATACTTTAAAGGTTCTGTTTACTTCAAAATTAGCAGCAAAATAAAGCAATTGAAAAGGCGAGGTATGATAAAGACAGACAGGCAGACAGAAATGTTATTGCAAATGACATGATAATATATATTTATATATATTTTTTTTTCACAGTTTCAGCGACCATTTTTATGGGTTTTTTTGTTTTTTACTTTTTGTTGGTACGCACAAAAGCACTGCTGCTGCTGCTGCTGCTGCTGATGTTGCTTCTAGCACCTCAGCTGTTATCTCGTTTCGTAGTCGTTTACTGCAAAATGTTTGCCAAATATTTATTGTGCAAAGAATGCGCGCAAAACAAGTGAGCGAGTGAGTGAGGAGAGGGTAACAACAGTTTTTCGGCAGTTGGTGCGCAGATGCATGCGTATTAGTGCAAAAGTTTTTGAGCGCAATTTCGCATTGTGCATTAATTGTGAGTTTCGCATGTGATTCCGAAAAGCACAAGACACTAGTACAGAGGGAGGAGGTGTGAGTTTAGGTACAAAACTCAATTTAAAATTCAGCAATTTTTTATGGATATGTGAAAAGTTTTAGAAATTTTATGTTTTTTATTGAAAAATTAATTTTTGAAATAAAATTTTAAATTAAAGCAATTTTTTTGGTAGATGTTAAAATTTCTAGACTTTTATGAATATTTACATATATCCGTGAATTTGTATAGGATTATTTATATATGCATATGATTTTTTTAGTTTATAGGAATATTTATCAAATGTTGTTTATAGTACAGTTTTATGTATTAAAAACAATGTAATTTTCTATAGTAATTTTTTGTATAGGAATTTTTGCGTATATAAACTACTGACGGAGCTTTTGCTTCACCAATGCCAGATTTTTTTGTTTCTTAATTAACATGAATAAAATATGAAATGCAAAATTGCAATTTCTATAATTGGCCCATATACGGTTCTCCTCAATATCCCTTGTGGATTGGACGACATTTCGTTGATTATCATCGCACATGACGCATGCAGTTTCCCGCTGCTGCTGCTGCTGCCTTGGCTGCAGTGGAATATGTTCACACAATCAACTTTCCATTGCGTCCTCTGTCTCTCTCTCTCTCTCCCCACTGCGTGCGCTTGAAATGTTGCTGTATGCATGCATGCATATCTATAGTAACACTCTCGTTCACAAAAGCTGCGTGTTGCTTGTTGTGATTTCTTGTCTAGCTAAATGTTTTGCGTAGTATTTTGTCATATTTTTGGCACGAACAGCATACCAACACGCACACACACACACACACACGAGCTTTTTGCGCACAAAAGAAATCGAACGAATGACCATTGGCTTCAACTTGCTGACTCAGTTGTTTATTAACATTGACAATGCATTAGGGTACACACAAAAGCGAAAAACGCCAGTTGCCTATGCCAAAACAAAGAACAGTGCGTTCTATGTGTTGGCGGAGGGGAGGGCGTGAAGAAGGCTGTGCTGAATGCAGTCATTACTCAATATCAATACTCTACCACATGCATGTGTGATTCGGCAACTGTGTGTGTGACATGTTTTAGTTGGCATTGCTTGCCAAAGAGCAGCTGAAAAGTGTCAATTGTGGAATGCAACGTTTTGTGGTAGTCTCCTCTCTCCAATTTCCGTGCGCTCTTCTCTGCTCCTCCAGCTACTTAAAACACAAAGAGCCATAACATTATATTTAAACTCAAATCAACTTTACAATGGTGTCATGCGCTTTGTAAAAATAGTTTTTTTGTTCACTTAACTTTAACTCCTAATAAAGTAATTTCTTGCCAACTCGAGTATTGCCCTATAAAAGTAAAAGCTTATAGTTGTACTGCTTAATTAAAATTGTATACATATATATATTTGTTTTTTTATACAACAGTGTTAGCTTCAGTTTATTTTTTATTATTTATTTTATTGTTTATAATAAGGTATTCACATTCGGTTATTTTATTCTGTTGACTAATTAAATTATTTATTGAATTGCTTGAAATTTTCATTACGTTCTATTGTTACTCAGCTTTACAAAGTATAGTCTATATGTATGTACATGTATATACAGTATTTCACAATGTTGATCTTTGGTTGGGATTGGCTCACATCATTTCATATATATACGTCATATTAGCTTATCAAACAAGCCTAGCTATATATGTATATATATATAATATACATATTATACACGTGTGGACCCAAATGGGTTAAACGACTTTTTTCACGGAATATTTTTGAGTTGAAAAATAACGACTTTATCGGCAACGACAGCAGCAGCGAGATAGCAAATCACTTTTAAAATGACAAGCAACAACAACTACAAAACAATTTCCGTAAATTGCCTACAAATTCGTCGCAAATAGCATTAACCCACATGCGGCCCAAGTGCATGAATTTCGCACAGTGGGGGTTAGGGTTAAAGGTGCTTCTTGCGACAATTTGTAAACAATTTACGAAATTGTTTTTGTAGTTGTTGTTGCTTGTCATTTTAAAAAGTGATTTGCTTATCTCGCTGCTAGCTTATCGTGCCGATAAAGTCGTTATTTTCAACTCAAAATATTCCATGAAAAAGTCGTTTAACCCATTTAGATGCACACGTGTAATATGTATGTATATATATATACATATACTGAAACAGATTGTTTGATAAGCTAATATGACGTATATATAAATATGAAATGATGTAGTAAACGAGCCAATCCCACATGCCAAAGATCAACATTGTGAAATACTATATATACATGTACATACATATAGGCTATATACACATGTAAGCTGAGAGCCAGCAATAGAACGTAATGAAATTTCAAGCAATTCAATAAATAATTTAATTGAAGTCAACAAGAATACGTGCTCGAATGGCAGATACCTTATTATAAACAATAAATAAATAATAAAAAATAAACTGGAAATATTTACTGTTGTATAAAAAAAAAAAAAAACAAATATATATATGTATACAATTTTAATTAAAATTGATTAACCTGTTTGTAGAACTGGTACAGCTATAAACACTTTTATAGGGTATACTCGAGTTGATATGCCAAAGTGCGCACAGTAGGGGTTAAAGTTAAGTGAACAAAAAAACTATTTTTACAAAGCGCATGACGCATTGCAAAGTTGATTTGAGTTTAAATATGTGTTATGGCTCTTTGTGTTTTAAGTAGCTGGAGGGCGAGAGAGGGAGAGAGAGAGCGCGCGAGAGAGTGAGAGGGAGAGGGAGACTACCACAAAACGTTGCATTCCTTAATTGACTTGCGCACACGCGCATCAGCACCAACAATAGCAATAGCAATGCCAACTAAAAGCAATGTCACACACACAGTGCCAGATGTACATGCATGTGTGTGCGTGTGTGTGTGTTGTGTGTAGCTGCATTCAACAGCTACAGTTAGTCTCTCTTCACGCCCTCCCACCTCCACCAACACATAGAACGCACTTTGTCTTTGTTTTGGCATAGGCAGCAGCGTTGACCATTGTCTGCGAGCTTTTCGCTTTGTGTGCCACTGTGCGTGTGTGACTGTGTGTGTCAATGTTAATAAGCTAGCTAGTCAGCAAGTTGAGCCAATGGTTCCGTTCGTTCGTTCGATTTCTTTGTGCACGCAAAAAGCTCGTGTGTGTGTGTGTGTGTGCGTGTTATTGTTTATGCTGTTCATTGCCAAAGCCACTTGACAAAATCTACGCAAAGCGATTTAGCTAGACAAAGAAAATCACAACAAAACGCAACACACACACACACAGGAAGCTTTTGTGAACAGGTGTTACTATAAATATACATACATGCATACAGCAAGCATTTCAAAAGCGCACGCAATTGAAAGAGAGAGAGAGAGAGAGACAGGACGCAATGGAAGTTGATTATGTGAACACTTGTTCCACTGCAGCCAAAGGCAGCAGCAGCAGCAGCGGGAGCTTTCGCATGCGTCATGCGATGATAATCAACGAAATAATCGTCCAATCCACAAGGGACTAATTGAGGAAAATTGCATATTAATATGGGCCAATTATAGAAAATTGCAATTGATTTTCATTTCATATTTTATTCATGTTAATTAAGAAGCTAAAAATGCAACAGGTAAACAAAAGCTTTATCAATCAATATATGAAAGTTTACATATACACAAAAATTCCTATACAAAAAATTACTATAAAATTACATTGTTTTTAATACATAAAACTATATATTACTATAAACAATTTATTTGATAAATATTCCTATAAAATTCTAAAAAAAAATCATATGCATATATAAATAATCCTATACAAATTCTATAAATTTGGATATATGTAAATATTCTCATAAAAGTCTAAGAAAAATTTTAACATCTATAAAATTAGCTGAATTTAAAATTTTATTTCAAAAATTGAATTTTTTCAATAAAAAATTTTGCTATAAAATTTCTAAAACTTTTCACATATCCATAAAAATTGCTGAATTGAGATATTCCATTTTATAAATTGAGTTTTATTTGTTCACCCTACTCCTCCACCTCCTCCCTCTGTACTAGTGTCTTTTTCATTGCTTTTCAGATCACGTACGAAACTCACGAATATTAACTGAAAGCACAATGCGAAATGCGCTCAAGAGCTTTGCACTAATACGCATGCATCTGCGCACCAACACCAGCGAAAGCTGTTGTTACGCCTCTCCTCACTCACTCGCTCACTTGTTTTGCACTCATTCTTTGCACAAATAAATATTTGGCAAACATTTTGCGGTAAATTTCAAACGACTGCAAGTGAGAGCGGGATGGCGCTAGCTGGTGAGTGCTAGAGCGAGCATGTCAGCAGCAGCAGCAGCAGCAGCAGTGCTGTGCTTTGCAATTTTGTATACCAACAAAAAGTAAAAAACAAAAAAAAAACCCATAAAAATGGTCGCTGAACTGTGAAAAAAAAAATATATATATAAATATATATTATCATGTCATTTGCAATGTATTCTGTCTGCCTGTCTGTCTTTATCATACCTCGCCTTTTTCAATTGCTTTATTTTTAGTTGCTGCTGCTAATAATTTTTGGAAACAAAGAGCAGAGACCCCCACAGCACAGCCCAAAAGCAATTATCAAAATAAGTCGAATCAGAGCAAATAGAAGAAAACGCAAAAACAAAAACAAAATGAAGTAACAACAACAAACATATATACACACACACACATACACAGAGCCAACGGTCAGCTGCAACGAAATGTTGTTTTTATGCTCTTTCTTCTTTTATCGCCTCTCTCTTCTACTACTAGCGGAGCGTCATGCACAGTGTGACGCATGCATATGAAATATGACAAGCAGGAGTAAACAAAATATTTGCGCGTTTTATATTTCATAATATATGCAATTTGTAAACAATATGTATTTGCTAACGATTTGAAGACGTTAATAAAAAGTTAATAATGTATAAAAATACTAATATAAGTTACTTCATATCGAAAATTTACATTTTAATGAATTTGCTTGAATGCTATGTATATTTAGTTAAACTTAATTGATTTTTTCTTTTATTTTTAAAATTAATTTTTGTCTGTTATTTAAACAAGTTTAATATTTACATATAGTATGTATGCTTGTGTACCAATGTGCCAAAGTGTTTCATTATCAGTTCGTTTCATACGGTTGCGTTTCGCTCTTCTGTCCGCTGTCTGTCTAACGCGCAGTGCTCGCTTATATATAAATATATATATATATATATATATATATATATATATATATATGTATTTATATATGTGTGTGCGTATCTGCGTGTATAACAGTGTGTAGTTTGTATATACATACATGTATGTGTATGTATATATTTTTGAAAGCACAGCGAATTTAGACAAAAACACACACACGCAGCCACAAACACTTATTGCTATTACACGAATATAACGGATATTGTATGTGACAAATACATTATGAAATCAAGTAATGCATATATAAATACATATACAAAATATGCACGCACACACACGCACACATATTCGTACTCATATACGTACGTCCGTCTGTGTGTATTTGTGTGTACTTGAAAGAGTTTCGAAAAGCGAACAACAGATAAACAATAAACAACGAAAAATATTGCATAAAAATAACATTTAGTTTTCAATACAATACGAAATAGTTAAAAAAGCAAAAGCAGAAAAAAATAAAGAAGATATGATAAATAGAAAACAAAACAAAATACACAAACAACGACAACAACAGTTAACTTACCACTTGACGCTGCTGCTTCGGCTGGCGTTGTTGTTACGACGTCAAGAAACAGTTGAGAATTGGTGGATAGCAGCAGCAGCAACAGCAGCCAGCCAGCCAGCAGCAACAACAACAAATGCGAGCCTGCTCGTTCCAGTTCCGCGCGTTCCGTTGTTCAACTTTTTCTTTCGTGTTTTTCGCTGCTTATGACTGAGGCACAAAAACAAAAGCAACACAAACAAAAATCATATGTTTTCAGCTGTTGTCGTTGCTATTGCTGCGTATCTTCTCTCCTCTTCTTCTTCTTCTCCTGTTTTATTATTGCCGTTTGCTCTTGTGTTATTGTTGCAGTCGGCAGCAGCAGCAACAGTAAATTGATTTAGTTTTGATTCTTTTTTGGCTGGCAACAAACAAACTGCGTCTTGCGTTCTTCCACTGCCAGCGACTGCTGTTAACGCCCACACACACACATATACAAACACAAAACACTCACACACACACAGACGCTGCAGCAGCAAACACAAAGTCGAGCTTAGAAACAAACTTTCAAGTGCAAAGCTCCGAGTTTGTTTGAATTGTGTCAAAAAAAAAAAAACGGAATTACGAAAAAAAAACAGAACGACAACAGCCGTCGCTACTGTTGCTGTTGACGTCGCAGTCGTCGTCGTTGCTGCTGCCTCGCTCGCACCCACGCTCACCACTCACACATACACACAAACACGCACACAGCAGAGAGGCTGCTGGCTGCGACGTCTGCGTCGTACGTTTTTTTGTTTTCTGTTTTCGATTCAGCTTCTGCCTCAGCTGCTGCTGCTGCTGCTGGTATGTTGTTGTATTTTGCTGTTGCTGCTGCTTCTTGCTAGCACACAAATTTACTGCGACATTAAAATTAAATCTCTGTTGCGTTCTTATTTTCTTCTTTTACTTTTAACTTTGCTCCACGGATTTGTATTTATTGTTGTTGTTGCTGTTGTTGCTGTTATTGCTGCTGCTGCTGCTGCCTATTGCGCTGTTAATCGATTTCACTTTTTTTCTGCGTTTTTTCTACTGCTGCTGCTGCTGCTGCTGCCCGTGCAGCCACAATAACAACAAAAAAATAAACAGTACTCGAACAATAACAAAAAATTGTTGATTTTATTCTCTATATATTTGTTGGCTGCTGTTATTGAGCCAATTGCTTGTTTCGGGTTCGTTTTAGTTATTTTATAATATTTTTTGCACACTTGCACACAAAATTGATTTGTGTTGTGTTGTTGTGGCGCTGTCGTCGTTGCTGTTGCTATTGCTCGAAACGCGTCCGCAGTGTATATAGAGCTGTTGGCCTCTGTCCGATATAGTCGATTGCAGCGCTATTGCCACTATCGATATGCTGTCGCAACTTATCACGCAATTTGAATTTAATTGTAATTACTTTATTAAATCTGCTTTGAGCACATATTTGTATACAATATAATGCTTAAAATAGAAGTTAATTTTTGTTTTAGTCTTTTGCAGTGCAAGTGCTAAGCAATTATGTGAAAATATTGTAATTTTATGCAAATTAAATATAATTACTTGTTATCGATAAGCACGCATCTTTTCAAATTTATTAATTTCGTTTATGTGTTTATTAATAAGCTAATATATGCTAAATTTATTTTATAATTTATCTTAGATAATTACTAAAGTAAATAAATAATCATAAAAAAATGTTATTCGCTTTCATAGCGATTACTATCGTTGGCATGTGCAAAAAGGCGCAGCTCTTGGCGCAAAAAAGAGCTATGCAGCTCAAGCAAACTCTCGCATGTTGAGAAACTGTTACATTTACTCTCGATTGCTTGTGAAACTATAAAAAATGAAATCTATATAAATATATAATAAAATAAGGGAATATATTTAGCAATGCCCAAATAATATTTAACTCAAAGTCAAAACAGCTGATTTAATGAAAGAGCATATGTTTAAGTATTCACATTGAAGCAGTGTTGGACAGCAGCAGTGCTAAAAAGCACTCAAATTCAAAATGGAAATGCGCGCGATGCTTTGCTAAAAGAAATATTTCAAAAATAATATGAATGTTTTTTTTTTTAGTTTACTAATAATATATATAAAAACAATTTTAATTAAAATTTGTCTACACTCGATCATTAATGAATGCACATTTTTGCATTAACAGCTAAAATATGTTTTCAAATTAACATTCAAAAAGTGTTATACGCGCGCGCCCAAGAATGGGCAGCACTTCGCAAAGGACTCTCAGCGTGAATAACAGAGAGCGGGCCGAGCTGAGCTAGGCTCTCTGCAGAGTCGCTGACTGTTAAGTTAGCAGTAACAGTGGGTGCTAAGTGCCAACAGATGTTATTATCCTCTAACAGCTGTAATGCAGGACGTTCCCAATTCCGCTAATGCCCTTCAGTTGACTTAATTGCATTTTGCCAAGTAAATAAATGGCAAAAAAATAGTTAATTATGTTAATTCAAATTGTATTTAGTATAGTTAGAGAAACCGGTAGTCAATGCCATGCAATTACCAACAGTTAAGCAGCGGCGAGCGTTGCTAGCAATGCACACCACTGTGCGTTGCCGTAAACGAGAACATGGCCGATAAACAAGCATTCTGATTGGGTTTGTTGTCCATGCGTTCTCATTGCTAGTTCGACGGCGTAAGAGTTAACGTCAGTAGGCAGCAAGACGTAAACGAAGATGGTTGTGTTTTTGTTGTTACGTGAACGTTGATTTATTTATGCATAATAATAATAATTTTTTTGCGATTTTTTTTTCTGTGTCTACGTGTGCGAAACAACAATCGTAACAACAATTAAAAAAGAAAAAGTATTAGAAATATTTATAAATAAAAATATACAAATTATTAAAAATTATATATGTTTTGTGTGTAAAGTGTGCGGTAATATTTATGGGAAATTACAAAAGATAATAAAACACGACAACTACAATTACAGCAACAACAACAACGGGCCAGCCCATGCGGCTGACACCAAAACAACGTAAATATAATTGTTATTTTTTTTTGTTGTCGGCATTTTGTTGTAAAACATTGAACGTGCTCGTTCTTGTTATGGTTTTCCGTTATTTTCTCTTTCTCCTCTCAGTTTTTGTGGTTTGTTTTTGTTTGCTTTGCGCGGCGAATTGGCATTTGGTGCAGTTGACACTCCAATTAGAATTTCGTGTAGTTTGGGCAATGCCAATTAGCATTTGTGTCGGTGTTGGTGCGCTTATAAGAATGAAAAATATAACAAAGCGGTGCAAAATAATACGATATAAAAAAAGAAAAAAAAACGAAACGTAGCAAGAAGCAGAAAAGCCGCAACGCTGACGTTGACATCCACAGAGAGCCGACAGCGAGAGAGAGAGAGAGCGACGTGAGAGACAATGCGTGTGTGTGTGTGTGGTAGAACGTGGTAGCTGCTAGCAGAATAAGTTAACAAACTGACGACGTGTGTTCAGGTTCGTGACAGAGAGAGAGAGCGAGAGAGAGAGAGAGAGAGAGGGGTTGGCGTGTAAGCGGGAGCAGGACGCGCGCTCGCTCGCTCTTTGTCTACGCCATGCACTTTACACTCTCTTTGCGCTCTGTTACGCGCTGACATTCATTGATTTTTCCACTTTGTCAAAGCAGGGCCAAGGCGCAAGGGGCGCGAGGAGAGCTGTACGTGTGTGTGTGTGTGTGTGTGTGTGTGTGTGTGTGTGTTTGCATGTGTGAGTGCTGTAAGGCGACCAAGGTGAATTGTAGAAGAGCCTGGAGCGCGACCGAACGAGCGAGAGCGAGCAAAGGAAAACAAAGGAAAGAAACATGTGTGTGTGCGTGTGAGAGTGTGTGTACGTGTGAGCGTATGCCTGTGTGTGTGTGCGTGCAATTAACAATTCGTCGTTGGAGGTTATGTTGGGCCATCGTGTAAATAACTTGAATTTGAATTTGAGCAATTTGTTGTTGCCGCTTTGCTTGCGCAATTTGGCCAAAACCACATTTTTGTTGTTTTTTTATATATATTTTTTCGGATTGTTATTCGAAAAGCGCGAGGCGAAGCAACCACCGAAACAGAACGAAAAGGAACAAGCGCCGCTTTTAGCCACCACCACCAACAACAACAACAAGAAGAGCAAAGTCGTATAACAGCAAACAGCAGCAGCAGCAGCAACAACAGAGAGCCAGAGAGAGCGAGAGCGGGCGCAAAAGAGAGCCAGAGCGCGCAAGAGAGCGCGCGTAAAGTGCAAACCCAATGGCAAAGTTGTTGGCCCAAGAAATATATGGATAAGCCAACAACATGAATCAACACTATATATACATATATATATTCATATACAAGTCTTGCGTTAATGCATAGGCTCTAATTGGCATAGCTAAACAATTTGCAGTCCAATTGGAATATACAGATAACATTCGCCAGATAAACGCTTAGATAACATTGCGATAGCAACGTTGTTTTTTTTTTTTTGGAGAGCGTGATCTCTACACACACACACACATATGAACATTTGTTGTGTAATTGTCAATTGGCAACATGCATGCTCCAATTGGGCATGCATCAGCTGAACTTCACTTGCTCGCTCGCTCTCTGCTCTCTTCCCCGCGCTCTCTCCTCTCTCATTGTCAGTGCTCGTTTCATTTAGTTTATCGTGTCGCCCACCCCTCCCTCTAGCGCGGCTGTGGGCTGGCAGGGGTACCCAAAACCGGCCGCTTACGTGTCGCGTTAGCGTAAGCGCACTTCATTTACGTAGCGTGCTGCGTTAATTACGTTTGATAGCGCTACTGTCGTTCGACCCGTCACCGTCAACGTCATCGACGTCAGTAGCGCTGCCGATGCCAGCCAAACTACCGCAAAATGTGCCACGCCGGTTTCTCTCTCTCTCTCTCTATCTCTCTCTCTCTCTCTCTCTGTCTCTCTCTCTCTCTGTTTCTCCCTTCGTTTCTTGTTTAATATTTGTTTTTAACGACATTTATTTGCTGCAGCTTAAGTTTAGCTGGCGCCCCTATAGGCGTTTATTGCCACAAACTGATTTAATGGGGGCCTAAAGTACAGTAAAATGTCGCTACACTGAATTGCTCTCAAGAGTAGTTTTCCTCTGTTAAACCTCTCGCAAAGTGCTAATTGCTAGCTAAAAAAGTCTCTTTCAACTCTCAACTCAAACTCTTCTCAGATAGAAGATTTCATTGTTTACCTGTGCATTAGCTTAGCCTGAGAAAGAGTTGAGACAAATTTGAGTGTAAACATTATCTTAAGAGCTAAAGCGGTGGAAGCTACCAATAGGACCTATAAGATCACAGAACAATCAGACTTTCAAGATACAGCTGTAGGAATTCTAGTTTTTCTTTTACACTATAAATGGGTTTTTGTAGTTTTAATACAATATATGCATATGAAAAATTTTATATTTAACTTAAAATATTTTATAGATTTTTAAAACATATTTTATATATTATTTTAAATATTTTATATTTTATTTAAAATATTTATATTTTATTTAAAATATTTTATATTTTATTAAGTTTTTTAAAGTTTAATATTAGAATTTCATATGAAAATTAAAAATTTGTTAAATAAAAAAAAAATTACGAAATTTAATATTTATTTAAAAATATTTTATACATATATTTTTTTAATATTTTATATTTTATTAATATTTTAAAGTTTAATATTATTATATTTTTGCATAAAAATGAAAAATTGGTTTATATACATTCATGATGAAAATAATAGATACACCAAAAAATTTTTGGATATTTTGTCATAACAAGTTAATTTTTGATATTTTTGAAAAAAAACTGGATGGTAACATTAAGAACGCAATCTGGCAATGTGATGTATGCCAAAAAAAATTTCATATTTCCCCCCAAATTTATGATAGTCACAATTAATTGAAAATAGCCTGCTCAAAATAATAGATACACTTGATTTCTTCAGTCTGAAAAAAAAATTTTAGAACACGAAAGGTTTCTTTTATTGTTATAAAATAGTAAGTATTCTTCACACAGATGCTAAAAGTAAAAAAAAATTATAAATATCCTATATAGATGGGTCGAAATATTAATTGTTCGAGTAAGGAACGCAGAATTGCTAAAAACCGTTGAAGGAGTGGCAAATCTTTGCGTGAAATGGCGGAACTGATGAACAGATCGCTTTATTTTGTATTAAATGCTATTATTTTCATCATGGGTGTATATAAAAAAAAAACCAAGTATCTTATATTTAATTTAAAATATTTTATATATATTATTTAAAATAATTTATATCTTATTTAATATTTTATTAAGTTTTTTACAGTTTAATATTAGAGTTTTACATAAAAATTAAAAATTTGTTAAATTAATAAAAAACTTAAAATATTTTATATTTAATTTAAAATATTTTATATTCAATTTAAAATATTTTATAAATATTTTATATATTATAAAATTTTTTAAAGTTTTAATTAAAAATTGTTAAATTTAAAAAAATTTTTAATATTTAATTTAAAATATAAAAAAAGAATTCCATTCAGACTCATTTATATAAAAAAAAAAAAATAAAATTCTTTTCAAAAAAACTTCAGTTGCTTCAATTTCTTGAAAGTATTCCTCAGCGTTAGGATCTTAGTTTAAATATGTTAAAAAAGAAGCATTCTACGATTTACTGGTTTTATAGTATGCGAAATATAATCATTTAAATTCTTATTATCCATTTAGCTAATCCATTATTAAATGCAGGAACTTACAACATATCTTTTAAAGAAAGAGAAGAAAACTTACTTAAAATTTCCGTAGATATAGATACATATATATAATATATGTATGTATATATATACCCATGTCTCTAGCTCTATGCAACTTTTATTGCTGATGCGTGACGAATTGTTTTTATATTCAGTTGGTGCTTCCCTTTCTTATTCTTATTCGGTTTTTTTCTCTTTTTCTTATGTGTGCCGAGTACAATTGCATGAGTCAAAACCCTAAAGATATTACGAAAGCAGACATCAAAGCGTAGGGCAAAAAAGAAGTGAATAAACGAGGCAGAGAGAGGGAGTGTGGGAGAGATAGGTAACAGAAAAAGAGAGAGAGAGAGGGTAAGAGAGAGAGGGAGAGAGGGGAGAGAGAAATACTATCTGACAATTGAAAATAAAAGTTCTTGATAAGCATTTCGTTTTACTCAATTTCCTTAGAGAAAAGAAAAACTTTCGAGCTGGAAAGCATTTTATTTACATATATAAAAAATATATATAAAAATATATATGCTATATATTTAACTTTAATTTGAAAAAAAAATTAATTTTAAATTTTTTGTTTAATAAATAAAAAAAATATTTTAAATGTTTTTTTTTATATATTAATATATATTTTGTCATATTTTGGAAATTTATTGGTTTTGAAGCCCTAAAGTCCAAATGTCCCAAGTTTGTAGCAAAAAACCTTTTAATTAGTAAAAATAGAGGCTAAACTTAATATTTATACCAACTTGCTTTACAAAAAATGGGTTTATCACTCAGTTTTGCTGTCCAAAATTTGGTGCTCAGCTGCACTACTATTTTCCTGACCGCAGCTCTATATATATATTATATATATTTTTTTCCATTTAGTTTTTAAATTAAAAAAAAAAAAACAAATATACCTTAAATGTTTTCTTTTATATTTTTTAAAAATAGATTTATTTTTATATTTTTTAGATTTCTTTTCGATTTTTGTTCGATTTTTTGTTATAAATTTAAAAATACAGCTGCGGCGAAAATAATAATAGCACCATAGGATGTTGCGATATTCAAAGTTGCAAAATTTAGAAAATAACTGAATTTCATTCGACTAGTCAATCTATTAATATATATATACTTGTAAAAAGAAAGGACTCCATATTTCTTGATTATTTCCCAAATATATTTACTTATCATATTCTTATCTTTTCCTTGCTCAAACAAAATTATTTTAGTCAAGTTTAACTGTAAAATATAAATTTTTCAAATTCTCTTTTTTTTTTTTTAATATTTTTATTTTCTTTTTGTTTTATTTTTTTTCTTTGTTTTTTGTTTGGCTTTTGTAAGTCCCGCTCATCCGGAATTTGATTCCATTTGAACATTAACTTTTATCATATATGTATTTTTATTATATATGTATTTAATGTCATTTTCCCAGCACCACAAACAGATATATGTACATACATATATTTCATAATTATTTTATTTGAACATATATCAAAAAATATTTTATATTAATTTTTGCATTCATCTGTTCTTTTTCTCTTCCTCTTTTCTGAATGCCTGCAAACAACAACCACAACAACAACAACAAAACCAAAAACCCATCCAAAAAACCGAAAACCCTCAAAAATAAAGTGTGCAATTAAATAAAAAATTTGAATTAAAAATAAAAAATAAAATAAGAAATACAAAAATAAATGTAACAACAAAAGCGACTCAATATGAGCGCCTACAGCGGCTGCCAACAACAACAACAACAACAAATGTGCAAAATCGAAAAATAAAAAATTAAATAAAAAAAAAATTAAAAAAAAAAGAAAATCCAAAATCTACGCAAATTTTTTATTTTGTTTCATTCCCGCAAAAATCGTTGTTGTTTGTTTATTTTTTGCTCTACAGATAAAAAGCATCCGCAGCCTTTATATATATATATATTTATATATGTAAATTATATATATATATTTATATATATGTATTCCCATATCTATAGATAAATCCACGCACATATATATCTGTGTGCACTCGTGTCTTTGTGTGTGTGTGCGTCCATAGCTATCCCCTGTGAATTCCATCCATCCAAATCTACACACATAAAGCTATATACAAATATATATATACCCATATGCCTGTATATATAACTCGATCTGAATGATTGTAACCAACGACAACGACAACTAATTAATGCCACACTCTTGTATGTGTCGTTTATCGATCAATCGACGCTGAAACTGAAAACTCAAATCAATCAATCAATCGATATCGATAACAACAAATTGCATCAACAATAAATCAACAATCGACCCGTTATACAAAATGGCGGACATCATGCGTCCGCCGTACAGCGACATTAAGCGGCCCGACGAAATCGTCAGAATGACAACCGCCGATAATCTGAAATTTGCCGTCCTCATCGGCCTCATCGAGGTGGGCCAGGTGACCAATCGGGAGGTGGTCAACACTGTTTTACATTTGGTAAGTGACTTTGATTATAATCACTAATCGATAACATAAATCGGTAGTTATTTTATAGTATATATATATCGAGAAGTTTTAAGTTATAATTATGTATATCGATAACAGCAAGAAGAGTATTCGATAAGTAATCAAGTTAGTATGAACAACTTAACCGTTATCGATAACTATCGATTCTACTTCTTTAGGCGAATTTCAACTGTAAAGGGAATCATTCAGATTGCTTTCGATAACATTCCAAATTCCAGTAGAGTTAAACAATGCAAGTTGCGAATTTTCCCAGCATTTTCATGAAATTTTCGGGCTTTCCACAACATTTACTGTTAGTAAATGAGTTTAAAGTTAATTAAAAGGGAATTGTTGCTTAAGAATTTCGCAATTTGGCTGCATCTGGCGGCATCTTCGCTAGGTGGGCCCATTTAGTTAATTGTTATTTGACACTTGCCAGAACTATACCTGGCCCATAGATGGCGCCACATGGGCCAGGGCCAAATTGCTAGTTTGAAACAAAAACTGTTTGCCAATGCCCTGTAGGCGGCGAGCATGAAGGGTAAATTGGTGTGCAGTTGGGCTGTGAGAAGCCTGACACTATATATATCGATAAATATCGATAGTCAAGTAAAGCTATTATTGCTTAGCTTGTAAGCATATTTTGTTTGAGTTGTTAAGGACTTGACTAAGATTAGTGTTCATATACATAAGTATTTCATATATTATAGATATACATATATCGATACATATCGATTGTTGGTCTTGAGTTGTGTATGACCGACTTCTACAGACTTGTGCTTATAAAGAGACCAAATGTTCAAGTAAAGCAAAGTAAAGTAGTTGCTGGCTAGTTGACAGGCAATCTGCTAGTCGAGCATACCCCATTTAGAGAGCTCACTCACATGACTTCGCGTTGCCTCTGCGCAAATCTGTGCAGCCAAAAATCTTTAGCACAAGACAGCGCAATTTCATTAGACAGCCTGACAAAATGGCGTCTAAATGCTGCACAACACACGCATACCAGCACACACACACACACTAACACACACACACACACAGAGAAGAGCTGGCAAATAGACGCCGCTTTCATTAGCACAAAATTAACATTTTGTGAAAGCCGCAGAGCGAAACATCTTCATGTTTGCCAAGGAGGCTGAGCTAGGGTGGGGCATAGCTTACCTGTCGTATGTGTCTGTGTGGGTGTGTGTGTGTGTGTGTGTGTGTGTGTGTGTGTTGTGGCAGCGATTAGATCAAAGGCCAGCCAGCAGCCAGCTTCTACCCTTAGAAGACAATATGCCTGCATACATATTGTATTATTACACGACATTATTATTATTATTAGAGAAGATTTTCAAATTTACATTTTTTTTCGGCCCTCGGTGTCTGAGTGTGTGTGTGTGCGTGTGTGTGTGTGTCAGTCAGCGTGTGTGTTGGTGCCTTAATGAAAACACGACACCGTCGCTCATCATTACGAGATTCTGTCGAGATTTTCAGCGCGCCAGGCAAAAGAAAGCAGAAGAAAAAAATACCTGACTGACGTCTGCTTGACAGGTGTGTGTGTGTGTGTGTGCCTGTGTGTGTATGTGTGTGTGTGTGCAAGAAATTGAAAAGAAATTGAATTGAAGTTCTTTGGCGTCGTCGTAGTCGCTATTTATTGATAAGATAAGCAACTGGCAACAGCAAAAAGATAGCTCAAGCGAGACAGACAGAGAGGCAGAGTGGGAGAGTGGGAGAGAGTGCGAGAAAGAGCTAGATATATGCTTACTAGATAACGCTACATTTATATATATATATATTATATTTTATACGATTATACGGCCCGGCAAACCGATAAGCGTAACCCAAAAGCAAAAAAGCGCTGACGTGTTCAAATGCCGTTAAAGAACCACAGAGAGAAAACACATACATATATATATATATAGGCGATAATATATACCATGCACACACCCAGCCACCCACATTGAAAATGTGTCAAAAAGTTAAAATGACAGCTAAGTATATCTTAAGCCAAAAGAAACAGCAATTGCTTCAGCGACGTGGCTTGCTCTAAGACGCGCGAAGCCGGTTAACACGTCTTATATCAAATATTGATTAAATTATATTGGAGGAAAAAAAAAACAGATTATATATATATATATATATATATATATATATATATATATATATATATATATATATATATATATATATATAGTAATATATAATAGATATACATATCTATATATATTTTTGTAAAATTTACATTGTTTTCCGCCCACATATCTCCCACTTTGGCCAAGTTCCACTATAGCAATTCAGTTAGTTTTCATAGATCTCATTTTAGCCTACATAAGCAGTAGCTACACCAAGTTTCATTGGTCTAGCGCCACAGTAAGCTGAGTTCGCATAGAACAGCTGTTGCTAGAGGCAGGCCTAGAGGCAGGTCTAGAGGCAGGCTTCTTTGGGCCATTTTTTGTTTTATAAGATATATATATATGAAACATGACTAAAATATGGGCTACTAGTCGTTGTTCAACTTCGCTTACCTAGTTTTCTTTATCAATATTTCTAATGGATGGGCCCCGATAGTGTGTAACGGAATCAATAGCTTTTACGATCGATGCCATGGGGCGTATCAGTTGGTTGAACGATTATATTAAAAATGTTGCCCATGTTGCCCTTGCTGCATTATCTTGCACACATGTTGCAGCGAATGGGCAAGTGAAAGTGCTTTTATATGGGGTGATGCACGACTGTGAGATTCCCTAGATTCCCTAGAATAAATATAAATATAATATTGGAGGATCTGTGTATATGCAAAGATGTATATTTTAGCTGTAATTAGGAGAATATGAAGTAGTAGATATGGTAGTAGATACGGTAGTAGATATGGTAGTAGATATAGTAGTATATATAGTAGTAGATATAGTAGTAGATATGGTAGTAGATATATTAGTAGATATAGTAGTATATATAGTAGTAGATATAGAAGTATATATAGTAGTAGATATTATAGTAAATATGGTAGTAGACATAGTAGTAGATATAGTAGTATATATAGTAGTAGATATAGAAGTATATATAGTAATAGATATAGTAGTAGACATGGTAGTAGATATAGAAGTATATATAGTAGTAGATATGGTAAGTTAATCTCAGTAGTAAATATAGTAGTATATTAAGTAGTATATACATATAGTAGTAGAAATGGGAGTAGATATGGTAGTAGATATGGTGGTATATATAGTAGTAGATATAGTAGTATATACACATAGTAGTATTTTAGGTAGTATTTTTAGTAGTATTTATAGTAGTAGATATGGGAGTAGATATGGTAGTAAACATGGTGGTATATATAGTAGTATATACATATATTAGTATATATAGTAGTATATATATTAGTATTTTTTGTAGTACATATAGTAGTAGATGTGGTAGTATATGTAGGAGTATATATAGTAGTATATTTCGTAGTAGATATAGAAGTATTTATTGTAGTGTTTTTAGTAGTGTATATAGTAGTATTTTTAGTAGTATATGTAGCAGTTGTACTGGAGCTCTTCTCTCGACTCTTTCACTTAGCTGCCAATATCTATGCCAATATCTATGCCCACATCTATCTGGCCATATCTCTAAAATGCTCGTTTATATACATATACATAAAAGTAATCAAATTTGAAATACTCTCGGCATAAATTCGCCGGGCAGAGAGCGTCAACATTTGCTCGATAGACATCTAAATTCTCGCATTTTGCGTAAAAGGATGCATAAAAATATCTAAATGCAGTCATTAAAAGTATATATACAATATATGTGTATCTATGTGTGTGTGTGTGTGTAATAGCAAAAACAAACAACAAGAGCGAGGCAGAGCGAGAGAGGGAGTGAGAGAGGTAGAGAGAGAGAGAGAGAGAGGACGAGGCCGACTCATAGCCGGATCCATTGCATAGGCAAACAAATTGAAAATTTTTGGCCGCCTTTTTGTTGACTTCATTTTGCAATTGCTTTTCAAAATTTTCATCATTGTTGTTGTTGTTGTTGTTGTCGATTTGCATTAAGCGTTTATTTTTAGTAGGCAACAATTTTTAGCTAACGACGAAAGACGAAAGGCAAATCGATTAAAGGCTTTGGTCCTTAGCACGTGACACGGCTTTCCGCTTTGAAAGTGGCTAAAGTGACGAGGTGGGGTGGGGTGGGGTGGCGAGGGTGTAGTTGGAGTTGGAGGCCTGTTAGGGGTTAGCCAGCTGAAGGTTAAGGGTGGGCGGGCCAGGCATTAGCAGCCTCCCCCAACCCCTACCCCAGCACCAAGTCCAACCCAAAGCAAACCATGTGCCACATGGCAAATGACCATAATTGAGCTGTATAACAAGACCCAATGACCGATTAAGCGAGGGAAAGAAACAGAGAGAGAGAGAGAGAGAGAGAGAGAGAGAGAGAGAGAGTGTGGATAAGAGAAAGAGAAAGAGAGAAGTGGAGATGGGCTGCGGGCGCGTCTATGAATCAATCAACAGCAAGAAGCTGGAGCTGGAGCTGGAGAAAGGAATCAATTTGCATTAAGAGAACAACAAGAAAAGGGCATAGCAGACAGTAAGAGAGGGGAGAGGGGGAGTAGGAGAGAACGTGGGAGAGACTTGTAAACACATAAGTAAGAACTAAGCACTAAAGAAACTCGCGGATTTCAAATACTAAAACACGTAGCAAGCCATCAATCAAGACAAAAACTTCTGAGGTAGTAAAAGCTAGGGTATTTGGGAGTCAGGCTGGCTTATAGACTATATAAACCTTTGTAATAAGTATAAGATAGGGTATCTGTAAGTCAGGCATTTACGCAATTTGAGGGTATACAAATATAGAAAAGAAAACAAAGCTTGGCACTCACACTTCACTTTACAGGGTATCACATGAGTCGAGTTTGCTTTTTAACTTTTGCTATAGCATACTTATCAGCGTGTTAGCTACAATTGCTTAGATTAGTGCGAGTTACGAGAGTACAGGGTATCTAGTGTCGCGTAGTGCCAGCTACGGCAATTACTAGCCAAGATACGAACGGCGACCCAGATAGGCCTATTAACGGTTATTTAGCTAAATTTGCTACCCTCAGCGCCCCTTTGGAGAGGAAGTGAGTGGGCGAGAGAGAAGGAGAGAGAGAGAGAGAGAGAGAGAAAGAGAGAGAAATGCAAACATATTTAGCTAATTTTACGCTAATTTAATTAACGTGCTTTGCCACGCAACGTCCGCAACAAAGCTGACGTACGCAGCGCAGTCGGCGGCGCTGCTGTCGGCAGTCAGCTGTTCAAGTGCCCGAAGGAAATAATCAAAATGTGCCTTATTGTTGCCATCCTGAGAGAGAGAGAGAGAAAGAGAGAGAGGATGGACTGAGGGCATAGGAAATTTGGTCACAAAGCAACCAAATGTCATGAGACAGAGAGAGAGAGAGAGAGAGGGGGTGGCTGAGTGTGGGTGTGAGCGAAGGGAAGTTTTTTAGGCTCGTAAAAAGTGAAATGCCAAAGAATAACAAAACAAAAAAGAAAGAGAGAAATGAACAACAACAACTAAGAGAACAAAGCAAACGATGCCAAGTGCAGGCAGAAAACGCGAAAACAGAAAAAACACAAATTATGCCAAAAATATATAAAAAAAGACAACAACAAGAACAACAACAACAAGCACAGAAACAGCAAATTACATTAATGCCAAAGCCAAACAGAATCATGTGCGTGTGCTCTGCTGCTGCTGCGGCTTCCTCTGCTGCTGCTGCTGCTGCTTCTTCTTCTTCATCTACTTTAACAACCCTAAATGAAAAATTAAACAGCAACAAAACGTGGACGACGACGCCAGCGCTGGCGTCAGCCTGTCCCATCCTAACGGGACCAGCACGCCTTCGCCCACTCCTACTCCCACTACCCCAGCTCCAGCTCCAGCTACAGCTACAGCTCCAGCTCCAGCTACAGCTACAGCTACAGCTACAGCTACTCCTGCGACTGCGACTCTTTCGCGTTTTCTAGCTCCTGGAATGGAATGGAATGGAATCGAATCGAATTTGTTGCGGCCGCCTTCGCGTACTTTCGCCGCCGGCTACAAATATAGAGTCGCACAGTGGTGCAGAGCAGCAACCTGAAAGTTAAACTCAGATATGTTAGTTAACATTCACTTTAACAGAAGTTTACATAGACTTCTGTTAGTTTTAGTTGTTAAGCTAATGTTAAGTTTTAACATTGAGTTAACATTAACATTGAGTTAACATAAACTTTTGTATGTTAAGGTAATAATGAATTAACATAAACTTGTGTATGTTAAGTTTTAACATTGAGTTAACATAAACTTTTGTATGTTAAGTTTTAACATTGAGTTTACATTAACATCGAGTTAACATTAATTTTTGTATGTTAAGTTAACAGTGAGCTAACATAAACTTCTGTATGTTAAGTTTTAACATCGAGTTAACATTAACTTTTGTATGTTAAGTTTCAACATTGAGTTAACATTAACATTTAGTTAACATTAACATTTGTATGTTAAGTTTTAACATTGGGTTAACATAAACCCTTGTATGTTAAGTCTGTTAATTTTATACTAAATATAAATGTTAACATGAACTGCCCATGTTAAAGCTCATGTTAGGCCAAATTATTCAACTATTTCCTTTTTTCACCATTTTCCCCAGCAAATCGTTTTCGTGTCACTGTGCGCACGTAGATCGTGTAGCATAACTCGAAATTCAGTTGGCAGGCTCGTGTTCCGTGCTAAGGGTGCGGCGGGGCTGTGTGGCTAAACGTTGCTGGCGCCGCAAGGGCTATGGCTGGATGGTGGCCAAGGAGTGCTGTAGAGCGGGGGAGGAGGGTGGCTGGCATTCGTGGTTAGGGGGCGTGAAGTGGGTGTGCGGTTGGTGGTGTGGCGTTAGCTTAGCCAGAGCACCAGCAGCAGCATCAGAAGACACGACAACCGCAAGAGATTTAACGACCAATAAAGGAACAACGCAATGTTGTTTAAGGATGCTGCAAGGGATACGTAGGCGGTATGGCAACGCCGGACACGCGTTATGTGTAACCGGTAGCCATTTCAACGGCACTTTGATTGCCACTGAGGGCGGTTTGAGGTGGTCTCTGCGTGCGTGTGTGTGTGTGTTCTGAGGAGGGCGTAACACATTTATGGGCATTGCGACATTACGTGGCAAACGGATGAAAACTTTCGACTGCCGCGTGCTGCCCTGCCGCCCAGAGTGCCTCTGCCTACCCTGCCCCACTCCTCTCCTCTGCCTCTCCCTGAACTGGTCGCAAGTCTGGCAACTTCATTAACATCATTATCGGCGGCCGTTCAGCTTAAATCCACTCCCTGTTAACCCCCAACTAGCTTCCCGTGCAGTGGACAGAACTGCATTTTACAAATGTAAATTTTTCCCTTTATTTTATTCATTTCCATAAAACCCAAAAAAAAAAAACAAAAAATTCGTAAGACAAAGGCAAAACCCTATCTAGTTGTTGGCGGAGCGACGGGCGGGCGGACAGTCGGGCGGTCGGGCTGTTCGATTTTTTCATTCCCGGTTTTATTGCGCTTAATGGTCGCAGCTGCGCGGGGCGTGTAACGGCAAATTACATTGACGACAAATGCCGGAGCAGCAAAATGTGGTCTACGGCGGGCAGGCTCAGCGGCAAAGATACCCTGCAATGGGAAAGCAACGAGTGCTTGACAAGTTTATGATATATATATATATATATATATATATATATGTGGCATCTGGGAATAAAAGCTATTTGATTTGATCAAGTCTCCAAGCTGTAGTCTCCAATCTGTAATTCATACTCCCTGCTAAATACTTTCTTGCTTACATACTTCTATCTACACTCTCTCCACTTTCTTCTAACTCTCCACTTTCTCCAAACTCTCCACTTTATCCATACTCCTCATTTTCTTCAAACTTTCCACTTTCTCCAAACTATCCACTTTCTTCAAACTGTCCACTTTCTACAAACTCTCCACTTTCTTCAAACTCTCCACTTTCTACAAACTCTCCACGTTCTCCAAGCTCAACACTTTCTCCAAACTCTCCACACTCTCCACTTTCTCCAAACGCTCCACTTTCTCCAAAATCCCCACTTTCTCCAAACTGTCCCCTCACTATCCAAATTCTCTGCCAATTCTCCACTATCTCCACTTCTCTACACACTCTCCATCTTCTTCACACTCTCTACACCGTTCCTTTTCTTTACAGGGTATCAAAATGTTAAAGCATCAAAAAAATCAAAACAAATAAAATAAAATAAAAAAATCAATAAAATTGAATTGAAGGCAAAGCAAGAAGAAACAGCAGCAGCAGCAGAACAAGAAGAAGAAGCGCCAAACGTTTTTTATGACTGGCACTTGCTGCTATTTGAAGAGAGAGAGAGAGAGAGAGAGAGAGAGAGAGAGAGAGAGAGAGAGGGAGAGAGAGTGACAGCGAGGAGGAGTAGGAGGAAGCGGATGGGACTGTCTGTGGGGGCGAGTTGGGGCTGGTTGAGTGGGTGTCAGTCCTGTCGGCTGGACAGAAGCTGTTTGAAGTGAAATCTGTTTTAATTCTCGCTGCTTGACGGATTTTTATTTATTTATGCGACAGAGCAGTAAAAAAATAATACAAAACGATATATAAGTCGGAATAGATTATGTATATATACTGATATATCTATATATATATATATATATAAATATATTCTGTGTAAGCTCCCTAAATGAATTGTTGGTTTCGGTTAGATTTGGACTGTCAAAATCCTATTGATTGCATGCTGATTGCAAATTTAACATGCACTTTAACATGTGGCTTACCCAGAATAAAAACTTCTCTTAGTTATCTATATATAGTTAGTTGTATACATATACAGTCCTCTCTTTTCTTAAATGATAAAAGCGAAATTCAAGTCTTTCATTTAAGTAATGATCGGATCAGATGACTTATAGCTACTATATAGCTATAGCTATATACAAGAATCTTTAAAAATGTACAGTTTCAAGATATTTAATCATATCATATCAAATATATACTGTAATAATATATTCTATATACTATATAAACTAAACTCTTTCTTATTTTTATATAGAATCTAAAGCCAACTCGAATTGCAAAATTTTATAGTTAGCTCAAGACAATGTTCACTGTACATATGTATATATATTTATTTTTCAGATATATATATATATCTGTCCTCTCCGACTTGCTTGACTTATTTATGTGACGCTGGGTGGGCGCTGCTGCGTGGGCTACATTTGATGCACAGGCGTTGACAAACGCCAAGGTCAATAGTAAACCAATTTACTTTTGTTGTTGTTGTCAACGCCTTGTGCCCAAGATTTCTCGCACCTTTCCCACTCTCCCCCTCTCTCGCTCTCTCTCTCTCTCTCACACACTCTGTTATCTCTCTTGCTGTCTCTGGCCCTTGTCCTTATACTGGTTGTCTTCGTTACGCTGTGTGCGTTAATCCGCACGCCCAGCGTTTTGGCCCCGTCGATACGCAAGGGTTGTCAGCAACCCCCAAGCAAAAAAAAAAAAAAAAAGAAAAAATGGAACCGTTATATATATATATATACGCCTACCCTTATGTGGCGCATCAGCAGCTTCTGCTGAAAACATTTGACAACTGTTCGGGCATTAGCTGTCATTTTGGCGCCACATATACAACTAGGTGGCGTAGCCCCCTCCGGCAGGTCCCGAGCAGACGACCAGACGAGCAGCAGAAGCGAAAAAAAAGTAAGCAAACTTTTAGCTTTAACTTGATTCGATGATTGGGTCAACAGTTCCTATTTCGCAGGCCCCACTCCCTGCGCCTGCGTCCGTAGGCTAGCATTCTGGCCGCTACGTAAGCTGCAGATTAGTCGGGCATGCAAACAGAATAAGTAATGCAAAATCCATTGGGATACCGAGAAATGATTTTTTCTCATTTCTTCTTCTGGTGGTCGCTTCGTTATCCTGCTTCCTTCATCTGCTGCTGCCCGAGAGTTATGTGCTGCACTTGAACAGCTGATGGCCACACATGGACATTGATAACAGTCTATCTGATATGTAAATCAAATAAATTGCGGGCTTATAATAAATTTGGCTTTTATTAAGTGTTATCGTTTAACTATGGCTAAGCCTAATTGTTGCTCAAGTCGGCTAACAATGGCTTAAGTTATTTTTCAAATGTTTCTGAGTTCTGGCGGCTAGTTATCGATAGAGTTATCGATAGTTCGTTTATCATATTTTTTAGATATTCCAACTGGCAAAAGCTAGCTTTGATAGTTTGTTTAGTTAATGAATACGAATATATATTAACAATCGATAATAGTTTCTATCGATAAATTGTGTTGCTTTTACAAAAAGTTTGCTTTAGCCTGGCTTGAAGTTAATTGGTACCAACTCAAAGCATATCGATGCATCTCAATGCATATCGATAACAGCAGTACCCTTCGCTATGCATCGATAACTATCGATTTAATTCAATGAATCTTCATCATGTATATCGATTATTCAAAGTTTTAGTCTAAATATACATACATAATTAAATATATTTGTGTATATTTTATATATACTTAGTAAAGACTTATCGATACATGAAACTATCGATAGACATAATATACTATATATGACATCTTACTTTACAATATAAATCATTTAATGATTTGTTCATATATAGATTACTGAAATCATTGAATCGATTGTTTTGCCTATCGATTGTCCTGAATATCAATTTGTATTTGCCCTCCGGTCGCTTGCAGCTCTATTAAATAATGGGCAACACATGTCCAGTTGTGTGTACTTTGCAGGCCTTCTGCTTTGCTAATGAGTATTGTAATTCGCAATATTAAATAATTAATTGATTAATGTAGTTGCAATCGTGTGGGTGTGTGTGGGCCATAAATCGTAAATGTGATTCCGAATGTTGTAAATGAAATTGGTTAAAGGACATCGAGAAATCTAATTGATTATGCAATCGTCATTCATTTTACGACACTTTTGCTGACGAGTGGTCGCACATGAACAGCATCCAAGTTGCAGCAAGCCAGTCACAGCTGAGAGAGAGAGAGAGAGAGATAGAGGGAGGGGAGAGCAGCTGGCTGTTCTAAGCAATGTGGGGGAGCCAGAGGACAAGGACAAGGACATGTCGCTTGTACTTTGATGGCATTTCAAATAAAAATGCGAACATAAATGCGAAACTGCCTGCGATTGAGCGCAAATAAAAGCGAAAAAATCTCACCAATTGAGTGAGTGCGGAAAATGCTCGGAAAATTCTGTAGAAAACTCCAGAGAGCTCAGCAAGAAAAGAAAAGAAAAGAAAAGAAAAGAAAAAAAAATGACAGTCAAATGGGAGGGGCGGAGAAGCATTGGAACGTTTTGCCATTTGCGTTTTTGGCTTCAAATTGCTTTTGGCCAGGATTTAATGATGACACACAGTCGTCCACGTACGCGCCCTCGACTTCGTCTATGCCGTCCGCCCACATTTGTGAACCATTAAAAAGCAAATATTTAGATATATATATACATATGTATATCTGGGATATATATTTATGTGGAATTTGACCCAAAGCTCGCCTTGCCCACGCAATTTTTGATTTAAGGCCATTTCGTGTCACTGCATAAGCCATTACGGTTCCAGTTCCAGTTCCAGTTCTAGTTCCATTTCTGCTTTCAGTTTGATGTCAAATCATGACTGTCTATTGCTATTACTGCAGGCAAATCAAAAACAGGAACTAGTTCCAGCTGCGGAACTAGTTGTAGTTCTAGTTCAAGTTTCAGTTCCAGCTATGCTTCGAGTTCCCAGCCATTTTAAACATAGATTTCAGTAGTTGCAACAAAATTAAAGATGAAGCATGGTCATTAGTTCCATACTTTTTACTAGTTCCAGTTCCAGTTCCAGTTCCAAGCTGTTAGAAATATGGATATCATTTCATATAAATGAGTTACAGGCAACACATTTGCATTTAGTTCCAGTTCCAGCTTCAGTTTCCGTTCCAGTTCCAGTTGCAGTTCCTGCTCAAGTTTCTGCTCCAGTTCCTGCTCCAGTTCCAGTTCAAGTGCCACTTAACATAATGACACTTTTGCTCAGCTGCCGTTTTCTTGCTTAATTCATGACTTGGCAAGTTTTTTGTTTCAAGTGTCAGTTCCGATTCCGATTCCGGTCTCAGTTTCAGTTTCAGTTTCAGCTTCAGCTGCTGCTCCTTACCTAGATTCGTTCCGGCCGCATGCATAATTCAGTTAGTTCTCTGTTATTTATGATATATTTCGGAGCTCACAAAGTTTGGCTAAACAAGTGACCAAAATATCCAAAAGGCCAAAGAAGAACACGAAAAGAGAAAACAAAAAACAAAAAGCCGAAAAACAAAAACAAAAACAACGTGTAAAAAGGTTTGCAGTTCGCGTAGTTCAGCAGTCTGGATGGGTCAGCAACAGTGACGAGGTTGAAGGGTAATCAATATGTGTGTTCGCTACACACACACACACACACACACACACACACAAAGACACCCACCCTTTGAGTAAATGAAACGTAACTAACGCCCGCTGCATGTAAATGGAATAAACATCATTTATAAACTGAAATAAAGAAGGGAAGCAGCAAAAAACTAGCAAAAAAAAAAAAAAAAGAAATGAGAAGTGGGAAAAGGAAAAGGAAAAAAACTAGCTGGTAATAGCCGCAGCTTTGAATGCCCTTCAATCGATCCATTGAATGCATTGAATGCTGCACACACTTTTGTTTGACTTCTCACTTGGGTTCTTTCTCTTTGTTGGTTTCCTTTTCATGCACATTGCTCTTTCGACTTAAGTTTTGTCCTCAATGTTGCTTTTTCTTTAACTTCTTGTTTGCTTTCACTAAGTGCGGTCACTTTTGATGCCATCTTCCATACTTAACTCTGGCGCTTATTCAAGTGATTTTTCTTGCCGTTTTGCTGATAGATAAGTTCGATGCGCTTCTTGCTTCGTTTATAGTTTTGAGCTCTCGTATGGCCCTCGATCTCTTATTGAACTATATATTTAGCTTGCATTTAATACCGTGTCCAGCTATGCTTCTCGCTTAACTTCTTCTATGTGAAAGTTGAGAGTTTTCTTCTTGCCTTATTCAATATGTTCGCTTAGCTTCTCTCTCTCTCTCTCTCTCTCTCTCTGTGTTTTCTGTTTCTCTGATAGTTTTCGTCAGCGCTTCTCACTTCTTCTTTGTTTCAATTAGTTTTCAGCTTCACTTCTTGCATCGCTTCTCACTTCTTACTTTTATATTAGTCATTCCTTCATTATGTTCCGTTTTCTTAGCTTCTTATTTCAGTTACTCAATCGTCACTTCTTTCTAACTTTTGAGATGATAACTTAACTTCTTCATTGCTTCTCGCCTCTTTCTTTTACGTTACTCCTTTCCCTACCAAACTTAACTTCCTCGATCGCTTCTCCCTTGTCAGCTCTTACTCTCAGGTACCTTCCTCCCTTTAGTTTATACCTTAACTTCTTTTGCTTTCAACTCTTTTCTATTATTTACTTTATTCGCTTCTCTCGAAATTAGCTTTGCTTTATTCCGCTTTCTCTCTCTCTCTCTCTCTGCCTTTTACTTGACCGCTCTTGGCTGGCTTCCCCCTTTGGCTTCTGCGCAAATGACCCCAAAATGAAGTCATTTAAAACTTGTCTAATATTTATATAACAATATTGTTAATGCCTGTCGCTTGATTATGTCATCCCAGTGCTGGCTTATGGGCGCATTTCATAGAGTGAAAGTAGGTGGTAATTAAAATTCTAAATACTCCATCGGGCACGCACTAACAAAAGCACATAACAAAATGCTCTTTAACAAGGTCATCAAAAACGGGGCACCATCACACTATATATATATATATGTTTATGAATATATATAGAGTAATATATATATATATATATATATATATATATATATATATATATATATATATATATATATATATATATATATATATATATATATATATATATATACATATATAGTTTAGTACAGTTATCTATCTCTGTCTATCTCTGGCTTGCTCTGTTGCACAACGCTTTAACTCATGTGGCCCCGGATGATATTTTGGGGCCATGTCTGTATTCTCTCATTTATAATTTATACAACTTTAATGAACAGCATTAATATGCGAAATATGACAGGGTTGAGTGTTTCAAAGGACGTTTTCCCCAGCTAATACTTTCTTTTTTTTTGCTTTGCCAATTTGTATACCCTTTGAGCCAGTGAAAAGAGGGCATATTAGTTATGGCAGCTAAGAGAAAACTATATATATGTGGAATATATAATCGGGCATATCAGCACCAGATAGAAGTTGTTTTTTTTTATTCGCTCAAGAATGAGTATCATGCAGTCAGTCAGCCCCTCTCGCTCTCACACACACACACACACACACACACATTTTTTTGTAATTGGAGTGAACTCTTTGGGGATGACATTGTAAATTTAATAATAATCCCGTAGATCCATGCACTGCCATGCATTACGTAGAGGGCCACACCAGCGCCTCGGTCAGCGGACGGACGCATCCTGTTTGGCAAAAGTGTTGGGATTTTGTGTCGTAAAAACAAAACTAATTTGGTATCAAATCAAATATGAATGCACAAAACTTTTCGCATATAACATGATTTGAGGAGCTTTAATGCTTACAAATTTTTTTAATGCTCGTTTGTTTCGTGCTGGATTGTCGCACTGTAAAACTTTCGGGACTAACAGTTGGATCTCTATATATATATATATATTCTATCTGCATATATGTATATGTATTTGGGGATATAGAGAATTGCAGCTGAGCTTGACAGTTGAGCCGGCAATAGTCGAAAGTTTTATAAACATTTGATAAGTTTTCGGCTCATAAGCGTTTAATGCGATTGAAAGCGTTGGGGTTTATATATATTGAACGTTTACGAATGTGGGCAGAAGAGAGAGAGAGAGACAAACTGAGAGAGATATAGTGAGAGAGGAAGAGAGAGAGAGAAAGATAGAGAGAAAGCGAGGTGTATGTAGAAGGAGCAGGAGAGATTGAAATGTAGGGAGAGAAATGAGGGGGATAGGGAGAAGAAGCATAGAGATAGAGAGAAGAAGAGACGTAGAGAGGAAAATGTTGATAGAGAGAAAAAGAAGAGAGATGGAGAGAAGAATAAATATAGAGAAGAGACAAATAGAAGAAGGAGTAGGAGAAGAAGGAGAAGAAAGAGAAGAAGAAGAATAATGAGAAGAAGAAGGAGTAGAAGGAGAAGAAAGGGAAAAAAGAAGATTGAAAAAATAAAATAAATAAAAAATAAAAAAGGAACATAAAAAGAAGAAGAGAAGATTAGAAGATGAAGAAGAAGAAGAAGAAGAAGAAGAAGAAGAAGAAGAAGAAGAAGAAGAAGAAGAAAAAGATTAGAAGATTAAGAAGAAGAAGAAGAAGATTAGAAGTTCATCTTAGATTAGGAGATGAAGAAGGTGAGGAAGATAAAGAAGAAGAAGAATATTTGAAGATGATGAAGAAGAAGAAGGAGAAGAAGAAGAAGAAAGAGAAGAAGGAGAAGAAGAAGATGAAGAGAAGAAGAGAGAGACAGACGAATATAGACAGAAGAGAAAGAGAGAGAGAGAGAGAAAAATAATATAGATAGAGAAGAAAGAGAGAAATAGAAAGCAAGAGAGAGAAACAGAAAGAGAGATAGGGAGAGAAAGAGAGATACAGAGAGAGATAGAGATAGAGATAGAGATAGAGATAGAGATAGAGATAGAGATAGAGATAGAGATAGAGATAGAGATAGAGATAGAGATAGAGATAGAGATAGAGATAGAGATAGAGATAGAGATAGAGATAGAGATAGAGATAGAGATAGAGATAGAGATAGAGATAGAGATAGAGATAGAGATAGAGATAGAGATAGAGATAGAGATAGAGATAGAGATAGAGATAGAGATAGAGATAGAGATAGAGATAGAGATAGAGATAGAGATAGAGATAGAGATAGAGATAGAGATAGAGATAGAGATAGAGATAGAGATAGAGATAGAGATAGAGATAGAGATAGAGATAGAGATAGAGATAGAGATAGAGATAGAGATAGAGATAGAGATAGAGATAGAGATAGAGATAGAGATAGAGATAGAGATAGAGATAGAGATAGAGATAGAGATAGAGATAGAGATAGAGATAGAGATAGAGATAGAGATAGAGATAGAGATAGAGATAGAGATAGAGATAGAGATAGAGATAGAGATAGAGATAGAGATAGAGATAGAGATAGAGATAGAGATAGAGATAGAGATAGAGATAGAGATAGAGATAGAGATAGAGATAGAGAGAAATAGAGATAGAGATGAATGAATAAACTCTAAAAAGGTCTCATTCTAACAGTATCACATATGATTCAAACTTGCTCATACTTGCTCCATTTAAACTGATTTGATGCCACTTTAATGGCAGTTGTAGTACGCACCCTTCGGCGCCTGTGTCCCGATTCACGTTCATTTGATGGCCGTTTAGATGAATTCATCATCAATTATGCAATTGAAAAGACATTAGAGATTGAGATGACAAATAACACTGATTGACCAGTGTTGCTAAGGGGCTAGATATATATCGGATTTTACAATTGAAAAGGGGAGGGCGAAGGACACAACAATCGTCTCTTAATTAGCTGCCAATTACTTGCGTCTGTTTCAGCTGTCAAATTCACTCGCATTCGCATCACATTCAAATATGCCAAATATTATAAAATATTTCAATAATTGTGGCTTTAAGGCGTGTAGCGCAAGGCACACCGCACAGCCCACAACGGCCCTTCGGTTAGTTAATATTCTGTTGTAGCCTTTTTGCCTGTCAAATGCATTTATCAACCCGGCCAGGCCCCCACCGAGCCACCGAGCCACGTTTTTCGAACCAGCCCCATTTAATAATATCAAAATAAATATCAAATTATTTGGGACTGGGGGCTATGGGAGCTGAAAATGTTGTACGTGTATGTGTGTGTGGGAGTGTGGGAGTGTGTGGAAGTGCGTGGGTGTCCTTGGCTAGCTTTTGGCTTGGGCTAAAATACCCTATCAAACGGGTTTGCCATGTTCGACTAGGCTTCCTAATAATTTTCTATATTTATAAGGCATTATCTTTCTGTATATTCATTAGCTGCATATGGATTATGGCTTAATATGTGTATAGCTCGTCTGATAAAGTGCCTAGACTTGCCCGATATGGCAAATGCAGGCGTTGCAGCATATATGGATGGCCATTGGGGGATTGTCGAATCGGCAAGACCTCTATTATATATAACAACTGCAGGATACTTATTTAGGGTCGAAACTCCCAATGAATAAGTATATGTGAATAAGTATTCTGCAGTTGGTAGTGTCCGGCTGTGAAAGGGTATTTGAAAGCTACCAAAAACGGATCTATTGAAGGGGCTATGCTGCTAGCTGCTAGGGTACGGCTGGTCTACGGCAAGGATACTATGTTGTCTGTTTATGCACCCGAAATCTACACACACACACATGCAGACACACGCACACACGCACACACGCGCACAACATTTGACAATCAATATATCCGCTGTACATTTCCGTTTGTCCAACATGGGCGCTGTTGGGCGCTGCTGCGTCGTGTTGTCAGCTGGCCACATGAACAGCAGCAACAGCGACAGCAACAGCAGCAACAACAGCGACAGCAACAAGAGTGATAAAAAAGGTGTGTGCTGCCTGATGTCCATTGTTGCCATGTCCATGTCGAAGGTCCCGTTGCCCCTCTCCCTTTTTTTTGGTTGTTGCCAGCCTCAAGGGGTTGCTGCCCAATACAGTTGCCCGCTGACCGGCAAAGGGCGCGTTCGCAAAGTGAACTTCGAGAGTTGGGCAGGGCTGGTACAGGGGCTGCGTGGGGTGTGAAGGGGTTGCGAGCTTTGGCTGTTGCTGGTCACACGTCTATATTAAGTTTATATACATGCAGATTTATATTGTATCCGAGCACACACAGGCAGATAGATAGCGAGGGAGAGAGCGAGAGAGAGAGAGTGGGGAGATAGATAGGAAAGATAGATAGATTGAGAGAGTCATGTTTCAGGGCAGTAATTAATAACTAAAATTGGGTTTTTGTTGCTCTGTCATTTTATTTGCTAGCTTGTTATCGATAAGTGTCAATCGATAGCCTGTCATACAGCGAGAAGCAAATGCAGTGTGTCTAACGGCTTTCACTAGTTGTTATTAGAGTTCTTTTGTTAAGCACTTTCGATAGATTTGTTATCGACTGATAAACATCAATGTTTTTTTAGAGCTGGAAGCCTCTATAGATAGCTAAGCATATAGTGCAAAGCAAACATAGATAACTATTTGAATTGATTTGCTTAACGATTTATTATCGATCAATAAATTGCAATGCTATTTAGAGCCTTAGGCATATATCGATTATTGTATCGATATCTGAACTATTTACAGAGTTTAAACATTCAAATGAGAAGTTTGCTTAGTTCCCACTTTAACTTCATCTGAATCAGTTTTATTGCTTTGCCTCTGGTCGCTCTTAAAGCTGGCTCTAAGCGCATTTTCAAGTGTCACACTTAAGCGAAAGCTATCAATTAAGTGCATCTGACAGTCGACCGAGCGCAGTTACACACGCTGTCAGCTAACTAAATTGTTTTTCAAATGCAATTCCCTAGCAGTTGTTGTTGTTGTTGCTGTTGCTTGTGGTTGGCAACTCATTTACGCTTTATCCTTTTACGAACGCCAACGTCAATGTCATGTTGGCTGTTGGTTGTTGGCTGCTGCTGCCTCTTTTTAGTTGTTGTTGTTCTTTTTGCATCAACGCTTTGCCAATTACAACAACAACAACAACAGTAGCGCTAAGAGCGAGATAACTGTAATATAAAAGTAATCGACCCAAGGATGCCCTGTAGCTAGAAGTTAAATTGCTAATAGCCTTTGTGTTCATTCTCAACTGCAGTCAAATATGAAGTATATTCTTTCGATTGTTTATATTGATCATATATTATCGATCATATATATTGAGGTATGGAATAGAATCAATGAAACGGAATAATAACTGTTCTTGTAGAAAAAAGAGCGTTTTTTGTAAATCGATAACTATCGATATTGTTTTAAAGGAATGTACAATACTTAATATTAAATTTGCAGAGAGCCTGGCCACATTAAGGTACTCAAAGAGGCTCTTGAAAGTATTATGTATAGTATATATAGTCAAGAAGCTCAAAAACTCAAAATCGATAATTATCAATTTAAGGCGAAAGTAAACAGCTAGATTTTATAGATAGCTAGTCACAGAGGAACAAGAGAAAATTTGTATTCAGCAATGAAAATTGACGAAATGAATATCGATGACAGCCAGAAATGCGTAGATCAACATTTCCATTAGCTCCAGGGTATAGCAGAAACAATAGCATTAGCTTTTGTATTTCTTTTTTGCTCTCGTTATTTGAGCATTGCGCCATTGTCTCGGGGCATTGTTGTGGGTGTTTTTTCTAAGCGCCCGCTTCACTGGCCTGCAATGGCCACTGCGTGGGCTCCGTGCTCGAACCTGGGCCTGGACGTGGACGTGGACATGAATGTGGACATGGACGAGGACATGGACGTGGACGTGGACGTGGACATGCACATTGACTAGGAGCTGGTCCAGTTCTGGTCATGTCCTGGCCAGCTTCTGGCTACATGGCCGTCGGCCCGTCTGCCTGTCTGGCGGTTCAGCTGTCAGCTTTTGTATCTGTTGCATTTGCGGTGCGCTTAACGGATTCGTAATTGTTGCTGCCCGTTGACTATTTGCTGCCTGCCAGCACGGCTGGCCATGAGGCACGGCCTTGTGCGGCTACGGATATATTTGACATTGTGTGTTTGTCATCTTTAATAAGCTTTGCGACTACTCGAAGAGGAGTCTTAAATATTAAATTCAATTTCACTTTGCAGCTTGCACACTTTGAGACTTTCTGACAACAACATGTCAAACATGCTTCATTTATGATTTATCGGAAACTTTTCAACTTTCCTGTATTTCAGTTTGCTCCCCAGCAACACGCCCAACTATGTATTGATGACTTCTTTGTATTTATTTGACTTGGGACTTATGGGCAAACATTGGCATTTAACATGCGGTTAAAGTGCTTGTCAACTGACAACTTCAGGGAATGGAAGTCAAAAATTATGAAAACTTATAATTATAAATCATAGATTATTATTTTTGCTTTCCTTTAAATGGAATTAAAAGCTGTTCTGGCTGTGCTTCTGGGTCGGCTACCGGCTCAGCACTGACTGTGCTTGTGGCTCTATCAAAGGCTTTGCCTTGGCTCTGCTTTGGCTCTCCTCCTGATCTCGCTTAACTGTTGCTCATCTCTGCCTCTGCAAATAGTTTTGCTTCTGGCTGAGTTCTAGCTCTGCTTCTGTCTCAACTCAGGCGGAATTCTAGCTCAACTCTAGCTCTGCCATTGGCTCTGCTTTGGCTCTGCTTTGGCTCTCGCTCATCTGTTGCTGATCTCTGCCTCTGCCAATGCCTGTGCCTCTGCCTGAGTTTTTGCTCATCTCTTTCGCTTTGCTTCTGGCTCTCGCTCACTCTCCATGGCTGCGCTCAGGCTCTTCTCTGACTCAATTCTAACAGCTGTCTTTGCTTCACTCTACTTGGACTCTGGCTGGGCATTGGTAGAGCCGCATGTTAAAGTGCTTGTCAAATTTAACAGCAGCAAGAAAACTAATTAATAGAATTTCAATTAATTTTACGTGAATTTCTATTAATTAATGCGACTGCAGCTAAATCAATTCTGAGAATTGACAAATTAGAAAAGAAAATAGTGAGAGAAAGAGAGAGAGAGAGAGAGAGAGAGAGAGAGAAAGAGAAAAAAGTGGACGAACAAATACAAATCACAATTTAATAGAAATTTTCTTGGAATTCGCACAAGCATTTGCGACACACACAGCAGAGCATTGCCACGCCCCCATACGCCCACACACACACACACACACGCACTCAGTAAGACACTTGCTGGGAACTGCGAACAGTTTTGGGTTGAACTTTAACCGCTGACAGCTGTCGTTTGCTGAACCGCTGAACCGCTCAACCACCGAAGCAGCGAACCAACGTTGAGCCATCGAAGCGCCACGCTTAAAGTTTCACACTGGAAGCTAATTATAATGAAAATATTGTTAAGCAAAAAGGTCGTCAGACGCTGCGTTGTTAATTACAAAGTTTTTCGACTCGGACGCAACTAAAACAAATTACTTACAAGGCCAGAGAGGTGAAGAGGTGCAGAGCGGATGAGGGTGGACAGGCCAGGACGGGGCAGGGCAGGGCAGGGCATGCTTGTGGCCAAGGGGTGTGCCAATAGTAGTTGCAACAGCTGCCATCAGATGGCGCTAACTAACAAACAAACAGAACAGAAACAGCAAAAGGAAAATAATAAAAAAATTTGTTAAAATGTTGTTCCATAGTTTATCGTGTGAAGAAAAGTGCGCAGGGGCGTGGCGCGGGCGTAGGTGTGCCATTGTGGCTGAGTTTCAAGTGTGTGTGTGTGTGTGCGGTGGGTTGATGACATCATACTCGTGAGTGTGTGTGTGTGTGTGTGCCGGTAGCCACCATAAAATGTTGATTGATTTATTTAGGAATTTCGAGCTGTAGCTCAAACAGATTTTACACAACTTCGAACATTGATTATTGTGTTGGCTCAATTGCAAAGTTGTAAGCGAGTGTGTGTGGTAAATAGAGATAGAATTTCGTAACCATTATCTGTGCAAAGCAGTTGAGACTTTGGCTATGTAGCTATTGTAGAGAGAGACAGAGAGAGAGGGCTTGAACAGCTTCAAGTTCATTTGACAATTGAAGCAACTTTGAGTACTCTAAGGGAATATTATTATAGCAAATATTTGAGTAATAAGGCTAGAAATTTGCCATACTAACTAACTATTTATCTATGTTAACTATTTCTGTCTCAGCTATTTAAACTAATTCCAATTTTGTTGCTGTTTCTTCTCATTTTAGGTAAGTTAAGGACAAGTATAAGAAGTATGTGAACTAATGATGTATTGGAAATGAAACAAAGTGAACTTAACAACACTGAAGCATCGAAAAACTAGAGTTGCGGTATTTACTAGTCGAGCATATACCAAAAAAAGTATTTTTATAGTAGAATTTAGTATTAAATTTCGTTTCAGTTAGGATATATATCAGGCAATGTCAATGATTTCAGTCATGAATTTCACTTTACTTAGGGCATATATAAGTCAGGCAATGTCTATAATGTTTGGCAAGAATTTCGCTTCTGTTAGGGTATATATTAGTTGGGCAATAGCAATGATTTTCACTTTACTTACTTTACTGGCAAGAATTTCGCTTCTGTTAGGGTATATATTAGTTGGGCAATGTGTCTGCTTGGTTTTGTTTACTAACTTAGCACCTCTCATGAGTTTCGCCTTAGTTAGGGTATATTCTAGTCAAGCAATGCCATTGCCGCTGATTTCGTCATGAATTCCGCTTCAGTTAGGGTATATTTAGTGTTTCTGCTCTGTTAAGCTTATTAGCTTATCTCTGATCAGAAATCTCGCTTCGGTTAGGGTATATAATAGTCAGTTCATGTGTCCAGTGCCTGTGCTTTGTTTTGTCTTGTATATTAACTTTGTTCTCGTTGAGCTAAGCTCATTATAATTATCCAATCAATGTGCCGAGTGTGAGTTGGAAATGCAACGGATATACAACAATGCCTAAGCAACGGAGCTGTGAGGGGAGGGGGAGGTGGCTGGGGGTAGCTAGAGTGAAGCCTGATGAATAGGCCGAGCAGATGATGAATAAAAAGCCGAAGAAGAAGCGACTGTCGAGTGGCCAAAGAGCAGACAAAAGCCACTTTGGACAGCTGTGGATAAAGTTACTTGGCCCACGGCTGATTTATTTACTCAAAACAAAGAAAGACAGAGAAAGAGGAAGGGGGCGAAAAAAAGCCAAAGAAATCAGCCAGAATAATAATAACAACAACTTGGGGCTGGTTGGGCGTGCGAGGGGAGTCATAATAATACGTAATAATGAAGAGGTCGCTCGCGTCGTGGCCCATAGGCAAAAGAAAAAAAAGGACAAGCGGTGCGAGCGGTTGTCGAACAGGAAACGGAAGTGAGCTCAACAAGCAATGGCCAAGCGGAAAGACAAAATGAAACAGAAAGTATGCAGTGCCAGTGCCCAAGAGAAAGCACAAAGGGAGTGGGCGAGAGGTGGGACGGGGGGAGGTTGGGGGAGGGTAGAGCGCGAGGGGAGCATGAGCCGCCAGCCAAGTTTTCTGGCCTGGCAAAAGTTCTCAGGTAATTATGGCCTAAAAGCGCCATTTTTTCTGCTCTGCCGCACACACGCAAACACACATTCACACACACACACACACCCTGTCTCCCTCTCTCTCTCTCTCTTTGTGTGTGTGTTTATTGACACACGCACGAGACGCGCAACTTTTGTGAGTTGCTGCTGCTGCTTCTGTTGTTGCTGTTGTTGTTTCTGTTATACTTAATGTAATTAGACTAAATTGCTTTTTAAGTGCGTCAAGGCAGCAAAAAGTTACAACAACAATAAGAAAATTGCCCCGTGACAGACAACAAATGATGTGAGCGCGAAAAGAAAACACAAGACATTTTTGCACTGCCTTTAGTTTGCAGGTAACAATCGCACACACACCCGACATCTCTCACTCTCTCTTCCACACAAAAGTGTCAGGGCAGCAAAAAAGTAAAAGTACTTCAGCCTGAAGTGAGCGACTAAATGTTACCCTGTAGCCACAGCTGTGAAGATAGGAGGAGGGAATATTTCCTTTATGAAACTTAGTTCGTTTAGATATCGATATTTATCGATTTTCTTAAAGAGTCAAGTCAGCGCTCTACACACATCGAACAAAGCTTGCGAAGAGCAAGTTTTAATACAATCTCAGAAGTTCAGTCTCTCAAGGCATCGTCTATATATCGAAATATGACTCAAAACATACCGATAATTATCGGTTTTAATATACAAGCGAATAGTTTCGTTTGATAACTATAGCTGCCCCTACAGCTCATGCTGTAGGCCTCAGCCAACCCATGCTAACACTTTGACTGGGTAGCGGGCATAAAAACAATTGGATGAATAAGTACGGCAAGAGTAACAACAAACGAGTTGCAAGTTGTTCAAACAAAAGTTACATTGTCAAGTCTGTTAAAATGAACGAATGACTGTCTAACACAAATTCGCCGAGTCTCTCTCTCTGTCTCTCTCTGTGTCTCTTAGAGACAAAGCACAAGTTAGAGCTAGGAGAAAGAAACACCTAAAGTATCTCTTTATGAGTGGTCATAGAAAGCAGCAGCAGCTCAGCTACACTGCGCGAAAGTAGGAGAAACAAAACAAGCAAAGCTAAGTGCCAAAGTGAGACAAGAAAGAAGTTTGTAAAATATTCGAGAGAAACTGTAGAGCAAGGACCATTTGGCCTTAGTTAAGCGAAGTGCTGAACAATGGATGTTCGCTGCAGAAGATGTCTTTTTTTTTCAGCAATTTATCGATAAAGTTCCTGATGAGCAAAAATTGGAGCTGAAAACTTGAGAACTTAGGCAAAAGATAAGATAAGCGAAAATTATATTGAAAAGAAGTTATATAAATATATATGTGTATATATACATATTCCTGAGAACAGAACTCATTAGTGAATATCTCGTTCAATATGACAGCTATATCTATCAAATTTTGGGTCTATGTTAACAGATTGATAGAGTTTAAGAAAAAAATTACTTTGGCTAGAGATGTGCTCTAGTTTTTAGAGAAAAAATCAAAGAATCAAGCTTAGTTTACAACAGAATTGAAGATATAATAGATATTAGAGTCAGAAAACTTATCGATTTTCTAGGAAATTACAATTCGGATAGAACGAATATGCAATTCACACTGAAAACCAAGCAACTAATTCCATCAGCTTGGGCTAAGCAATCAAACCAAAAGTCTTCTTTTCAAGCCACGCTCTTCAAATTGGTTCTAGAATCTGAATATCTATTCATAAACTAGTCAGATTATTATACGATCGGTTATCAAATACTTGGACTTGAAAACTCTCATAAATATCTAACTGCCACATTATCTCTCTGTATTGTATCGATCGAGTGCTTTTTGCCTTGAAACCCCAATTTACAAGCCTGGCTGTAGCTAGTTGATTAGAGATGAATTGTGATTGGGTCGAGATGAAAAGGATACCTTGAAAATGCGATATGAAAGAAGGCCTGCACGACACTCAGCCGCTCTGGAATGAAATGTTCAATGGAATTCACAAAGACGGCAGACACACATACACACACACACACACACACACACACACATGAACACACACGCGGGCGTAGTGCCTGGCCTCGCCTTGAAGTATGCAACATTTTTGTTCGTTGTTGTTGCACGCTCTTGTTGCGTTTTTATGTGATTTACAGTAAATTGCCAAATGGGTTTCTCTGGCCCGAACACAACGTGAGGCAAAAGAATACAATAAAAAAAGAAAAGAAAAACGAAATAACGAAAACAATGGGAAAGGGAAATGAAAACTGGCAAATAAATCAAATGAAATTTGCTGCGACGTTTAAAGTCTTCAAACAGACGTACCGCCTACCGCTCCAGCAGCCCCTCTACACACACACACACACACACACACACACACACACACACGTGGCCACATCCATATATCGCAGAGCGAAATGCCGCCGTTGCCGCTTTAAAAGTCCACAAGTCAGCTGAGCAAAAAGAAAAACAAAAACTTGCGTGGGTGTGAGAGAGAGTGAGACTATGTGTGTGTGTGCGTGTGTGTGTGTGTAAATATGTATCTATGGCATTTTCTTTGACAACACAAAACGCTAAATAAATAAGAGTGCCACACACACACACACAGCCAGACACAGCTGCTGCGGGTGTGTGTGTGAATAATTTGCTGCTGTTGACCTGCTGTACATAAAAAATTATAACAAATTCAATTACCAAATATGTTTTATGCGTCTCGTTTTTTCTTCAAGCCTTAGCCTGGCTGTCATTCACACACACACAAACACACACTCATGTGGGCATCATCAGATATAGCCTAAAATATGCTCGCAGCTAAACGAATTTCACTATTTATGGCCAACAGCAAAAGGAAAATGTTAAATAAATATTGAAATTGAATTATGTCTGAAATAAACCTTTTTGTGCGCTCCATATCAATAAGCATGACAAAGGGGTATATTGGCTGGCAGTTTGTATGAGCTCAATGGCAGAGGGACAAGATGTAGAGACCTATGAAAGAGAAATCTAAGCTTAGCAGGGAAAGATGCAGTCAGAGTGAAAGCCGGGTTAGACTACTTAGATGATATAGTTATATAAGGACTTTTTATAGATATACAAGAGATCTTACTATATCTTATACATTATTTATAAGATATAACACCATTAATTCTTATTTCGTAAATGAGAATCAAATTTAGTTTCAATCTTAGAATTTTCCTACAAAAATAAACCTACAAAAATCCATCAAAAGTAATTATATTCTTAAAGAAGAAAAGTTGTAGAACTATAGCTCGAATGATGTAGAACATATGCAACATCAAAGAAGAACGTGAGCGGTGTGCAAGCCAGACTAGAGAGGCGCAGTGTATAAGCATAATATTAAACTGGATACTAAGTATCTCAGCTCATTGAGTAGAGCGTGCTCAGTCCAAGTATATATAAATAAATGTGCCAAAGACTTCATCTATATCCATATATATCCATATATATCCATATATATCCATATATCTATATCTCAATATTAGGAGCCGCACACGAAGTTCTCTTTAAAGATTTACCAAGTTTAGACTAACTTAATATAAATATTTGATTAAGTTTAACTCTTAAAGCAATTGGCATACCAAATGTCGTAGCTTCCCTGCGCATAGTGGCCGAGTTACGTAAGGCGCGACAATTGGAATTACTTATTTATACATAAATTCTGTGCTACATTTTCCACTTTATGCTTCACTCGCTAAGCAATTTCGAATTCCAAATTTTATTTCAGGATTTGCATATTGCCCCCACATACCATTATATATATAAATATATATATATATATATGTATGTATTGGCCTTATGAGACAGACAATTTTCTTCCTTTTGGCTAATACAGTTAGCAACTTTTGATTCGGCTAAATTTGCGCCCTAAAACAAGGTCCTTCCGTCGACTTTCACATTGACATTTCTCATAACAGTTTTTTTTTCGCTCTCTTGAATATAAATTCTTTTTTTTTCGCTTCGTCTCATAATGCGCTTCACTTCGCTAATGATAATGATTATGATAATGATAATGACTTTGCGCTTGCCGCAAAAATGTTCGAATTTGGCAAAAGGAAAAGCAACGAAAAAAAAAAAAATGAACGAAAATTTTCTTGTTACGCAAAAACAGGCCCGAGGGGTAAGCTTCAGCTACCAGCAAAACTTTCGCTGTTTCATCTGACTGGCAGGGTGTTCCACAACGTATGCAAATCAAAGTGTTGTGCAATTTTAATGAGCCTCTGGAACAAAGAAAAAAAAAAAAAACACTGAAGGAGAAGAAAAAACCCACATACATCCACAAGAAACTTGTGTAAAATGAAAGGAAAAAAAAAGTTGGCTTCCTCCTCCCGAAAATATGCAACGTTTCTCTCTGCTTTTTATCGATGCAAATCAAATGAGGCAAAAGAGAAACCCAAATCTCTACTCGATGTTTGGATACTCTTCGCGTTGATAATGGAGTCCTTAAGAGTCTTATTCAACTCAAATAAGACCAGAGAAGATACAGATAAAATCAGATTCTTGGTCTAAGGTGTTTATAAAACCATCAATCAATCATCAATCACGTGCCTAGTAAGCATTTATATATCAATATAGGTATTGTATCTATTTCTTATCAGTCAATCTTTAATCAATCATCGATGATTAGTCCGTCAATCATGCATCAATCAATTACTCATTTATTTATCCTCAATCATCATCAGATTGACTAGTCTAAATCTCTCGTTAATCATTAAATTTACGGCGAATAGCAATCAATCGACAATCAATCAATCAATCTTGATTAATCTATAATCCACCAGTAATGCAATAATTAATTGTCATTAATTAATTATCAATCAATTATCAATTCGGTCATCAATCAATCATAGATCAATCTCTAATCAATCGTAGATCAAACATCAATCAATCATTTCTCAATGAGCAATACACCTTAGTGTACATCACATCACTCAATCCAATTATTAATCAATCAAGACTATTTCAATCATTATTCAATCAGCAGTAACAATTCTATGTCCATTCCATCCAGTTGCCATGGTCTACCTATGTATAGAGCTTACGCATTTCTTATCTATTTGATATATCGGATTTGAAATCTGATTTATATTCCATTCAATCAAATGGATAATATCGTCTAGCAGTTCGTAAGGGCATTGCAAGGCTAGACAATTGAGTCTGCAAGTGTCAGTGGGGTTCTTATCCGCTGCTAAGCTCACACACACACACACACACACACACACACACACACACACACACACACACACACACACACACACACACACACACACACACACACACACACACACACACACACACACACACACACACACACACACACACACACACACACACACACACACACACACACACACACACACACACACACACACACACACACACACACACACACACACACACACACACACACACACACACACACACACACACACACACACACACACACACACACACACACGCACGCACAACCACAGTGAGACTCAAAAAAGTGGCAAATACATGCAAAAATAAAAACGAAGACGAACTAAAAACTTTTGCGAGCTTTGATGGCAAATCGAAGGAGCAACTCAAGAGGGCGCTCAAGTGGGCGTGGCATGTGAGTGTGTGTGTGTGTGTGTGAGAAGCAGCAGCAGCAGCAGCCAAGCGATTTGCATATAAATGATTACGGAAATAAAAAAAGGAAGTCGAAATAGACAGAGAGCGGCAAAGTTGTCGAGTCGTCGTCGTCGTTGTCGAGGCCTCGATGCTGGCCCACGTTTTTGGTCCATGTCCTGGCGCTGGATACTGGTTTCCTGGCGCACTATTTGGCAATGCCAAAAGTAAGTTGTCAGCTCGCTGGTTGCCTGGCCAACCAGTTGCCAGTTGCCAGTTGCCAGTCAGCACTTGGCCCTGGCTGGCTGCAGCCTCAACTGGCAATGGCCATGGCAATGCCAATGTCCTCGCACTCGCCATTTGCCAAGAGTGCATACATTTTCGCAACATTACTCTAATGAGACAGACTGAGAGAGAGAAAGAGCGAGAGAGAGAGAGAGAGAGAGTGAGAGCTAGTTACTGTCGAAGCACTGGCTTAAAATTTTATTCATCTTTACAGAAAGCCAAAAAAATAAAAGATGAAGCAAAAGAAGTAAAAAACTGACAAAAGATTCCAAAATTTTACGTTCAACTTAAGTTGCCAAAACTTGCGTAAAACTTTGAATCCGGATTTAAGCCAAAAATAAAAAAAAAAAAAAGACAAGAAAAGAAAATGAAACAAAAAAATATCTTGATGAATTCCTTGCGGCAAATTGTGCAACAACTAGAAGTTGCCCTGGAAATATGAAATAAGTTTGATGTATTATTCATATACATAATATATAATATATATATGTATATGTATATATTGTATTATTATTCATCACTTAAATATAGAAATATTTCCCACCATTTCTCCAATCTTTCTTATCTTTCCTTGTATTCAATTTCTCTCTCTCTCTCTCTCTCTCTCTCGTCTCTCTTGTCTCTCTTGCCTCTCCTGTGTCTTCAGTCTCTCCTGTTTCTTCAGTCTCATCCATCCCTCCACTCTCTTCAGTCTCTCCACTCTCTCCACTTTCTTTAGTCTCTTCAGTCTCTCCACTCTCTTTAGTCTCTCCACTCTCTCCACTCTCTCCACTCTCTCAACTCTCTTTAGTCTCTTCAGTCTCTTCAGTCTCTCCACTCTCTCCACTCTCTTCAGTCTCTTCAATCTCTCCACTCTCTCCACTCTCTCCACTCTCTCCACTCTCTCCACTTTCTTCAGTCTCTTCAGTCTCTTCAGTCTCTTCAGTCTCTTCAGTCTCTCCACTTTCTCCACTCTCTTCAGTCTCTCCTGTCTCTTCAGTCTCTCCCGTCTCTCCCGTCTCTTCGGTCTCTCCACTCTCTCCACTCTCTTCAGTCTCTTCAGTCTCTCCACTCTCTTCAGTCTCTCCACTTTCTCCACTCTCTTCAGTCTCTCCCATCTCTTCAGTCTCTCCCGTCTCTTCAGTCTCTCCAGTCTCTCTTCATCTCTCCAATCTCTACGGTCTCTCTAATATCTCCTAGCTTTGCAGTCTCTTCAATCTCTTCATCTCCCCATCCAATCTACCCAACTCCCCAGCCAGCCCTTTCACAAAAAGCAAAAATATCTAAATTGACAGCTGATTCTCCCGTGAACCCAAATATGTTCGCAACGTCAACAATATATTTTTCTTGCGAATTAATAACGAGTTTATTTGTTTTCACAGAATCTGTTTTGCCAATATTGTGCCTGTTGTTCCTGTTGTTGTTGTTGCTTTTGTTTTTCTTTCGCATATTTGTTCAACCCATATTTTTGGATGATTGCAGGCAATTGCCAAAAATTGGCCAGAAACCAAAGCTCAACGCTGTCTCCGCCTCTGTCTCCGTCTCTGCCTCTGTATTTATCTATTATCTGTCTATCTCGGTCGCCCTTGCTCTTGTTTAATTTCCTTTTGCTAGCGCCCTGGGCCTAAAGCCGAATGTAAATATTTGATTTCTGTCGAAACACACAAAAATTGTGCATAGAAATATTTATTACAAATTAATTGATCAAATGTAGCCGAAATCAATTTAGCTGCCACAAATGCCTGAGCTAATAAATTTCATCGAATATCAGAGCAGCAGGGGAAAAAAAATATATATATAATATAAGAGATATATATATATTTGGATAGATAAATCAAGAGAAGTTGTCGCTTTGATTTGAAACAAGCAACAAGCTGAGATGGAGAGTGGGAGGAGCTGGAGCTGGGAGGCAGCTAGGTAGCTATGGGCTACCCCTTAGCCCAAGCCTTCCTAAGGCTCTGCGGCTCGCAGCTTCTCCTGTTCAAAGAAAACAATTGCAAAAACAAACAAATGACATTGATGAATGATGCACGAATGATGAATTGATTCAGAGCCGAGCTGGCGCTGTGGAATGTTGCCGCCGCTTGACGTGGCCAATGAATGGGTACGCTTGTCTCCAGATTTTCTTTAGCCATAGACAAGAGCAGCGCGCAGCCACCCAACCACCCAACCACCCAACCACCCAACCACCCAGCCAACGATTGAATCTGAGACGCGGCGAGCGAGCGGCTTGAATTGATAATGAGACGCGTTGGCGTTGGCGTTGGCGTTGGCGTTGCCTTTTTGCTTTTGGCTCGTAGTCTTAATTAATTTTCTGCCACGCCCACTAATTAAACACATTTTTTTTGTTGTTGGCCAAGAGAGAAATGGGCAACAGCTCGATTGGTAGCTGTAAAGCAGCAACTTTTGGCCAACAAAACTTTAACTTATTTCAAATGTGGCAAATGACGATTTTGCTGAACTCCTCGACGTCGTCAGCGCCCTTTGGCTATTATTTTGACCAGCCGTTTGGGGTGGTGCCGTCTGCCGGCTGACGTATTGTTGCCACAACAGCTCAGCTCAGCTCCGCTCAGCCCAGCTCAGCTCAGCCCAGCCCAGCCCAGCCCAGTGCCGTCGCAGGCGAACTTTTAATTACCAAGCAGCAGGCGACGGCGACAGAAGTAAAAGTAGAAAAGTAGAAGCTGAAGAAGTAGAAGCTCAGCCTTTCAATTACGCTCGTGAAGCATGGCCAGCGGCCACAGCCGCCACCGACGCCGCAGCGGCCACCACCACCACTACCTAAAAAGCAACCTTCAACTCTCACCTCAACCACTCACGACTTTTTGGCCAGTTCCTGTCGTTGCTGTTGTTGTTGTCGTTTGCGGGCAAAGTTATTGCGAAATGTGGCACGGCGAAAAGGTGAAAAGGCGACTCGCCCGTCAACAAAAGAGATGAAAACCAGTTACCAGTTGCTAGTTGGCGGGGCACATGGGCCAAGTTTTTGCTTAGACTTGGCAACCCTGACAAAAAACCAAAAAATAAGTGGGAGCAAGCCAATTGAGGTAGTTGTGACTGCATAATGTTCGCTCAGAGAGGGAGAGAGATGGTGATAGAGATGGAGAGATAAGACATGGAGAGATAAAAATAGGGAGAGATGGAAATATGCAGAAGTGAAGAGATGGAGAGATTGGAGAGGTGTAGAGGTGAAAAGATTGGAGAGATGTATGGATGAAGATAGGGAGAGATTTAAAAATTGGAGAGATAGAGAGATTGGAGAGATGTAAAGGTGAAGTAATGAAGAGATTGGAGAGATTGGAGAGGTGGAGATATGTAGAGGTGAAGTAATGAAGAGACTGGAGAGATGGAGAGATTGGAGAGATTGGAGAGATTAGAGAGATGGAGAGATGTATAGGTGAAGTAATGAAGAGATTGGAGAGATGGAGACATTGGAGAGGGGTTTGGAGAGATTGGAGAGATTGGAGAGATGGAGAGAAGTAGATACTGGAGAAATGTAGAGGTGCATACATAAAGAGATTGGAGAGGTGGAGAGATATGGAAATTGGAGAGATGTTGAGGTGAAAAGATGTGGATATTGGAGAGATATTGAGGTGAAGAGGAGTAGAGATATGTCGATGTAGGGATTAGATAGATTGGAGAGATTCAGAGATTGAATGATTGAGCGCATTGGAGAGTTGTAGCGATTGGATAGATGGAGATATAAAAAGAGGCAGATGTGATTGAGAAATGAGATCTAGCTCTCCAGTCGTCTCCATCTCTGTCTCGGTGTAGCCAACTCACAATCAGAAAATTCCCCTACACAAACCAATAGACCCTTTTGCACTGCCTGAGCGCGCATTGAAGGCAAAGAAAACTGACTCCGGCTGGCCCGAGCAGCGCCCAGCGGCCCATGAATTCAAAATGAGACGCTCAAGTGGCCCCAAAATTGTATTTTCAGCGTTTTTATTTGCGCAAAATTAGCCCTGGCACGCCCCCAACCAGACGAATGCCACTGCCGCCCACCTTTACATTGCTTACCTACTGACAGCAAAAAAAGAGAGAGGGAGAGCGGGTGAGGGAGAAAGGGAGATTGCCGTATTGCTGCTGCTGCTCAAATTCAATACAAAAGCGCAGCGCTCTAGCCGCCATTTTGCCTGCACACAGATCATAAGACAAAAACAAAATGGAGCTGGGCCAAGGGGGTGTGGTGCGGGGTATTCGGCTAGGGAAAATGGAGTTAGGAGATTGGAGCGTGCAGAATACCCTCGCAGACATGAAACAGTTGTACCGTATATTCCCGTTTCGTACACCGCCGCACACAATTATGCTCCTCGTGCAACTCAATTTCGTACCGATTGTGCCCCAAGGCAGTTACAGTGAAGCTGCGCTAAGTGAAACGGTGCGCTGCTGTAATGGAAATATGCTGAAAACTACTGTAGAACAGATGTGGATATAAAAGGATAAAAGTGACTTTAAAAGAGCTATAAGCGTATATGTTAGACATATTATGTAGGGAAAACAGCTGGAACAAGTTGAATTTATAGATCAGATAGTAGAGAAGGTGGATATAGAGTGAACATTATTATGTTAATATTCTATTGAATTGGAAAAAAAAAATATATATTATAAAATAAGTAAATGTTGTCTCTCTCTCCCTCTCTCTCTCCCGCTCTCTCTCCCGCTCTCTCTCTCTCTCTCTCTCTCTCTCTCTCTCTCTCTCTTTCTCTCTCTTGCTCTCTCTCTGAAACCAGGCATTTTTTTGTCTACTTGATTCTTATTTGGCTATATATAAAACATATTGAAAGGTTAATTGGCCAATATTGATATTGAAGTGTTGTGTATATAATATAGATAATATATATAAATATCTATATATATTTCATATTCCTATTCACATACATTTAATATCATATTTTTTCTATGCTCAACAATCGAATGGCCAATTGAAAATTTTTATAAAAATATTTTGCCAAACAGCAGCTGACATATACCAGATATACATATACATATATATATATATATATATATATATATATATATATATATATATATGTATATATATATATATATATATATATATATATATTTGCTATAAAAACTACATGCATATGCGGCGTAGACCACGCCGGACACGGGCCAAGTTTTGTCGGCTACCGAAAAGTCAAGCAATGCCAGCAAATTGGAAATTTTATGCCGTAGTTTTTCCGGGGCTCTTAAAATGGCTACGTACGTGAGAGGGCGCTAGCCAGGGAAGGGGAAGGGGGGGGGGGTACGGTTAGTTCTGCTCGTAATATAACGAAAATAACGAACTTTATGCCTTGCATGTGTGTGTGTGTGTGTGTGTGTGTGTCTGTGTCTTTCTGTCTGTGTGTGTTTGTGTGCCGCAGATAAGCTGCAAAGGATGCTGATGCGCATGAAGGATGAGCACTTAGTCTGCCACGTCGCGGCCTTTCCTCTGCACTGGCCGAAAAATAGGAGGGGGCAAGAAAAAAAAACACACACACACACACAAGGGAAAAAATAAGTTTTCGCAATGGGATTACGATAGCCGAAATGCACTTACTACTTATATTGCGCTTAACGATTTTTCGTTATTTTCTCCATTTTTTTTTTCGAAAGGGGAACTTCGTCAATAGGCTAAGAAATTAGTTTTCATTAGCGATAAATTGATTGAGCTGTGAAGTATATAATGATAAGAGTAATAGAGGTTAAGTAACAGCTGTTAAGCTGGCTTAACATAGTGGAATATGTTAATGTTAATGTCAATGTTAATAATAGCTAGGCGAAAAACTGTTAAGTTTATGATGACGAGAACTTTGTGGATTTGAGACTACAAATGATAACAAAGTTAAAATAAAGAAGAAATAGTCTTTATCTTAACAGCACTTTGACATGCATTTAACATTTAAAGAGTATTAATGCCTAACTCTGTTAGCAATTGCTGTTAATGATAGGTTTCTAGGGCATTCTAGAGCAGCATGTCTACAATACTCTTAACATGCCTCTTTTGCTTTTACAACACTCTTCAACTTGCGGCAAGTGTTGCAAAACGTCTGAGAAAAGTCAAACAACTTGAGCGTCGAACATATGCCCGCCCGTAACATGTGCTCGGCTCTGTGAGCGAACATTCCATTTAAGTTTTGTGTATGTTGCTTGCGTTTGCTGTTGGCTCGGACTCTCTGTCCGTCTGTTATGTTGGCTTGATTTGAGGCTCGCTTCGTTCTTGTTTGGCCTGGGTTGTCCTGGCGTTTGTTTATTCCTTTCGTTAGCCCTGTGTTTTCTTATAAATTATTAAAAACGCACCGACCTCTGGCCCATAAAAATTCTGACTTTTCGACATTCGGCCGTTGGCTTTAAAGCGCCCGCCTGGCCACTACTCTCGCGATATTACCCAGCCGCCAACCCGAAAAGTGAAAAAAAGATGAGGGAAAAACCCTTAAGACGCAGCTAGCATAACAAAAGGATTCGTTCTATTGAAACCTGGCTGTCGTTTGCGGCTGAGAACGAAGCTGTTGCCAAATTTCAAGGTGTTACATAAATATTTTATAGAATTTATCCGAATATACCCCTCCATACTTTAGATACTATGATTAATAGCAGGGGCAGAAGGCGCAGGTCGAGGCAAGGGTTCGTTTTCTTTTATGATTGAGCTACGTTTCAATATTTGTTGTTATCGATAAACGATAAAAATGTACTAAAATATTCAAGTTAATCAGGTTAAACAAACGCTGGACTGTAAGCTGAAAGGTCATACGCCATATTTATATAGTTCGAAATGGGTCTGAACTTTTGTATAACAAGCTATGGTTGGCTGGAGTTGGAGAAGGGAGAGGGCGAGCGGGAGAGAGAGAGAGACGGGGAAACAAGAGGGATAGGAGAGATATATGTATAAGAAAATATTTAGTTTATGCTTCATATGAAGGTGAGCTCATATAGCCTATATTCAGTTCAGCTGAACTAGTTCACATATGTATGGCTCTTATGAACAAGTTCAATATTTAGTCTATGCCTCGTAGGGAGACAAGAGACTAGCTCAGAGATATAATAAGCACTTTCTCTATGTATCGTTCAGCTGAACTAGTTCACATCACCCCATCATGTGTACCGCAAATTGAACTAGTTTGCGTGTTGTCCACTCCAAGCAGCCAGGCAGCCAGCCAGCTCGAAAGCTGATTGGATTTAAGGCTTTGCCATTGACGTTAATTAATGCTCTTTAGTTCCGTTTGCAGCAATTTTCGGAATGCCAAAAACTTGATAGTTCCTCCTCTATTCGTTTAGCTCAAAAATGTGTGAACTTTTGGGAATTCTGTCTGGCATTTCCAACCGAGTGGCAACACTTTATGCACTCTAGCCACATTTAAAGCTCTGGGGCTCAAGTCCTTTTTAGAGACAACAAACCGCAAAAACAAGAAGAAGAAGAATAAAAAAAAAAAAAAACGGTAAAACGCCAACAACTGGGCAGAAGCAGCAGCAGCAGCAGAGCCGGAGGAAGAATGAAGCAAATAAACAAAACAAGCCAAAAACAAATACGTACAAAATATTTGCCAGCATATTTTGTGCCACAGTGAAAAACGCAAAAGCCCCAAACTCTGGCCAGAGAGTGTGGCAATTGTATTAACAGAGTCCGAGTCAAATGCTTTTGGATGCAGCTCACAAATTGTTGGCCATGCTTCAATTTGATGCAACAGCAACACCAACACCAATAGCAAACACTGCGGACACTGTCTATGCTAAAAGTAGCAAAATTTAACTCTGGCTCGCTTGGCTTCTACTTTGTTATTATCTTGCGCTTTGTTCGTCGGCTCTGGCGCTGGCGCTGGCTCTAGAGCTTGTTGAAGATGTTGCCGCTGGCAAAAGCCAAAACAACAACAACAAGAACAACAACAACAACATCAGGGACAGCTACTCGACAATGGACGTCACCGTTTCCTGTTCGCCCAACTAGCCAACTAGCCAACATGCCGCATGGCCCCTTTCAGCCCCCATCTAAGGGCAGCTTCCTGTATTGCATTGGATTTTTCATAAAGCTTATGCATTTTGTATGCGATCCAAGCGGAAGCAGCTGCGCGCAGCAAACCCAAAAACTAAACCGCATCACAAAAACAAAAATAATAGTAGAAACAACAATAAAAGTGAGCCGTCACTGAACCACTCGCCCGCCGTGAACCACTCTGATCCGCCGTGAACCGCTCGGCATCCATAGCCGTCGCACCATGCATAGCTAAGTAGCCCACCGAAAGCAAGCAAATAAAACTTCAGACATATACTGAACATGCAAGTTTTTCAAATACTTTATAGCCACATATAAATACAAATATATATATCTATCTATCGATATATATATATATATATATATATATATAAATATTTAGAACTGCCGCCTACACTGCGCCAAAAACTAGTTGCATATTCATAGGAAAACTTCTACAAGTCAAAAGTTCGTTTTTGAATATATTTGAAAGCAGTTTCCATTTCAACTGATTTCGTGAATATTTTATTGATATAATATATATAAATATGCACTATATCTGTATATATATATCAAGAGATTTCTATACGACATCTGGCAACTCTATTTTGGCGTGTTTCGCTGTCTAAATAAATATTTTTTATTTTAATATTTTTGCTTATAAAAAAAAAGAACAGTTCTTTGATAACACTATAAATTTTTTGTTTATATTAAAATAAAATTGTAAATATTTTTTTTAGCTTAAAAATTTTTGAACTTATTTTTTTTATTTATTTTTAACTGAAAAAAATTTATTTCAATTTTATGATTTTTTTGAAGCTTAACAATTTTTTTATTAATTTAAAAAAAAATTTTTTATACATTTATAAAAGTAAATCTTTTTTATTTATTAAAAATTAAATAATTTAAATGAAATATTTATTTCTTAAATTAATATTATTTAAATTATATTATTTAAATTATTATTTTCAAATATTTTTATAAAATTTCTGTTTTATTAAAAAAAAAAATGTATATATAATAAATCATTTTCAATTTAAATTTAAATTTTAATTTAGTTTAATTAATTTTTTATCAATTATTTGTTTGCTGTGCATTTTTTTGCTCGATGTGTTTTATATGCTTGCGAAATAGTCAATAAGGAGATCGCATAGGAGAATTTTGTGCCCTTTTTTTTAAAGGAGGGAAGCTGAATTGAGAATTTGGGGCTGCTGGGGCATTGGGGCGTAGGGGAAGTAGGGGGCGTTTTGGGGCCTGGCCTGTGCGGGTGAAAATCAAAGTTTTGTTTTCGCAACTGATCCGAACGCAGGAGTATTGCAGAACCTTTGACTAACAACTTTGTCATATGCATTGTATTCGTAATGTGTGTGTGTATGTATGTGTGTGTGTGCGCGCAAGGCTGTGTATGTGTGTATCTGTGTGTGCTGTAAAGCTGCTGCCTTTAGTTTAGAACATTTATTGCTTGCATTGTTGCGGCCCGTTGTTGTTGCTGCCTTTGGCGCTTGGCCATTGTTTGTTGTATTTGGGAATGTTCAATATACTCACAGTAGAGAGAGAGATAGAGAGGGAGTGAGAGAGTGTGAGAGGGAGAGTGGCAAAAAATATGAAGACAAAGAAGAAGAACAGGAAGCAGCAGCAGCAACAGCAGAGATTTTGTCGTGCTGCCATCATGCCCTTGGCAGTGAGAGGCGAAGCGAGGCGAGGCTGGGTTTTGGTTTGGCTTGGATTGGATATGAATGTATAAGTAGGGTATATAACTATATATATATATATATACCTATATATATAGACATACCTACATGGCCCCCGGTGCTGAAAAACATATTTTCAATTACATTGCCACCAACTTATGCAAATGGCAGCTCGCCCCCTCAGTCTATCGCTTTCGGTTGCATAACAATTGCAATAACCACAACTAGTTGCAATATTTGTAAGCGGAACAGCTGCAAAATGTATGAAAACAGACACATGTTCGGATGTATATATAAACTGTGTGTATATATTCATACATATATATTTGTATATTAAGCACCGAAGTGCGAATGTCTTGTGGCTGCTTTACACAACTTGACAAGTGCTTGTTAAATATGCATTGAAACATAATCAAGATGCGGAAATGCGTGTAAGCAATGCCTAAATTTTTGAGAATGAGAGAGAGAGGGAGAGAGAGAGAGGGAGGGAGAGATAGATGGAGAGAGAGAGGGAGAGAGAGAGGGAGAGAGAAAGGGAGAGACAGGAGAGATAGAGTAAATGAGAATGAGAAAGAATAACTGAGAGACTAACTGAGAGATTAACTGAGAGAGAGAGAGGGAGAGAAAGAAAAAGACAGACATAGATAGAAAGCTGAAAGAGAATGGGAGAAAGTAAGATAGTAAGACACTTTCTCCCGTTCTCTTTCAGCTTTCTGTCTATCTCTGTCCATCTCTCTCTCTCTCTCTCTCTCTCTCTCTCTCTCTCTCTCTCTCTCTCTCTCTCTGTCTCTCTCTCAGTTAGTCTTTCATTTGCTCTCGCTCTTACATTCTCTCACATATATTCAACAATCAAAGCCTCTTTGCCTTTTCAGCATTAATGAGAATTGCAGAGAAGGGCACTTATTCAAAATATAGTTGTACTAATCGAATTTTTACTTTTTCTTTTCTCATTTTAGGTAAGTCAGCTATATCTTGCTATAATATGAATGCAATGTAAGTGGATCTATGTAAGTTTGTAACAAACTAATCAGATTGTCATATATGATTGTATATATGTATCTGTGAGTGTGACTCCTTGCCTGCCACATTTTGAATCGAGCAATTAGGTTCGTTTGATTGAAACTTTAGCCAATCGAAATGGCGTACAAAACTGAATAAGCTAACTAAAGCTGAAGTCATGGCAAATGATGTAAGCTCGGTCGGGTGTGCTCAACTAAATAAATACCTCAACTTATAGATGTTGCTAGAGCAGATCATACCCTTTCGGTTTAATCAGCCATTTTGCTGGGTATCAAAAAGTGAAATTAGTCATTTTGGCAGCGAACAGAGAATCGTATAAAATGTGTGGATGGTGTGAAAAGGAATATATGGAAATATATCTGGGCTAGCGCCACTGGCTGCAGCTTGTTAACGAAGGGGTGGCTGGGTGGTGGTAGTTGGGGAGGGGGTGGTGGGCTGGGTGGCGTTGGCTGGTGACAACGGCTGTTGCACATTTACCACACACGCGGACTCGCAACTCGTACTTGGCCAGCTCCATTGTATTTGCCATTGAACACGCACATTGAATGGGTGTTACTTGTGGCACGCTCTACCCACGTGTGTATGTGTGTGTGTGAGGTAGAGTTTATTGTGTGCACACACACACACACACACACACATACACATAGCAACAGCTCGACATGTGCGGCAAATGGGCGCAAGGCGCTTTTGTTGCTGTAATTGTTGCCATCGAGCCTTGTTGAACAAAAGGTGACACGCATACACACACATACACACACATTTGCATACTCACACACACACATACACAGTCAAGTCGGCACAGCCTGGTCACGCCCGCTTCAATGTATTAAATTGCATACATATTAACGCCTAGATTGCTACAGAGCTACCCGCAGAATTTCAAATTATCTTTCTCTCTACCTTGCTCTCTCTACCTCCCTCTCTCTCTCTCTCTCTCTTCGTCCCTTTCAATACGCACAAGCGTTCAATTAAGCTATGGAAATTCAAAAATTTGATTTTTTTCGCTGTTGTTTGAAGTGTGAAATACGCATATCTCGGCATTTGGCATGCGAAATCGCGCTTGAATCAACCCAGCGTGCGGCTCATCGATCAATTTGTTGTTTGTCAAGCATTTCATAGTTGGATATTTGAAGTGCTGAGCTTTGTCGCAATATTTGAGCGAATAAATCGATGTATCTATCTATCAGCTAAACAATCATCAATCAGTTAATCAATTAAACTGCATGCGAAACTATATTTGAATGGAATTTTTTAGAAGAGACTTAAACAGCGCGAAGCAGAAAATGCATACAATTTTAATATAGAAAATATTTAAAATTTTTTTTAAAAGTATTTAAAATGTTTAAAATACTTCTGGAATATTAGAAAAATATTTAAAGTGTTTAAAATATATTTAAAATGCTTAAAAGACTTTAGAACGATTTAAAATAATTAAAAAATATACAAACATTGATTTTTCAAGGCATTTTGGTTGAGATGTGAGCATTAAATGAATGTGAATAAAAAAAATTATTTATATATTTTTTAAATATTTAATAAATATTTTTTTAATACATAAAATATTTAAAATATATATATATATAGTCATAAATTTTGCTTGAAATTTAAGCATTAAATAAATACAAATAAAGAAAATACTATACAATATTTTTAAATATTTAGGTATACATACATTTTTAAATTATTAAAAAAAAAAACTTAAATTATTGATTTTTGCACTTCACAAAAGCAACAAATTTCCATTATGAACTGTGAAGTTTGGGCAACATCAAAATTGAGTTAGTTAAATCGAATCAGGACTGTAATAAAGTTAACTAAAACTTATTGGAAACTTTGCTTATGACAGAGAAAACACACTCACATGCCTGCATATACATGCACACATGCAGACATGCATACGTATGCATGCAGTGCATGCGCCTTGCATGTTGATTCGTGACGGCTTTCTAGCAGCTAGCAGCGACTGTCGACTGGGGCACTACAATCTAAATCTCTTTGAGTGCTGCTGAGCCTCGATTGTGGCGGCTGGTGAATGTTGTGCATGTAAGTGAGCACACGCTCACGTATGTACGTGTGTGTGCGCGCTGTAAATAGAAAAATGAGGTCAATAACAGGTAGATTATCAAATAAGCATTTGGCGAGTGCCTGTGTGGGTGGCGGCACGGATTAGGTGTAGCATCAAGCAGCTAGGCAACAGCATATTTGCCACAATTCTAACAAAACGGCGCACACACACGCACACACACACACACACACACACACCCATTGAACTTGTGCTAGAAATCCACATTTTGCGGGCATGCTCAAGACGTCATCGGCTCGCTATCTATGTGTGGGTGAGCGTGTGTGTGTGTGTGTGTGTGTGTGTGTGTGTGTGTGTGTGCGTGTGTGAATATATTTGGGCAAGTGGCTCAGTTTATGTTGCTGGCAATCAACGGCTTGTCCCACCATCGCCCCCTCTTAAATACCAATGCCCCCGCCCCCGCCCCCGCCCCCGCCCCCGCCTCCGCAGCATGCGTGAAGGTCAATTTATCGCCTAATGACGGCGAACAATGACAGCCAAAGCAAAGCGTTTTCAAGCGTTCTATGCAGGCAACAGCAGGCGGCATGCTTCATCATGCCACACACACACACACAGACACACACACACACACACACACACACACACACACACATGCCGCACATGCCACGCACATGTGCCATGCTCTACATGCTGCAAGCTCCTTTAGCCCCTGTGCACCCGCCGCAGATGTCCGGATTGGCCCTGGGATTTTGCGGTTCTCAGTTTGGAGTTTCGGTTTCTTTCTTCATTTTTGCTTTTGTTCTTGTTGTTGTTGTTGTTGTTGTTTTTGTTTCAGTTTCGGGGGCCTTTCGACAGCTTTCGATTTAAGTGGCAAGCAGACATCCATTTTGGCTATTTGGGCTCAAATTTAGCGCACATTTGGTTTGATTTATCTGCCTAATATGCTCCGCTTGGCATGAGTGACTGAGCGAGAGAGACAGAGTGTGGGAGAGTGAGAGAGTGAGAGAAGGATTTTGGTGTGACTGCTGTTCGGCCAAATGCAATTATATTCGAAATTCGATTAGAGCACGGTTGGGTTGTTCGATTTAAGGAAGCGTTAGAGATACGTCAGCCATATATCCTTTGAGGTCTGTGGTCATATGGCTGCTTTATCGTTTCAGTGTATTCGTTTGAGTGAATGCTTTGAGCTGTTCTAGACTCAACTATTCACATAGCCCAACTACATTCATAAATGAATTTGAATGAATGTCAAGATCTATTAATGATTGTATTTAATGAGTGTATTCAACAATTACTTGAGTATATTCATATGTTGTGTGAATATATTGATGAGTGTATTCACTTAATGTTTTGAACATATTCATAAATGTATTAATTTTATATTCAAATATTTTCATGAGTGCGTTCATTTATTGTGTGAATATATTCATGAGTGTATTCACTTAATATTTGAACATATTCATAAATGTATTCATATTTAATTCAAATATATTCATGAGTGTATTCATTTATTTTTGGAATATATTCATGAGTGAATTCATGTATTGTGTGAATATATTCATAAATGCATTCATTCGCTAAATTAAATATAATGAATGCATTCATGGGTGCATTCATTTTACTCATCGATTCACAAAGTATTTCCAATTCGAAGTGTGGTAGCCTGTCCAATTGGCTGTGCCTGTTGGTCATTTATTCACTTGTAACAAATATGACTGCACTCACAGTCACACTCACACTGACACTCACACTCAGCAGCATGAAGTTTCGGCTGGCTTCAACCTCAAATTAACTTGTTAAAGCAACTGCATTGTAATAAACAGTTGCCAGCGAGCTTTTCATTTGAAGACCCAATGCAGACAGACTCAAACAAGAACTCACACATACTCAGACTCATATTCACACACACACACACACATGTACAGCCATGAATGCTGTTGGCATTCGCTTCACATGGCAGCAAACATAACCATAACCAAGTTAGCAACATCCTTGTTCCGGCTATAGAAATGCGTTAGAGCAAACTGAATTGCCATGGAATTTGGCTTTCACCCTTTTTTTGTTTTTTTTTGTTTTTTGGCCTTTCCCATTTTGTTGTTGTTTGTTTGTTTTCGTTTGTTTTGTTTTGTGCCTGGACTAGGTGAGGGTTCTAAATAGCACCTGCTGACCGAGTCGACTGGATGAAGTCAGGCGCGGAGCGGCCCCAAGAAGTTCTCTGCTGCTGCCAAAAGCAAACACAGTAAACTGACAGAGCAAACACTGCAAATTTCGAAACCAAAAGAGATCGACGGAGCGAAAGAGTGAGCGAGAGTCGGAGAGAGGGAGCTAAAAAGAAAACTTATTGCTTGGCAAAGCGTGAAATGTTTACGAGCGAGTGACGATGGCGACTCAAGAGGCAGCCTCGTAAAAAGATTTGTGCTTGCTTCTGTGTGCCTAGCGCAAATCTTATCCTCTTTACTAACTTCCCATCACAACTCTGCCTGCGCTATGTCTGTGCCTGTGTCCCTCTATCTCTCCTATTCCCTCTCTGTCTCTCTCCCTCTCTTTCTGTCTCGCGCGCTCTGTGACTGCTTAATCGTTCTGTCTCTGTTTTGCTTAGCATTTTGCGCGCACTGTGCACAATTGTAAAGAAAATGTTATTAAGGATTTTCTATTATATAACAAAAAGGCGCACTAAAGACACACACACACACACACACAAATATATATATATTATATATATATATATACTCATTCCGAAAAAGAGATGGCGCTAGAGCAAAACGCAGAGACAGTCGCCATTATTTTGGGTTGAGACGCATTAAGCACTTGACATATACACAGTTTGCTAGAAAGCAGCAGCACTGCGAGAATTATTATCCTACAAATGGATTAAGAAATATAAGAAATAATATAAAAACTATTTTGCAACAGTTTTAAGCTACAATAAAAAAATTAATATAAAAAAAGAAATATATTTACATTTCCCGAACTCTTTCTAATTTATTTAAATTTATAACAAATTAAATACTATAAAATTAATCAATATATTAATTTAAGCTTATAAATATATATTCATTAAAGCTTATAAATATATGTGTAAAAAACTAAAAATATGTATTTCTACCCACTTAAACTTATTTAAACCAAAAAAAAAATTGTATTTCATATTTTAATTAATATAAATATGCAAAAATTCATTTAAAAAGCTTTTTTGTTCTGCGAAAAACTATTCAAAATATTTTTTATTTTATTTATATAAATTTATAGAAATATATATAAATATATAAAAATTTTGCTGTATATATAAATAATGTTATGCAGTATTTTACAGCATATAATATTTATATATTTATTATTTATTTCAAAATGGAACCACAGAGTTGAGCAGTCGAAGTGTAACTAATTCAAAAGGCCATAAGCTTGTTTAAAAAAAATTTTTTTATATAGTTTAAAGCACAGAACGTGTGAAAATAATGTATGTAAAATCTAAATATCGATTGTATTTATATAAAAAATATTCTCAAAATGTTTAGCATAGTTTTTGTAGTACGAAAATTTGCAAAAAACTATATTTTTTGCTGTGCATAAGCATTATGAACATATAATTTATATAGACAAATCTTGCGCTATAAGTATATATAGATATATATGTATATATATATACATATATACATATATACAAGATGTACATATGTATAGCTGCATCTTGGGAACATCATTATAAGCGTGCGAGTTGGTTTTTACTTTTTGGCTAAGGGCCTTCATCTGCTTAGGTTTTCAATGCCTGTCGCCAAGTCTTGGGCGATGACGCGTTTCAACCATGTGTAAAATGTGTGTGTAGTTGTATGTGTAGTTGTGTGTGTGTGTGTGTGTAGGCGTGTGTATAGGTGTGTGTGTGTGTATATATATATGCTCAAGGTTCAGCTGTAAACATTAGTCAACTGAACCCAAAATGAGCGAGCAACAAAAGCAGCGCCATCGCAATGAATGAAGAAGCAAGCGAGTGGATGGCCAAGTGAATAAGTGAGTGGGTGAGTGTGAGTGTATGAATAAATAAATGACTGACTGAATGACTGACTGACTGACTGACTGACGGCAATGCATTTTATTATATACAGCAGCCAGATCGTCAGCGCAAGCAAGTCCTGATGTTAACGTGCCTGAATGCACTTTTCTTTGCGTGCAAATGTTTTGATGCTCTTGAATGCGGCGGGTTACGCGTGTGTGGGTGAGTGTGTGTAGGTGTTAAGCTGGTGTGAAAGTAGTGTGTGTGTGTTGTACAGTGGTATAGTTGACATGGCATATAACTTTTAAGATTACTATTTGCCGAGTCGTCTTAAGCGAGAGTAAAAGGCAAAGGCAAAGGTTGAAAGCGAGTTGAAAAAGATAGTTAAAGTTTTGTTAAATTTATAAAGAATATTTATTTTGAATTTAGAATTTATATTTAAAGATAAATATATATAAATATATAAATATATATATGTATAAATCAAATATACCTGTGACAGTCATAGCAACTGTGCTTTTATAGTAGTGATTTGATACCCTGCAAATCTTTGAAAATGGGAAAGCAGAGTATAGTGTATTGATTGGCAGCAGAAGGCTCATCAGCAGGATAATAAACTGAGTAGATCTAGATAAGTTCTGAACGACCATACCCAAGTTACAACAAGTTTAAGACTTTAGATGCTGTTTACTCGCATACTAACTTACATACCGATAACTGCTCTCATCTCATTTTGATCGATAACAAACGATATTTTAATTTAAGTTTTCAAGCATAGTCTAACAGTTTCACTTAGTGGGCAAGGTATCTGCTAGTCGGTCACTCGCCTTGCTGAGCAGCGCACACTTGCTTGTGTTTTTCTTATTTTTGTGTTGTTTTCATTGCGCGCTTTTGGAACAATGTCAGCCATTTTGTTTGCTTTTGTGGCGCCGCTGCAGCAACCCAGTGGCGCCTCAAAGTATGCAAGGCAGCAGCAGCTGCAGTGGTAGCAGCAGCAGCTGAGCTGAAAGACAAGAGCAACTGGCACAGACGCAATGCCTGGCAGTTGGGGTTAAATGCGTATCGCATTCAGCTTGTGCAATTGGATGTAAATGCGCCAAGTCTCTCTCTGTATATGTGTGTGTGCGTGTGTGTGTGTGTGCGTGTGCGCCAAAGCGTTGCAGCGCGTTGTCTGATTTACGCGCTCACATTACGCATACGCCGCATCAGCCGCACTCAACACTTGAATTGATTATTTAACTTGCGGCTGCTGCAGGAGCATGTGAACAGCAACTGCTGCTGCTGCAGCTGCAACTGTTGCTGTTGCTGTGATTGTTGTTGCTGCGCGTACAGTGAAATCTCCATTAGGAGAACAGCGCCATTTGAGTAAACTCTCAGGATTCTTTGCCTGTTTTTTTTTTTTGTTTTCTTTTAGAGCAAAATGCAAATGTTTACATAGACAGAAGTTTGCCAAGGGATAAGACGAAGAAGGCCGAAAGAAGTTGACTAACTTGGTAGCTTGAAAGAAAGTACTGTAACATTATAGCTCCAGACTGTTACTGCAACTGTTACTGTTACTGGTGTGAGAGAAGAAGACTAAAGAAAGACTAACTTTGTAGCTTGAAGAAAAGAGAGAGAGAGAGAGAGAGAGAGAGCGCAGACTTTACAGTTGACTGTAGAGTATAATAACATTACTGTTACTGCAACTGTTAGTGCTACTGATATTGTTGCTGCTGTTACTGTTACTGATATTGTTGCTGCTGTTACTGTTACTGTTACTGTTACTGTTACTGTTACTGTTACTGTTACTGTTACTGTTACTGTTACTGTTACTGTTACTGTTACTGTTACTGTTACTGTTACTGTTACTGTTACTGTTACTGTTACTGTTACTGTTACTGTTACTGTTACTGTTACTGTTACTGTTACTGTTACTGTTACTGTTACTGTTACTGTTACTGTTACTGTTACTGTTACTGTTACTGTTACTGTTACTGTTACTGTTACTGTTACTGTTACTGTTACTGTTACTGTTACTGTTACTGTTACTGTTACTGTTACTGTTACTGTTACTGTTACTGTTACTGTTACTGTTACTGTTACTGTTACTGTTACTGTTACTGTTACTGTTACTGTTACTGTTACTGTTACTGTTACTGTTACTGTTACTGTTACTGTTACTGTTACTGTTACTGTTACTGTTACTGTTACTGTTACTGTTACTGTTACTGTTACTGTTACTGTTACTGTTACTGTTACTGTTACTGTTACTGTTACTGTTACTGTTACTGTTACTGTTACTGTTACTGTTACTGTTACTGTTACTGTTACTGTTACTGTTACTGTTACTGTTACTGTTACTGTTACTGTTACTGTTACTGTTACTGTTACTGTTACTGTTACTGTTACTGTTACTGTTACTGTTACTGTTACTGTTACTGTTACTGTTACTGTTACTGTTACTGTTACTGTTACTGTTACTGTTACTGTTACTGTTACTGTTACTGTTACTGTTACTGTTACTGTTACTGTTACTGTTACTGTTACTGTTACTGTTACTGTTACTGTTACTGTTACTGTTACTGTTACTGTTACTGTTACTGTTACTTTTACTGCAATTGGTTACTGTTACTGTTACTGTTACTGTTACTGTTACTGTTACTGTTACTGTTACTGTTACTGTTACTGTTACTGTTACTGTTACTGTTACTGTTACTGTTACTTTTACTGCAATTGGTTACTGTTACTGTTACTGTTACTGTTACTGTTACTGTTACTGTTACTGTTACTGTTACTGTTACTGTTACTGTTACTGTTACTGTTACTGTTACTGTTACTGTTACTGTTACTGTTACTGTTACTGTTACTGTTACTGTTACTGTTACTGTTACTGTTACTGTTACTGTTACTGTTACTGTTACTGTTACTGTTACTGTTACTGTTACTGTTACTGTTACTGTTACTGTTACTGTTACTGTTACTGTTACTGTTACTGTTACTGTTACTGTTACTGTTACTGTTACTGTTACTGTTACTGTTACTGTTACTGTTACTGTTACTGTTACTGTTACTGTTACTGTTACTGTTACTGTTACTGTTACTGTTACTGTTACTTTTACTGCAATTGCTGCTGTTCAGAGTTAATGCCATGCCATCTCGTCGCGCAATTTGCTGCGCTCTGATTGAAAGGCGAAACTAGAAGGCAGCCGGTCGCCGCTGTGTTTGTCCTTGCTAGTTGGCAAGCCTTGCCAGCTACTGTCCCAGCCCCATCCCTGCCGGCCAGCAGCCACTGCAGCTCCCTTGGGCGGCGCCCAACTAAATTGCTTTCGAGTGTTGTTTGTTGTGCTTGAAGATTTACTGCTTTGTTGGTTTTCCATTTAATTTCTTTTCACATTAGACACGCGCACAGTCGACTAGCTATCTTCTCTCTCTCTGTGTGTGGAAGCTGGACACACACGCACACATCGCCCGCTTTGACATTTTCAAATGTTAGTTAATGGCCCAGCCCGTTCGCTCATTATTATTATATAGCCGAGTTGGCTACCAATTTCGGGCGCCGTCGCACACCGCACACAATTTCACACGTGATTTATATGATGACATCGGAGCCCATTTGCAATTTATAGCCGGTATATATACACATATACGTACATAGACTCTACCTGAGCGCTCTGCTGCGCCGTGGGCCTCGCCCTCTCGTTATTAGATTAATGTGGGCTTTTGGTTAAGCGCCTTAAACCCAGTTAGCGGTTTGCCAGCCAAACAATTAGCAGCAACGGCAATCGAAGACGCAGGAATTCCTCTCCAAATATACACCTCACCCCCCCCCCCCTCTCTCTCTCTCTCTCTCTCTCTCTCCCCTGCTCCCGCTTTGTGTGTTTTTCGTTTAGTTATTACATAATTTAAGACTTGATATCAACTCAATAATTAGCGGGATTTGTTGTCTGTTATCTGGATGGCATGTAAATTGTATAATTATTGGTTCATTACGAAAGAAGTTATGTAACATTTGTGTGTGTGTGTGTGGGTGTGTGTGTGGGTGTGTGTGTGTGTGGGTGTGAGTGTGTGTGTGAGTGCAAGAGGGTGCGGGAGTGAGTGTGTTTGTGTATGCATTGGAAACTGATGAATAAAAGAGACAGGAGAGAGAGGAGAGATGGGAAAGAGAGGAGAGAGAGAGAGAGAAGAGAGAGAGAGGAGAGTAAGAGAAGAGAGAGAGAGGAGAGATAGGAGGGAGAGAGAGAGAGAGGAGAGATAGGAGGGAGAGGAGAAAGAGGAGAGAGAGAGGAGAGAGAGAGACCGAGAGAGCGAGGAGAGAGAGACCGAGAGAGAGAGAGACCGAGAGAGCGAGGAGAGAGAGGAGTGAGAGAGGAGAGAGAGAGGAGAGAGAGGAGAGAGAGGAGAGAGAGAGGGGAGAGAGAGAGGAGAGAGAGAGGAGAGAGAGAGGAGAGAGGAGAGAGGAGATAGATGAAAGAGAGAGGGGAGAGAGAGAGGGGAGAGAGAGAGGGGAGAGAGAGAGGGGAATGAGAGAGGGGTGAGACAGGGGAGAGAGGAGAGAGAGAGGAGAGAGAGAGAGAGGAGAGAGATGAGAGAGAGAGAAGAGACAGGAAAGACAGGAAAGCAGGAGAGACCGGAGAGACAGGAGAGACTAGAGACATTATAGACAGAACAGATAAGAGACCAGAAGAAAGAAGAGATAGAGGCAAAGAGAATGAGAGAGAGGAGATGTAAAGAGTCGTTGACTCCTGCAACATCCAGCTAGATCTAGCTAGAAGTGGCGTAGCTATATCCAGTAATTACTCTCCCAGCTATTGCTTATTTCGCTTCTAATAAACTCATCAATCGAATAACTATTCTCATACACAATTTACATGCAGTAGATATATAGCCTGGCATATTGTAGTCTCCTCTTAATTCACTTCAGTTTAATCCTTTCGCAGTTCTACAGCAATTTCCCTGGCTGCTCTTAGCAGTTTATCAGCGGCTCTTTGCCTTGCAGTGCACTTTTCAGCTAGCTAAACTGATTGTCACTGCTATTTAGCGTCTCTTTGCGGTGTCGCACTTATCACGGCTTTAATCGATGTGCCTGACGGCCAACACCTTGGGCAAACAACAAGTTGCCAGTCAGCCAGCCAAGAGCAGCAGCATCGCCTCTGGCACCAGCTAACATCTGTGAGGCATTTCGCCTGCCGAGCTGTGTCTCTGTCTCTGTCTGTGTCTCTTTGTTGTCATTTCGTTTCATGTTTTTTTGTAAATTAGTTGCACGGCAAAGTAAATAATTAAAAAAGTTACACAAATTACTTAAGAAGGCGTCGATGGTGGCAGGCCACGCCCACGCCAACGACCCCAGGCAGGCTCAAAATCAGGTCTCGAGCATTAAGCATTTTGTGGAACTTTTTGTTTCGGCATTTTTTGTTCTTTTTCTGTTGCGGCTGTAATTAAATGATGTTTATTAAACTCACGTTGTTGTTGTTTTTGTTGTTGCCTTTGATACTATTCATGTTGCTGTTGTTGTTGTTGTTGTTGTTGTTGTCACTTGCATAAGCAAACAAACAAACGCTTAAGCTGTCGACGTCATCAACAGCCGCAGCAATTGTTGTTGCTGCTGCGCATTTTGCGCCCACTTTAAAGTTAAAAAACAATCGAAAGTTTGCTCTATGACGACTAGCCGAACACCCTGTAGCCACTGTTAAGTCACATAGTCTGCAGCTATGCCTTGGCTAAGTATACTGCAAAGCAGTGTTGTAAAATGCTTGCCTCTAGTCTAATAAAGGCATGCTGAACAGTCGATGTATATCAGTTTATTGCTTATGCTAAATATGGGAATATTTCTGAAAACCAGTGTTGAGTAAGATGTTTATAAATAGCATTTACAGCGTGTTTGGCATGCCTAGGTACTCTCATTTTAAAGTATTATTGTGTTAGTTCTATTTTGAGGCCACTAAAATGTGTGCTGAAACAGAAATATACTAAAAACCAGTGTTGTACAATGACTGTTAAAGTGCTGTATGCCAATATGCATGTCATATGATGCGGCTTTTGCCCATTTAATGTATGTAAAATGCATATTACATAAAAATAACAAAAGTAGTGTTGGCTAATGCAGCAAAAACATTTAAAACGTTGTCCATACGCTTAGCGAAAGACAAACTTAATAGATCTACAACAAAATTCAAAGCTACGTATCAAATATGGCTTATTAATACGTAAGTGTTGCAAAAGAGCCTATTATCAACTATGAATGACAAGCCAGTGTTGTCTAACTGCATTGCACTGACTCTATGCGACTAATATCAGAAGTAGAATATATTTCGCTAAGCTAAATTGTTTTTATGGCACAGCTTTAAGGACGCTTTAGCATGAGATAAAGATGGAAAAGCAGTGTTGCATAAGGCCAATAGAAGAGCAAATATGCTGACGCTTGGCTTAAAGGTCGCCAAGAGCTGACCGCATTGTTACATACCTTTTGCCAGTGTTGGCTAAGGGGAACAAAATGCCAGCATGACAAAAAAAAAAACGCACACACACACAACGAAAAAATGAAATCAAAGCGCCAAAAACACAACAACAGCACGCAGCAGCAGCAACAACAACAACAACAACAACAACAACAACAACAACACACAGAAAACCACAAAAATGCCGCCAATGACTTTGACTTGGCATTGTTGTTGGCTCTGCGCCCCCTCTCGCTCTCGCTCTCTCCCACCCCCCCCCCCTCTCTCTCTCTCTCTTTCTCGGTCACTCCCCGCTGTTGTTGTTGCTGTCAAAGGCTTGCCAAAATTTACAACAACAACGCGCATACAATAGGGGCACGCCTAACGGGCCTAGCCTGGCAGGCGCAGGGGGTTCGGGTTGGCAGTTGGTGGGCTGTGGGGTGTTGGGTTTTGGGTTCTGGGTCTGGGATCAGAATTGTTGTCTGCGTGTATTTGGGTTTTTTTTTTGAGCACTGCCACGGGCACTGGCAACACATCCGCTTGCCCTTGCGGCACTTCCTGTCGCTTCCTTCCGCTGGCACACACTTACCCTTCCAGTTGCCGCACTTCAGCCGCCATTCCCACCCTTAGACCTCTATCACCTTCCTAACTGTCAGTCTGTGTATGTGTGTGTGTGTGTGTGTGTGTGTGTGTGCTCCGCGTGTACCAAAAAACACGCATACCCAAACGCCAAACGCCGTCAGTTTATCTAACACGCACTCCAACTGCGCGTCTCTAATATGGCGCAACATTGTCTCTTTCCCTCTCTCTCTCTCTCTCTCTCTCTCTCTTGCTCGCTCACTGTGTGCAACAACAATAGCAAACAACAATAGGGAACAATGCGAAAAAGGCTGGCCCCATCAGCAGTTCAGGCTTAGGGGGGCGGGGGGATGACATAGATCGAGGATAGATGCAAAAAAGGTTGCCCCAACAAGCAAAAAATACGTAAATTAACAAAACCTGCCGCCAATCATGACTGCGGGACTGACTCTCTCTCTCTCTCTCTCTCTCTCTCTCTCTCTCTCTATGTGTGTGTGTGTATGACTGAGCATTTTGTTAGCGCTGAGGCTAGCATACACTTACTTTACCTTGAGTAGCGCACAGGAAGTGAACTTAAACGCGCTTTGTCTCAGCTTAAAATATATGAAGAGCTTGGCTTATGCGGCAACGAGCTTAAAGCCCACATATGAGTGTAGGAGATTGATGGAGATGGAAGGAGAGTTCTAATAGATAGTAAAATGAGCAATAGATGAGCATAGATATAAAGATATAAATGTAGTTAAACAGCAGCAAGTAGAGAGAGAGAGAGAGACAGAGAGAGAGAGAGAGAGAGAGAGAGAGAGAGCAAATATGAAAAAGAAGATATAAGAATCAATAAGGAAAAGCTAAAAAGAATGAATGCTGCATAGATAGATATCGATAGATAGCTAAATATCGATGATTATATAGATATCGCTGATATAGATGGAAAGGCAGATGGGCTTAGCTATGCAAGTAAACTGAAATAGATCAATAAATAATAGATTCTGAGTGATATATTCAATTCTTCTAATGCCTCACCCCGCATATAAGAAATATCTGCCAATTTCTGCACATTTTTATATAAATTATAATTCCCTGACTTTGTCTTGCCTTGCCCAATTCTGCTGGAAACGCTGCGCTTTAACTATTGCTGCTATGATCCCAGCTATATCTCATCGTTCTGGCACATTTCTCACTGCATGTTTTCCTGCTGTTAACCTTCGTACGAAGTCACTCGATAAGCTCACTCGATTAACTAAAACTGTTGTTGCATCGCCGCAGCAAAGTGGATTTGCGTAAAGTGCAACAAGCTGCTGCTGCCGCTGCTGCTGCTGCTGCTATTGTAGCAAGAGAGTAAAAAAGTGTGAAAAAACTCACATTTGCCATGCAGCAAGAAGCTAAATTGCCGCAGGCGATCTGCTGCGCCCGCCCACACGCAAAGCTGTTGCAACGTCAGCGTTTTGTCACGCTCTCCAGTTGCTGGCACTGCAAAGTGCTGCAGATTTGTCTGTGCCACAAGCCCTTTTTGCGCTCTGTTAAATTTATAAATCATATCAAGTGTTGCCTTGACAAACATCCCACGCGTCACACCTTTTTTTTTTTTTTTTTTTTTAGATAAGTTGCACAATTACCGCTCAGAGCGTGGCAATTTCGCCAGCACTAAGTTGTGTTTAACGTGGCTTTCGCTGTTGATAAGTTCAAGTTTCTCGAAGTTACCTTTGGCTTAATGCAACTTCAATTGTGCTACTTAAAGCTTCTCGCTTTATTGATTAGTTAAAGCTTCTCAAGTTTCTTTCATAGTAAAACTAGTTTAGCCTTTGCCGTTTAACGCTTCTCGCTGTATTGCTGGCTTGTGGCAGAACTTCACTAATTAAAGTTTCTCGCTGCATGGATAAGTTACGAAGTAGCTCGATTTGATAACTCTAGCTAAATCACTTAAAGCTTCTTGCTTTATGCATGCTTATTGCTCTCTTAAACTAATTAAAGTTGCTCGCTGCATGGATAGGTTCGTATGTAAGTACTACTTAACTTCACTTAGTTTCTTTCTTGATTGATGACTTGTGGCTCTGTTTAACCAATTTAAGTTTCTCGCAGCTAAAGTATTATTTCCAGCTTGTCTTTGGCCTTCACTTTGATTAAAACTTCAGTTTAGTTTCCCAAAGCTTCTCACCTTTTTGGATAAGTTGAGCTTCATGTTGACAGACCACAGACCTTTGTCTCACATGCCAAACTTTACAATTTACGAGACAAATATCAAGCTTCAGCGTGTTCTTCCTTCGAGAGGTCAAAGTTAAAGCAAATATAACGTGCGCACGCTTCGCGCGCTTCTTAGATAAGTTCTCCAACTACATTTGATCAAAGAGCTTTGTCTTGCTTTATCTTAAAGCGGTTTCGTTTAGTTTCTAAGGGTATTTGAGTTTGGCAACACTTGCTCGCATTTTCTCTTTTATGTGGTCTGCCTTTTGCTGTTTTGCTTCCTTTTCATTTGCATTTGCGTTTTCGTTTTCGTTTTCGTTCGTTTCTTTCCTTTGGCTTTGTGTGCGCTGCTTTGACAGACGCCTCTCTAAACAAGCGCGCGAGCTCGCACACACGCACACATCCACACGCAAAGGAACAGGGACTGAAAATTGAAAAGCACTCTCTCTCTCTCTCTCTCTCTGTGTGTGTGTGTGTGCGTGGGCGATTGCGTGTGCAGGAAAATTAGTTCAGGCAATGGGGCGCATTTTTGAAATTCATAAACTTACCGGTTACGTGGGTTACCTCGCTTTGTGTTAAACAGTCGTTAAACACACATATATATATATATATATATATATATATATATATATATATATATATATATATATATATGTGTGTGGGTGTGCGTTTATTGTTGCATGCTAAGTATGTGTTAATATGTAGTTGACTCTCTGTGAACCAATTTAATTGGCCTGTCTGGCCCATCTCTGGCCTTTCTGTGTGCAAAAAGAAATAACAAAAGACGAAGAGGAAGAGGCAGCAGCAGAAAATTACTGAAAATGTAACCAAACAGAGCGCAATCAACTTCATGCCTATGAATTAATGACGCGCACAACGCTGCGTATGAGTAATGCGACCATATGCTCTCCCTCTCCCTCTCCCTCTCCATCTCCCTTGCCCCATCTCTATCTCTCGCCGTCAAAGGAATGAGCCAAGAAAGTCCACATTCGCCCTGATGATGATTAAATACCCTTGTAGGCATAAGAGCGCTGCATACCCATGGGAACCATATAATATAGTAGTCCAATTAGACACGATTTTTTGGGTAAGTTGAAGAGTGAAGCGCAACGGAATTGCTAAGTTTTACTTCAAATATTCTGGGGGAAAAAAAGGTGGAAACAAAACTCCAAACAGAAAACTTTTCCGAGTTGGTAATAAAAACTTGTGGATATAACATATTATATCAAAAGCTTCATTAGATATATGTAATATCGTAGCTCTATATCGTATATTTAGAGTTACGATATAAGTGAACAAGAAAATATTTGTGCAGATTAAAAAAATCTGCATTTGATATACGGTATGGAGCTACGATATAGCTTTGTACATAATATCGTAATCCAATATCGTATGTATATACAGTTCTGATGTGAGCTGTAAAATACAAGTATAAATCGAAAAATAAAGACATTGCTGTTACGATATTGAATTATATATAATATCGTAAGCCTATATCGTACATCTCATATATATATAAATGAGAGACGAACTACTATACAGTTAGAATCGCTAATGCTCGATGGCACATACATCATGAGCCAATCACATGAGCTTAACAAACGGTATTCACTGTAGGTGAATTGCGGCAAATGGTCTGGCAACGCCTTGACACAGCGTGAAGAAATTGCACATTTGTTCGGGCAGAATAAAAAAGGAGCGAAGCAAATTAACTGCGAAGTGCAGCTGAAAGGAAAAAACCAATTAAGCAAATTGAAAAATGAAATGGAAAACCGACTCGGCAGTGCTCTACTATGACTGAGAGTGGGCTAGACAGAGATAAGGATATATGTACATATATCTGTATATATATGAATATGAATATGAATGAAACCATAATTAAGCTAGCAATGGCTGTCAAACTGTCAGAGCTCTGAAGTTGCTAAAGAACTGACTTTCAACAAATATATAAATGAATATATATATATATTTTTTTATAGAAAATAAAGTGAATTGTTGGTTAAATTAACTTGGAGTATATTTGACTACACTATATATATATATATATATATATATATATATATATATAGATATATATATAGTGTCAATATACATTTAAACAATATACAAATTGACGCTTGACTGCATTCATTAAATGCATTTAGCTATGGAGCCAGCAGTTGGCATTGCTGGGAATTTTATTGATTTTGCAATTTCTGTTTGCCATCTTAATTAGATTGAGCAATGCAATTATTTATTGTTAAATACGAGAACTAATACATTTGCAAATTTGATACGAGCTCATATTCAACTCTGGCAGCCAGCAGTCGGCAGCCAGCAGTCGGCAAGCGGCAACAAATGATTTTTCCTCAATGACTTTTTCCCCCGGCAGAGCGGAGCGAAGCCAATCGTTGAATTGTTCATAATCTTATTAGACATCTCAATCAGCTCTTACCTAAGCTTCCAGCATACCTGACTCTAAATTTGTATCTATGTAAAAGTGTATGTACGTAAGTTTTAATAGTGCCGTGCAAGGGAGAAGCGCAGCTTTGCTGTTGCTATTGAATATTTTATGCCATTGTCAAAGGAACTTTGCATAACTCAGGCTGATTTTTTCCTACACAATTCAAAATATGCTTTCAGAATATTTAACTAGCTATTATTTATACGTACTATAAGTTGATATAGTATATATGTATGTATATATATTGGGAATTTTTTGTATATTTATATATTTATATAACTATATATATATAGATAAAGATATATATGTTATTGTTATTGGCTGTGTACTTAGTTTGTGCATTTCTCTGTGTATTATTTTGAGGCTATAAACAGATTTAGCTTAGTAGTAGAAGTTTTAGTAGAAGTAGTAGTAGAAGTAGTAGTAGAAGTAGTAGTAGAAGTAGTAGTAGAAGTAGTAGTAGAAGTAGTAGTAGAAGTAGTAGTAGAAGTAGTAGTAGAAGTAGTAGTAGAAGTAGTAGTAGAAGTAGTAGTAGAAGTAGTAGTAGAAGTAGTAGTAGAAGTAGTAGTAGAAGTAGTAGTAGAAGTAGTAGTAGAAGTAGTAGTAGAAGTAGTAGTAGAAGTAGTAGTAGAAGTAGTAGTAGTAGAAGTAGTAGTAGAAGTAGTAGTAGAAGTAGTAGTAGAAGTAGTAGTAGAAGTAGAAGTAGTAGTAGAAGTAGTAGTAGAAGTAGTAGTAGAAGTAGTAGTAGAAGTAGTAGAAGTAGTAGTAGAAGTAGTAGTAGAAGTAGTAGTAGAAGTAGTAGTAGAAGTAGTAGTAGAAGTAGTAGTAGAAGTAGTAGTAGAAGTAGTAGTAGAAGTAGTAGTAGAAGTAGTAGTAGAAGTAGTAGTAGAAGTAGTAGTAGAAGTAGTAGTAGAAGTAGTAGTAGAAGTAGTAGTAGAAGTAGTAGTAGAAGTAGTAGTAGAAGTAGTAGTAGAAGTAGTAGTAGAAGTAGTAGTAGAAGTAGTAGTAGAAGTAGTAGTAGAAGTAGTAGTAGAAGTAGTAGTAGAAGTAGTAGTAGAAGTAGTAGTAGAAGTAGTAGTAGAAGTAGTAGTAGAAGTAGTAGTAGAAGTAGTAGTAGAAGTAGTAGTAGAAGTAGTAGTAGAAGTAGTAGTAGAAGTAGTAGTAGAAGTAGTAGTAGAAGTAGTAGTAGAAGTAGTAGTAGAAGTAGTAGTAGAAGTAGTAGTAGAAGTAGTAGTAGAAGTAGTAGTAGAAGTAGTAGTAGAAGTAGTAGTAGAAGTAGTAGTAGAAGTAGTAGTAGAAGTAGTAGTAGAAGTAGTAGTAGAAGTAGTAGTAGAAGTAGTAGTAGAAGTAGTAGTAGAAGTAGTAGTAGAAGTAGTAGTAGAAGTAGTAGTAGAAGTAGTAGTAGAAGTAGTAGAACTACGCATATATAGTTCCGTTTATTTCTCTCTCTCACTCTCTCTATTTCTCTATCTCTCTTTCTCTCCCTTTCTCTCTCTTTCTCTCTCTTTCTCTCTCTTTCTCTCTATATATATTATTCGTATATTTTGATTAATATTTGCCCCATCAAGTTGTCTCATTAAAAGGTTTTGAGCTTTAATCAAAGCTGAAATATTGCAATTTCAATTGAAATTGCTTTCCTTTGATCAACTGAAGGGCTGCCAATCAGTATTATAGTGCTTTATTGATATTGAGAAGGGGGAAGAGTGAGAGAGAGAGAGAGTGAGCGCGAGGGAGTGGGACAGACAAGAGAGCGAGTGAGAGTCGGAGTATTGCAATGCATGAAATTACATTCATAATGGCATAATAAATACGTTGCAAACACTTCATTAATACAGTGCAAACAGAGACATGAATATATATATATATATATATATATATATATATATATATATATATATATATATATATATATATATATATATAGATAAATATATATACATACACAGATTTCACACCAAAGTAAAAATGCAATTTGAAGGCTATACAATTTCATTTATGCAACTCTCTCTCACACAGCTGACGCTGCTTTCATCGCAAAACTTTCCCCAGGTGATTTGCGACCAAAGGAAACTTATAAATAAATACCAATTTATAATTATATATTACTAATCATATATGTATATGTATATGTATGCTGCCTGCACTTACCCCGGCACATCATGTTACACTTCAGCTCCGACTTCAGCTTCGCCTTTCGGCATCTCCTCCTCCCATAGTCGCTTCGCATTACAAATTAATTTGAATTATGTACTTCAGCTCAGTTCGTAGTTTGTTAATAAGCAATTCACTTATGCCGTCTCCCTCAATTTGTTGATATTCCCTTTGAATGTGTGAGCAATTCCCCTGTGCTCCCTGTTTGCTTAGATTCGGATTTGCTGTAGAGACGTGGAGGTGCCATGCGAGGGTTGCTTTGATTGTATGACAAACGCTTTGCAACACTGGCTGTGATGAGCTGCAATTCGATATGTGGTGTGTTGGTTTGGATTGGCCATTAGGTGGAATATTTAAAAATTGAATAATAAAATTGATAATAAATCAAATAAAAATAAAAAATGGTATTAAGATCGTTTTTATTATTGAGTCGGGGCGTAGCCGGAGCTCTCGCTCTTTATCTCTCTCTCTTTATCTCTCTCTCTTTATCTCTCTCTCTCTCTCTCTCTCTCTCTTTATCTGTCTCTCTTTCTCTCTCTCTCTCTTTCTCTCTTTCTCTTATACATAAATTTATTGTATATAGTATGATGCCCTCTCTAGTCCCTTCATAATCTATGCCTCAATCTTAAACGCCTCCAAGCTCACTTCAATCACAGCAGATCCTTGACTGTTCGTACTCTTTCTTTTACCACTACACATAGCGTCCCTCTGCCACTTCTTTATTAAGAATTCTTTGAATATATTCCCCTGCTGCGTGTCACTTTAAACATTTGAATATTGCAATATTTTCGTAATGCGAAGTCATAAATATATGTTTTATAATCAATTTACGCGCACAAAGTTGCAAACATCATTTTCGGTATAATAAAAAAGTGGCTTGTGCCAAAAAAAAACTAAAATTTGCATAACTCACACACACACACACACACACTTAAATAAACAGCTGTGTGTGTGTGTGTGTGTGTGTGTGTGTGTGTTTACCCGTTTTCTGTGCTCTGTTTGCTTTAGCCAACGGAAATTTATTGATACTCAGCGCATAAAAAACAAAACACCCGAAATGGGAAAGGACCAAAAAAAAAAACAACTGAAGTATAAGTGCTCCAACTGGCAATACTCGACTAGGGAATACCCTGTCATGCCACTGACTACTTAACGATTTGTGTTATAGTTATCGATATTAGCTAAAGCTAAGGGGGAGTATATATATATATATATATATATATATATATATATATATGTATATAGTATATGCTACTATTGTTCATGAAAATAGTAGTAGAAAGTGCATACTACTATTTTCAAGAAAGTAGACTTTTACTACTAGTATCTTCAGCTACCCCTGAACGCATATGTATATATTTATATATGCATCTATCTACATCTATCACCATAGTCCAGGCTACCCTTTGGCCAGCCCCTCTACAGGGTAGACACACAAACAAAATATCAACAATAAGAAATACCTTCTGCAAAAAACGGCGACAATATTTGGCTGTGCGAAACGGCGGCGCACAGGTGGAACGGCCAAATATGGCTTCGCGGTGACAGTGGAGAGAGAGAGGGAGGCAGGGAGGGAGAGAGGGGGAGTGGGCGGTTGGTCGGGGTGTGTGCACTGTGTATATGCGCGGGCGTGGCTAACGCTATTTTATGGCCCAGAGTCGCAACTGTGTGCGTTAAAGCATTTGTCAACAAAACGTTGGCAATTTAACAATTTGAGCTCCCAGCTCGCAGCGCTGACTTTCGTCTTCGTCTTCGTCTTCGTCTTCTTCTCTTTTCTTTTATAGTTCTTGATTTTATTTACTATTTGTTCATGTGTTTAGCTAGCATTTCGGGAGGGCGAAGCTGGCTAACTGTAAATTGTGCGCGCTGCTGTTGTTGTTGCTTAAGAAATTGGCTTTATTTTTATTGGCATTCAAGCAGGTGACTCGCCCCTCGCCCCTCGCCCCTCACCTCGCCCACTTTTGGGCTCTCGTCTCGTGTCGATTGCGACAACTTCGTTATGCTGTTTTATTTTGTCGTTGCCTGCTCCACGAAATATATATGTATATAAAAAGGCGGAGGCAAAAAAAAAATACAACTTTATTTCCTTTCACTCTCTCTCTCTCTCTCTCTCTCTCGCAAGTCTTTCCATTTTCATTTGGCGCTCGCTGCTTGGCCGGGGCGTGTGTATTTGCTCACGTAATTCCCTAATTAAATACTTAAATTGTAATTGCTTTCGAACATTTCATGACACCAAGCGCTGCCGCAGTGGCCCACCGTAGCAGAAATCCAGTTGCCGCCTTCTGTCTTTGCCGTTATGTGGCTCCGGCTCCGGCTACGGCTACGGCTACGGCTCCGGCTCCGGCTACGGCTCTGACTCAACTTGGGTCCGGGCATCATTAAAACGCGCACAGGTAGCACCAGGCAGCACACACACACAGGCTGCCAGGGACATATGCTATATGGCTTGTTATACACATGGTATATATACGTAGTTACATCTTAATGATGTAGCACACACACACACACACACACACACACACATATATATACAGAGAGGCTGATGGAGTGTGTGGACTTTATATGGTTTCAGTTTGCAGCGCCAAAGAGCATAAAAAACCTTCAAGCGAGAAGCAATAACTTTGCTCTGCCAGAGATTAAATGCTCTCCCTATATATAGGAGATATAATCTTGATAGCTAAAAGATTTACTGTTATATAGTTCGCTAAACAGCTGTTATCGATAGATTGTTTAATTTACTTTTACCATTTAGTACTTACTTAAAAATTGTTGTTGCTTTTGGTAGCCATATTGCTTGTGCGGCATATATTGTATATCATTTATCGATAACATTCTAGTAAGTGTGGCATATTGTTAGCTGAGACAGCTGAGGGAGAGCTTAATTATATAATCAAGCAAGGTATGTAGCACACTTAAACAGAATTGAGTGCTCATATAAAAGCTGGCATATCGATAACTTGGCTGCATATCGATATACATGAATATGAATATCGGATAGTTCAGGCCTTCAATACATGAAATCCATATTAGTTCGACTAACATAACTACAATCAAATCGATTGCAAATGTACAGATAGCAGTCAAATGAATAATCGATGCATTTATCGATATGTTTCTACAAATAGTTTTGCATACATGCCCATTTTAATCTTAAAAAATCGTACATCTTTAAACATATCGAAATGTAAATCGATATGCTAGAATCACTACATAAGCCAAAGGCTAACCTATCGTAATCGATATGTAAATCGATAGTTATGCCCATTGCTTAAACGGTTGACTGTGCTTACCTATGGCTCGCTTGAGTGCCGCTTACATTATCTCACCTATGCTTTTTACCAATGTCTCCCCCATCTCTCTCTCTCTCTCTCTCTCTCTCTCTCTCTCTCTCTCTCTCTCTCACTCTCTGTCTCTCTCTCTCTCTCTCTCTCTTTCTCTGTCTCTGCCTTGGCTTGCGATGCACGTTAAGCTATATAAGTCATCACTTTAATTTAATTGTGCGCAGCTAAGCTGGCCGCACTTACGACCCGTCGAGGCACGCCCCCCTCGCGTAATACGCCCACCAATCATACACACACACACGGCGATTGCACGTGGCTCTTGTATTGTACGTATTGTACATATGCTGACCATGTTCTGGCCATGTTCCGGCCACGTTTTTATGTGCTTTTAAGTGCGCAATTAAAGGTCAATTGCAGTCGAAGGTGGCCCAGAAGTATGCTATAAACTCGACAACACACACACACACACACACACACACGCACACACACAACACTCTGGCTTCTAATTGATATCCGAACAGTTGGCGCTGCTTTCTCCGTTTCAAGCTCTCGCAGGGACTCACAGGGCAAACGATTCGTTTGTTCAGTCGAAGCTCATTTTGTATAGGGAAAACTAGAGAGCAACATTTTCAGAAAATAAAATAATTCTTAAAAATTCAAATTTAAATTTATCGCGTACTTACACAACCATATTCACACGCTGGATGCGAATGAGAACCATTATGTTTATACACATCCTCTGCGAGTCGTTACGGTAGACCAAGGAATACAGGCGGATCACACTGAAATACTAGCGAACGTTTTCGACAAACTCAATCCGAGCAGCAATCTACTGAGTGCCGAAGTTAGCCGCAATGTCCACGACCAACACCATGCAGCGAATGCAAAGAAAGAGGAAAGCGAACACGCCGAGGCGCAGTCAGAACAGCAGAATGAGGCGGATATCAAGAGCTATCCGGCAACGGAAGCTATATCGTCTTCTTCATCTTCAGGGAGTCTTTTAGAGTCGACCACGTTAGGTTATCCAATGCATTTGCTGGAGTTTAAGGCAGGTCGCATGATACTGATTGACAAGCACGTGAAGCCTGATGAACGGCACGGTGTGATCTACTTGCATACCGATGTTCGTCAGTTTCTTCACTTTTGCTGGAGAGACCGACATGCGGCGCATCCAGAGCTGGACATTATCACTGAGACGGGCGAGCTTGAGTTTCAACACGTCGAATCGTGCAAGACCGGCCGCATCTATGTGCTTAAATATCGCAAGACTATCGATCGATATTTCTTCTGGATGCAGGATCCACACCACGAGCTAGACGCGATCATCTGCACGCGAGTCAACGACCTGCTTCAATCTGGCAAACATTTGATTGACATCACCTCGGAGACTGCTAACAAACAATAATTTAATACGTAAACAATTCCATTCCGCAACTCTATATAGACATATCTGCTCTATATATACATATTCGTAGCACTTAATCGTTTTTTTTTTTTTGTGATAAATTCTTTGTGTAACAGTAAATAAGTTGAAAAATCGATAAAAAAGATATATATATCGATAGGCATTGATAACTACCTAGTGTTTGCGCTTAAATTCTTCTTCTTCTTAAATTTCTGCTAGAAAAAACTTAATGCAAGACGAAGAAAGTTTTTGTTTGATGCATATTCGAAAAACGCAAGTCAAAACTTTTTGCCCATAGGAAAACTTTTCGAAGCTTCAACTACAAATTTCTTTTTTGAGAAACAAGAAAAAAAAAACATTTCTGTTGTCCTTAAAACTATGTTAGAAAGACAGAGAGAGGGAGAGAGGAAGAGAGAGGAAGAGAGAGGAGAGAGAGGAGATAGAGAGTAAAAAATTGCAATAACTGCCTGATAGCTCACTCACTGCTGCCCGCGTGTCTGGCCAAACGCAAAAGAAGTTACGAAGATAAATGAGATGGCATAAGTTAGACGACAAGTCGAGCGGAGGACGTGCAAAGCAGCAACCGACTAAAAAATAAAACACTTAAAATTGATATAAAAGACACCAAATGCCAGCGTGAAGAAGAAGCAATGCTAAAGCATACTAGACACTAAGATATCCCATAAAAGAAGTTGAGAGAACTGTTGCAAAGAGCTGGAGCTAATCGAAAGGGGAACATCTGATTCAACACACTATACATAGAATTGATTTAGGAACAGCAGGTAAAATTCGCTTGCTTAAGCCTTGGAGAGCATATCATACCAAGAGCATATCATACCGGTTGAATAGTTCTTGAGTTTAATGGGTCTTACATGGCATCTGTTTTTGGGCTACAGCTAAAATTCTTTGGCTGAGGCAAAGTTGATATTTACAGCTCGTCTAGCTCTCGAGTTCAATGGGTTGGCTATCTGTTTAAAAGGCTTCTATATGTCAGTTAGTGCCTAACTAAAGCGAAAATACTTCACTTTGCTACAAAGGGCAGCTTTATCAAAATATTTTCCTGATGGCTCCCATGGATCCCTAGTTCTATGGGTATTTCATTTGTAGACTTATACCATATGGGCAATATATTGCTGAGGTTACCCGATCACAGTTAAAGATTTCCAAATTGAAGCTACAAAGAGCAATCGTACCAAATTTTACATGTCTAACTCGGCTAGTTCACGAGTTCAATGGGTCCTTGGAGGACTACTGTCTGTAGCACCTGCTGCCGCTGTCACTGGACATTGATGGCTACAGGGTATACGCGTATAAAGAGGGAATTTCTCGTGCCGAAATTGTAAAATAGTTGTAAAGTGCACGTAAGCCAAAGGGTTCTCTGGGCATAGAGCGAGGCTAAGTGCGGCAGCGGGGGCGTGGCAAGCGCCCAGGCATGCGACAGCATGGTATTTTTTTTTTTTGGTATTTTTTGGTATTTTGTTGTTGTTTTTGTGCAATTTTTTTTGGCTGCATCATTTGCGCGCGCTTTTTGCGCTTTGCTTTCAATTGGTTTTTGGTTTTCGTTGTTGTTGCTGTTGTTTCTGGCTTTTTATTGTTTTCTTTTATATGGTGGCAAAATGAAACTAAGTGAGTGGAAGTTTTTGTTGGTTGAAGTCGGGAAAATTGTGATAAAAAACGTGCGCTGTCTAAAGTGCTGGAAAATGCGAAAATGCGCGCCAAACTAAACAAACAAAAATTTTACGTGCATGCCAAAAAGGGAACAGCAGCCGAAGCGGAGATGAGTCGAGTACGTTGAAATTGTTGCATAATGAAAGGGCATGAAGTGCGCACACAGACCGCGAGAGAGAGAGGGAGAGTGGGAGAGAGAGGGAGAGACTGATAAGCACATACATGTATGAGTGTGTGAGTGTGTGTGGCTTTGCCTTGGGGCGTTTTCTCTGTCATTTACAACTTTGGCAAATTTAAACGCATTATTAGTTGTAATTGAGTGTGCGTGTATGTCCATCTGCCTCTCTCTCTCTCTCTCTCTCTCTCTCTCTCTCTCTCTCTCTCTCTACCTATCTGTCTGCCTCAGTCTCTGCCTTTCTCTATCTTTCTCTCTCTCTCCCATCTGCAGTGCCTTGGCAATTGCCTTATGCTGCAAATATCTGCAGATATTCGAAGCGTTCGGCATTTTGGGCCAAGTGCCAAATTTTGCAGCTGGGCCAATTTGACTCCCCCAATTGCCATGCATTGTGGGCGTGGCACTCAATCAATCAATCGAGCCGAGTCCTGCTTCATGAGCCGAAAACTATCAGGCGTAGACTTAATTGTTTCTTTGACCACTCATTGGGCCAGCTCTTTCTTTTATGAATTGGAATTCGTTCATATGACATGCGTAGGCAATATTCAGCTAGAGTAGTCAATTGATTGCTTTCTGTAGCCATAGACTGCAGTTGAGTGAAACTTTGCGCTGCCTATGGAGTGACCAAGGCTATATTATAGCTGCTGTTTAAGTTTAAGTTAGCTGGAGGTGTTTGGATGCAGCTAATTTAGCTTAGGGTTAGAAACAACAGAGGAAGCTCAAATAAATTTTAAGTCAAGACTTGGTTAGGCAGGCCTTGACGTCTGACTTTTCTGCCGGAACTAGAACTTGAACTAGTTTCAGCTGATCTTTTGGGCTGCAGTAACAAGATGCGCCCAGCTAGGCTGTGCGGTTGCGAGTCTAGATTTAATAGCCTAAATATATCATTCAAAAGAAAATATATACAAAAAATATACAAAAATATAAAAAAAATATAAAAAAATATAAAAGAAATATAAAAAATATAAAAAAAAAACTATAAAAAAATATAAAAAATATAAAAAAATATAAAAAAATATAAAAAAATATAAAAAATATAAAAAATATAAAAAAATATAAAAATTAAAAAAAATATAAAAAATATAAAAAAATATAAAAAAATATAAAAAATATAAAAAAATATAAAAAAATATGAAAAAAATATATAAAAAAATATAAAAAAATATAAAAAATATAAAAAAATATAAAAGAATATAAAAAAAAAAAATTTAAAAAAATATAAAAAAATATAAAAAATATAAAAAAATATAAAAAAATATAAAAAAATATAAAAAATATAAAAAAATATAAAAAATATAAAAAAATATAAAAATGTCATACATTAGTTCTTTTTTAATTATATTTAAATTTCTTCTCATATAGCTCTTACTTGCTCAGCCTATATTTAGCTTGCCTTCAATCAAACTTTTAGCATTCAGACTTACTTCAAGCTATACCCACATCTGCATGCTTATCTATTCCTTCTACACACATCTCTCTCTATATAAAAGTTCACTCTAACTGAACCAGTTCAGTGAGCTAGTTCAACTTGCTGCTGCTGCTGCTGCTGGCAACGTCTGGCTTGTCCAGCTCTTATTTCTTTTTGCTATATTATGCTTGGTGCTCGTTAGCTGATTAGCAGCCCGATTCAACACTTGCATGCGAAATGCCTTTTCTCACGCGCTGAGCTTAATTCGCTCGCTACGCAAGGTTGCTCCTTTCGCTGGCTGCTTGAGCTTGAGCTTGAGCTCATATTCAATCGCAGTTGCCTGCCGCCCGCTCAAAAGCAATTTGCTAAGCCGGCATTAGTCGAGCACAGTCTAACATAATGTGGCCAAAAAAAGAGGCAGCAACGCCAGCTCTCTCTCTGTCTCTTTCTCCTTCTTCAGATTCAGCTTAATACTCTCTTGCTACATACCAGAAATATATAGAAGATGTGCTATTAAAATTACTTAAAAGCAGCCAACAATAAAAGGGGCTTGAAAGGAGCTTAAATATGCCGCTTATTGATGCTGAATACAACAGCAATAGAGGCAATAGCAGCAACAACACCAACAATTCCTGGCTGTGTGAAGGATATGTTGACACGACTCCTTAGCACGCAGCTCACATACCCGCACCAGAGTCCTTGCCCGCCACCTGCTCTGGCATTTGCCCCTTCAGAAGCTGCTGTTGCTGCTGTTGCCGTTGCTGTTATGCGTGTTGCATACTAATGTCAAAAATTTGCCATTACATTTGTAGTTCGCACTGCGTCCTGTTCGTATTGCTGCGCTGCTTTGCCTGTTGGCCAACACGCATTACTTGCAATTGGTACAAATGTAGTTTGGCTCTGTTTTCAGCTTGATTATCAACAGCAACAGCAACAGCAGTGGCTGAGCAGCAACAGCAACAGCAACACAAATCCAACAAATTGTTGGCATTTATTTCTAGTCAAAGGTGAGGCAAAAGTGTCTTAACTACATATAACTTACACACACACACACACACACACACACACATGTGCATATTCCTAGTTGTTGCTGCTGCTGCAGTTGAAGATCAAAGTAAAATTTTCATACGCAGGCTGTGCAAATAAAACTTTTTGGCCAAAAGGCTTGCTTCACTCCTACTCCCCACTGAACCAGCCCCACTCAATCTATGCAGTGCCAAACCTCATTCGTTCGCTTTGGCAGCCAGTTCTTCGCCCTTGAGTTAATTGCCAAGTGTTTGAGTTGGCAACATAACTAAAAAACTTGCAAGAGAAAATAAATGAAGAAATTTTATTTTAATTCCACACAGAGCACGACGACAACAACAACAACAACAACAACTGAGAGCGAGAACGTGTGATAAATAAAAGCTTAATTACGAACTGTTGAATTGCCTGATAATAGTTGCGATTTAATTGGCGAAGACTTTTAATAAAAACTCTAGTGCTTGTTGCCTGCAGAAGTTGTGGGTTGGAAACTTTAGCTGAATTGAGCTGGGCAGTCAGTGGAACGTTTGAGAAGCTGCGGAAAAGGGAAAAGAGCGCAAGTTGAGGGAATTTTGTTAAAAACTCAGTGAATTGCGCAGGAAACATGGAGCTGGGCAGCCAGTAAGACGTTTAAGAATAAGAAAAAATGAGAAAGTAAGAGATAGAGAGGTAGAGACAAAGAGAGAGAGAGAGAAAGAAAGGTCAGGCTGGAGACAAAATGACAGAGAGCAAGAGACAGAGAGCATAAGAAAGAGAGACAGAAAGGGAAGGACAAGGAGCCAGAGAGAAGATGAGAAACCCAGTTGAACCTTGAATACCAAAACATCCGGAAATGACTTTGAATTAGAAGATATATCAAAAGCAAAACTGCGATAGTTCTGTTTGCAGAGAGAAAGCAAGAGAAGGCAATGAGAGCAGAGATGACGCCAGACAGATAGAAGTCGTAAGATATGTATCTACATAGTTATATAATATAACAGGAAAATCAATTGAGCGCAAGAGAATATTTTTGAGTTAGACCAACGTAAGCCGGGGCAGTCACGTAGTTGGCAAGGCGGAGCTGGGGGCGAGGCGATGGCTGACAGACTTTCTAATGCCCGCATTACGAAAGCTAAGAGGTCTTTAAGGAAAAGTATTTCAGCAGCGCTCAAGAGACCTGAGCACAGCTTAGCGCAGCTACGGAAACCTTTAAATTTGTCAACCTAAGGCACACATACACACACAGATACACAAAGAGGCAATGCTAAGCGCATGTCATAATTGTCAATGTCAAGTGCGCTTTGCTTGCCCAGGAGCTTAGAGCGGGCCTCCTCAAGACGACAGCTGACCCCAGCTGGGCAGAGCGACAAATTATGTTATATATATGTGTATATATATATTTATATGTTTGTGTATGTATATATGTTGTATATATCTTGTACATATTCGTATATTAAATCTAGTTTCCGGCAAGCGGAAGTGCGCCATCTTTAAAGGCCTGCAGAGGGCGAGCGCAAAATGATTTTTGATTTGTTGGCCAGTGGACTTGACATTGTCGCATAGAGGAAACGTCACAAGCGCCCAAAGCAAGTGCCATCAAATGAGAAACAGAAAGAGAGGGAGACAGAGAGAGAGGCAGAGAGAGAGACTTGAGCAAACATTTGCAGACATGTATGTGTGTGTGTGTGTGCGTAAGTATAGGCTGTAGCTGTCAGTGCAGGCGCCGCAAAGTATGCAATTGCCGCAAAAACAGTTTGCCAAAAAGGCCAAACGTCTGACTGGCGTCCTGTTGCCGCCTTGTACTATCCATTACCAGCCATTGCCGCCTGCCCGTGCCCCTGCCCTGCCAGTGCTCATCCGCATCCGTATCCTGGCCTAGTTCGCATTTAAGCATTGCGCCCGGCAATAATTCAGGCGTCCGGGCGCAAAGTCGCATAAAAATCAAATAAAAATGCCAAAAAAAGAGAGAGAGAGAGAGAGAGAAATACAGAAAATTGCTCTGTGCAAATGCACAATAATAAAATGTTAGCTTCTAGCTTGCACTCATTACCTCTCACACCCCGCCTCTCTTTCCCCCTCTCTCTCTCTCTCTTGCCCTCTCTCATATAGATAAGCGTGGCAAAGTTAACCCAGTTGCTGCTGCTGCTTTTTGGCGCAATGAATAAATTTTCGCTTAGTTTTTCTGTCGCATTTTTCAATTCGGAGCTTTCAGCTGCAGTTGGCTTCAAGGCGCTATGAAAATTTATCTTTACTTTGCCAACAACAATCAAATATATTGGCTTGCGGCTGTGTGAGCTGATCAGCTGAGCCATACCCTGTTCTTGATTGTCAGTTATCGACTAGGACTTTCCTTAGTTAACTCGAGAAATTTTGCTAAATATACATGGCTCTTAATAAAATACTTCTGCAAATAGTCAAAGTTAACTATATCCAAAGTTGACCAAAGGCAACTGCCATAGTGGCTGGGCCAGAACTGGAGGAGACATGAGCATCCCTCTGTATTGCGTGCGCCTTTTGAAGGCAAGCCAAAGTTGTAGATCCGTTTGCTTAGCACACACACACACACACAGGGTAGTTGAAAAGTTTCGAGTAACAAACAGAAACAGTTAAGCAAACATAACAAACAATATTGTTGGCTAACGATACTTTTGCCAGAGCTCAAACTGATAAACGTAATTAATTAAAATTCGGAAGTGTGCGAAAAGCAAACGAAACAAAACGAAACGAAACGCAACGCTTTGCTCGCCATTGAGTTGGCACTAAAGTTGATTCCATATTTCACGGCATTCGGGATTATGGATTATGACAGCCAACAAACGTGCCGGCAGCCAGCCAGGGGACTGGCCAAACAAATCCCAACAAATAGGTCGGCCAAGTGTGGGCAAGAACTCAGCTTAACTCTAGCAGCCAAAAAAAAAAAAAAAAAGGAAAGAGAGAAAATAAGAGGAGAGGAATAGGGAAGGGAAGTGAAATAAATGTGAAGAAAAAAGGAATGAAAATTTATTTTGAAAAAAAAAAAAAATAAATAAAAATAAAAAATTTAATGAAAATCTGCAAAGTTATGGCAGCAAATTTTGTGGAAAATATTTTATGCCAGATAATAAATCAGTTTGTTTTTAGTTTATGCTTCCATTTGTTTCAACTTTTCTTAAAATATGAGCTTAATTGTTGCAGCTCTATGTAATTCTCAATTGGCTAAGCATATAGCTGGAGGAGAGGGCAAGGAAAGGGAGAGAGAGAGAGAGAGAAAGAGAGAGAGAGAGAGTGTGAGCCAAGGGAGCTTTGCTATTGCAACTTATTCACAGCATAATTAGTAAAGAGCTCTTGCTAAGCTCTATATAACTTAAAGTAAGACTTAAAGAACTATCGTTGAGGGATTGTAGGTTATCGATAGTGAACTAAAGTCACTATATATTGCTATCGATGTATACAAAATGTGACATTTCAACTAATTTCTTATTAATTGCCTAAATAGACATTTATCTGAGAAAAATTTATTGGCATATGCATATATATGGACTATCGATAACAGCTGAATATCGATAAAGGCAATTCTACTGCTAGATCTATCAGCTAAACATCGATGTACTATATTTAAAGATGTTCAAGCTATTCTATTTCGATAAAAATATCGATACAAAACTGTCGATATATCGATAATAGTAAAACTCAGTTAGCAACATTATCAACAAAGAAAATAGTTCGTTTATATTAACTGTTGAACAGCTAATTCAGATAAGATCAAGCCTATCGATACCAACAGTCGATTTCGATAATTGATAACAGAGAGATCAGCCGCATCGCACTCCAAATGCTTTCATTACGGATTGTCGGCATGCTAGGGTTAAGCTCATGTGTGTGGCGCAGGGTAAAGTGCTTGGGAGCGGTTTGTAGTGTTCAGCATGACACAAGTGCATTTAACAAATTAAAATAGTGACCAGAACAACGCGATTGCGACGATAATAGCGCTGATGATGCCATTGGGTCTGCACGGGGCTCTCCTCATAATGATGATGATGATGATGATGTTGTTGGGGTCGCAAATGAGCAGAGCTGAATTGCAATGCCAGCCAGAACTGACACGCACAAAAGGATATATAACATTTACTAATAAATTTCATATTTATGTACGGACATTGCCGGCGACCGCATGGCCAGAGCGAGATCAGGATATGGCGACGAGCGGCGGAGCTGTGACCCGGACTCGGACACAGACACGGACACAGACACGGACACGGACACAGACCCGGAACCCAAAGAGCGCTGAAAATCAACGTGAAATTGCAGCGGGTCATGCGAGTGTGTGTGGCGTGTGGGGCATGTGTGTGTGGGCGTGGCAATGGGACAAAACAGTGCGGTTGGCAATGCAAACAGCAGGGCTGGCCAAATGGAGAAGCAGCAGCAGCGCCGCTTGAAATCACAGCAGGACATAAAAAGGATGCGTGGCAATAAAAATAAGCGAAAGCAAACAAACAAACAAACACAGAGACGGACGGACAGCCAGACGGACTGGATGCAGCACGACAAGCAGGACGAAGGCGTAGGCGAGGCGAGGCGTGGACGTGGGCGTGGGCGTGGGCTAGGGGCAGGGTGACGGTGCCAGGGCCAGGGCCAGGTCACAATTTGCTGTCTGGCTGAGTGCATTGCTCTGCGAGTCGCTGCCAGCACGGCGGACTGGGGCCGTGTCATCGGGGAGCAAATATAAATATTCTTCAGCGCACACAAGTCAATTAGTTTAAAGCAAAAAGGAATTCCAAGCGTATCACAATATCCAGTTCTCCTCATATCCATTCGCCTATACGTATACGTATATGCGACTATATAAATGTTGAGAGTGGACACCCCGTGTTTGCTTCACTGATTGCTCATCGAAAGGCAGCAATCAATCAGCTATTCTGTGTGTTACCAAATGAAAATAGATATGCGAAATATGTGAAGTTTTTCGTAAATATTTCAGAATTTCGCCTTTTCTTTGCCTTAGAGTTTCTCTAGTAATTTTTTGAGATATTTCTAGAATTTTTGTAGATTTATAGATTTCGTTGAAGCATTCCTTAACCTTATCTTAGTTTTAGATTCCAAAATGTTACTGGAGCTTAGAATATAATATCTGTAGTTTCGTGGAAGTGCAGCTCAGTGCACATTCATACAGCATATTTAACAGCGCCATAAACTGAATGCAAATCTAAATGGGAATCGGCCCAATGGCTGCAGCGAGAGCTGAAACAATAATTGGAAACGACAAAATGAAACCGAATCGAAAATGATTTCATTTCGAAAATAAATTATCAGATTTGACACAATAATAATTATAATGCGCTGGGACGCAGAGACCGCACGCGTGCATAGACATGTGCACACAGACGCCAACGCGCACACCTACGCAATGCCACGCGCGTAACATATCGCAATTGCATTAAATTTGTGGTCGTTATGCATATGTATCACGTTTTACATATCAGCGCAAATTATCCGTAAATGTTTCCAATAAAATTCATGGTGATCAATATTAAATTACATTCTTATCATAGCGAACGGAAATTCAATTATAAATTTAAGCTAAGGGGCGAAATGGTGTAGTAGATCTAGAACTAGATCTAAGTCAGACTTAGGTTGAAGCTTTGCGTTCTCTTCTCGCCTGTTGCTCTGTATGAGTTTCCGGGTATTTTCTAGTCGTGCACTCCCGAAAACTCTAAAACCTTTCGCCCAGCTTTCAATATATGTAAATCAGCATGATCTTCCGGGTATTTTCTAGTCATGCACTCTCGAGCACAGCCTTCAGCCGGCATCTGGAGCTCATCTATAGGGTATTTCCTAATCGTGCACTCCCGTTCACCGTCACTTTTTATTTTGTGAACTGCAAAAATGCATCAAATATATATTTTTTGCAAATTATTTATTAAAGCTTCTTGCCTGTGCTAATTTGATGCCATTAAATGTGACAGCTGTAAAGCGTTGGCGCTTGTCCACACTCATAAATATTGAAATCATAAATAATAAGCGAATTAAAACAAATAAAACATGGTTGTAAATGTGTGTTGTCCTTCGTTCGGCTTGTTTAATTTTGCAGTAAATTAAAAACAATTAATGAATTCAACAATTTCATAATTTGTTGACATTGTTCAAAGACAACTTCAAAGGGGATTGGATTGCCTTTCATGAATTTCGAAAATAATTGAATATTATTTACAGTTAGCTCAAAGCTAATTGGCTTCAATGAAATAGTTGAGCTCAGCTCAAAAGTTTTCGCCACTGAAGAAGAGAAAGGATTAAACCTAAATCAAATTTAGATGGGAAACTAATCTCTTATGGGGAAACCTTTAAAAATCAGAAAAGTTTTCGTATAAAGCTGGGGCAGTCTCAGGTAAGGGCACTTCGGAACTTTGAGGGTTTCATGAAATTTTACTCCACAACTTTGAAAAGCTTTGCATAATTTTTTAAGTTGAATTTCATTGAGGGAAATTTCAAATTTGAATGGAACACAAAATATTTTTAATTAGGAAAATTGTAGGAAACAAAATTACAAAAAAATATATATAAAAAAAATATAAAAAATCGAAATATAAAATAAAACAAATTTGTATTTTACAGAGAAATATGATTATTTTTGGCAAAAGCCCATGAATTTGACACTTAATCAGCTCAAATCAACTCATTCGGCATTTGTTCTGAATGAAAATTTCAGCAAGAGTTATTCATTCGAAATGTCTTCAGTGAGTTCAGCCTCAAGTAGACAAGAGAGAGAAGGAAAGAGAGAGAGAGAAAGAAAGAGAGAGGGAGAGAGAGAGAGCGCGTTTTAATCTATTGTAATCCGATTGATGGCATAAATCGCTCGAACAGCTGCTCATTAAATCGGCTTTGGATTTGCCTGGTTTATAATGCTCAAATGCGCTTCTTCAAGCCTCAATAATTATCTAAGCATATTAATAAAGCTGTTTATTTGTGTGCTATGTGCTGCTGCCTCGGCTGGTCAATTTTTGCAAGGGTTAACCTCATCCCACCCCCACATCAATCTGCATAGTAATTATATCTATTTTCACTTGACCTCGCAATTTGCACGCAATTTGCAGAGCAGACATATTCCACATTCGTCAAATGTATTTCAATTATTAATTGAGGCAATGACAGAGAAGAAGGAGAGAGAGAGAGAGAGAGAGAGAGAGAGAGAGAGAGAGATAGAGAGACCGTCATGTGTTTGCCTAGGCAACAAAATTGGCTTTGCCCGAGAAACTAACAGAGTGCGGCAGGTTGCGCAAGCGGCGAGCTGGGTTGCCAAGTGTTTGCAAGAGCCAAACTTAAGCTCTAAGCACTTGACATTTCACGCTCCATTGCAACAGCAATGGCTATGGCTGTGGCACTGTCAATCGAGGCAGTCCCAATGCCCACGCTGACTATTTACTTATTTTTGGTTTTGGCTTGGGACTCTCAGCAGAGTCTTGATTAAACATTTGTGTTATGATATAAATACGTCTCTGTCGCTGTATCTCACTCTCTCTCTCTCTCTCTCTCTCTCTGTGTGTGCTTAGTGTAGGTGTACTTACAATTCGCTTTGATTGCTATTTACCGCCTGACTGCATCCTTTTAGCCTTGCAGTTTTGATCCTTTAATAGAATATTTAATTTTAATTACAAACATTTGATTTCCCACTTCAGCCAGCGCTGTCAGCGACGCTACTCTATAGCAACCAGCCGACAGATAGAGACCGACAGGGTGTGAGAGGGGGACGGCATGTGACTTTAAAAATGCATGACATATGTCGCTCTCGCCATATACAGAAGTTGCGCTGAATGGCAGGCGAATTGAATGCGTGTCTGGCTGAATGCAGGCATAAGCCCGCCCAAGTTGTGGAACTAAGCGCGACGGTGAAGGCGATGCCAACGCCGAGACGACAAGACCAAGTACTATATACGCTTTTGTTAATGCCCAGACTGGAGCGCTGACAGCGTCTTGAGTCCTTGCAACGAGGGTCTCCTTACAGCGCTGAGAGGGCACGCACTACGCAGACAGCATTTAAAGCAATTTCCTATTATAATTCGCAATCGGTTTACGGTTGAAGGCACAATTTAAGGTGCCGCCTAGCCAAATGAACTAGAAATTCGGCTATCTCAATGAATTTCTGTGCGTCTCCTATCGAAGGGTGTATCGATATGTGTTTATCGATTGCTGTTGATGCTGCTGACAAGGTTTTAGAGTTGCTAAGTTATATTTATCGATAATTTCTGCACATATATGTCTGCAGATATATGTTTGTTGATACGTGCCTATCGATAAATCGATAATATGTGTGTTGAATGTACATATATATTGATGTATGCTTATCGATAACTTCATATATACTTAAAAACTGGATTTTATATCATTATGAACTTATCGATAACTATTTGCACAGTCTAGATAGTGTGCAAGCAATGTGTGCCTATCGATAAAAACTACTTTATTTGATATAATGTATACGAAATGTATGTCTATCGATAACTTTAGTATTGATGACTTCTTATGCGTTCAAGAGCATAGCTAAGTCATCTATATAACGATATTGATTTATCGATAACTTGTTTCGCACTTAAGAGTATGTAAAAGATATATGTATGTTGATATCGATATCGATTTTAAAAGGGTGTCAGATACATGTCTACGGAATGGAAGATTCTGGGGAATAAGTAAATATGAGAACTTATCGACGCGTGTCTATCGATAGTCAATAACTTAATGCAAGCTATCCCATATTTCCCCAAGAGCCCTTATATTGAACTCGATTGAGCGACCCTCGTGTAATATGAGAATGATGTTCCAGATGCAGCTGCCACATGCAGCGCTGGCTGGCTGCCTTCCATGCTTATTTGCGGATGCTCGCATGTTGCACTCTATGTGCCTTGCCTGTGGGATGATGAGCTCTGCGTATGTTGACTGAGCAGCAGCAATAGCAGCAGCAGCAGCAGCAGCAGCAGTCGTCGAGAAAGAGCTTAGGGCTGCTCCTATATAAAGGACTATTCAATCCTTTGCCATGCTGCAGCGATTGAAGAGTCATAGCAATGACCTTAGCTGTACTGTAGCCAAGGGAAAATACCAAAGAAAACAGCATAGCATAGAGTATAAAATATGTAAAATATGAAAAACATCTCTAATAATGATTCCTTTTCTTCTTCCTTCTCCATTGCTCTCTTTGCAGGTGAGTACACGTATGCGTATTTGGCATTTTCAATTCCCAAACATCGGTTCGATGTGCACATTGAGCTCCCGCCTCCCCCCGCTTCAAATGTGTGTGTGTATGTATAGTTGGTAAGTAGTCAAACAGAACTGGGATGGGTATTAAAGTCATCCAATAAAACACACACGCACACACACACGCACAGTGGCACACCTGTGCACCACCAGTCACATTGACAGCCCATCGATTTTGCAGTCAAAGTCGGAAGTTAAAGTTTGAATACGATACTTCTCACACTCGGCTCGATTCTTTTGCGTTAAGTTCGGCGTTTGCCGGTCGCGTTCCATTTGTCAATGTGGAGCACGTACTCAATCTTCTGGCTTGTCAAACTTCCCAATGTTTGCAGCCAAAATATCAAAAAGAAAGAACCAAAATCTATATAAATAAATGGGAATTTTGTTTGATGTTTCCCTAAATTGTGGGCGGCTGCAGTTGCTTATGTGACTGCTGCTGCTGCTGGTAGTGACGGCTTCTGGGTTTAGCAAATGTCAGCTTGTCTTGTATATTGATATAAAAGTATGTTATGTACATTTGTATACACACACACGCACTCCTCACACACACACACACACGCATTATACCACATATAGCTACTTACCAAAATAGATTCGTATTGAGGGTTTGTGTGCGGCTGTGCAACACGTTCTGCTCGTATGACATGGCAAACAACACTGATAAATGTACAGTTATCGATTTGTTATCGATAGGCATTGGCTGTCAGAGTGTCTTGAGTTACTTTTGTGTGCTATAACTGAATGGAAGCAAACATGATAGAAGAGGAGTTGTCTGGCTTTCTTTTTTAAGAGTAGAACTTAACATGAGGATGCGCATGGTAAACTAGATGATAAGACTAAAGCTCGAAAAAAAGAGTTAGTCTCCATAACAGCAGGCCAACTTCGAGTCGATAGATATCTACCCTTAGTTCAACTAACTAGATTGCAAATTGTACCAGCCACACTTAACGTGAGCTAGAGCATGGTAAAGCTTTAAAGCAGAGATCAAGATCAATAATAGGAGTCAAGCTTAAAGACTAGTTTGTAAATGTTACTAGCCGCATTTACCATGAGCAACCCCATTGTAAACTCAATGCTAAACCTCTAAATACAAGCAATGTATGAAAATATGAGCCAAGCACTTGAAAATTCAGGCAGTGTGTGAAATGCTGTTGTTGTGCTCTGGCGTTGTGCGTGCTCGTGTCACGGGCACTGCGGAAATAGTATTAAATTCATATGATTCTATTAGTAAAACAAACAACAGCAAAGGCACATGCACATGCACACACGCTCTTAACATACCAGGGCACGCACACACATATCTATATATTTATATACGTGTGGAGAGAGTGAGAGAGAGAGAGAGTATTGTGTATACATATCCAGCCACTCACGTAGCTCTTGAGCTCTTACTCAGCATCGTTTGCTCGACTCTCTGTGCCATAACGAAATTACGAACTTCCTAACTAAACAAGTTGCCAATACATAATAATGCACACAGTCCACAGCCAACAATGGGTGGCTGGGTGGTGTTGGACTGGCTGGGATACAGATGCGACTGTTTGGCCATATGGGATGGTCGGCGTAAGCCAGAAGGAGGACTTTTTTTATTCGCAACTGGACAAAAGAGACGCCAGTCGTTCCATTTGACTGATGTGTATGGTCACTAGCTGCCTAGCCCTCTCTCCCTCTCTCCCTCCCTCTCTCTCTCTCTCTACGTCTCTTTAGCTCTGTTCAAACAAGGCTTGCTACCCTATGGCATTCGCAATGCTTTTTACAGCCCAGTTGCTCTAATAATTCAAATACACAATAAATAAACGTGCATTGGTCTGCATCAGCTCTAAATGGAATACTGAGCACTTAGGCTCAGCTCCCGAGTCGTTTGCGAATGTGAATGCGAGTGCCAAAGGAGCTGCGTTAAAAACGAATAATCGCATAGGTCAGAGCACTACAAGAGCTGAGCCGCATAAGCCATATGCGTGCGGCGGAATATATTGTTAATTGCGTATCCAATGGGCACTTTCTAGTGCTCTACGAAGGTTTAATATTGCATAAGTGCACTATATATAAGTGAGCCGCATTATGGATTCAGTAGGCAGAAGTATCTTAGGGTCTATGGAGTTGAAGGCGTTTACAGGTTAATAGGTATCTGCTAGTCAGGTACGCCCGACTAGATCTTGCAATAACAGTATTATGGATTCAGTAGGCAGAAGTATCTTAGGGCCTATGGAGTTGAAGGTGTGTATAGGTTAATAGGTATCTGCTAGTCAGGTACGCCCGACTAGATCTTTCTCACTTGTTATTCTCTTCAGTAGGCGTTTTATGTGTTCCAGAATATGCTAGAGGCATTTACCTATGCCAATCCATATAGTATAAGAACTTATTCTTTATATCGTATATATATATATATATTCACTTCATATATACATATATCTATATGTACATATATATAGCTCGTGTAATCACTTGTGCTGGCTATTATTATGGCAATTACTTTCAACTTTTTGGTACATAATTTATCATGTGAACATCTGCATCTGGTGATATTTCGTGCTCTAGTTTCCCCATTTGCCATCGCGTCCATTTTCCGTTTTCCTTGCGCCTCCCCCTCCCCGTCCACGCCCATTTCGCATTTTCAATTTTCCTTCGTCAGCTTTCAATTTTTGCTGTTGTTGTCATCGTCGTCGTCGTCGTCGTCGTGTGTTTTTGCGCTGGGTTTATCAATTTGTTATTCGGTAAACCTTTTAGCCGGGACATGTGCACAAATTTCCATTGTTTGGCTGTCGTAATTCAAAATTGATAAACGAAATACCGTTCTACCGATTTACCGCTGCGCAGTGGCATGTCGACCCCAAAAAGTCAAAATAATTATACTCAATATAAGCTCAATGCTCGCCGAGTGTTGCATTTTACATGAATGTCTATTAAGATGACATTAACCCAGTTACCAACTTTTAATGGCAAAAACTTTTCCTTGTTTTTCCCTTGTATTTTCGATTTTTTGTTTGTTCTTGTTTTAACTCAAAATGACGAAATTACATTGTTGTAATGAAATTTCATAGATGAACTTTTGTTGTACGCTCACTTAGCATTGATTGACTGATTCGTATTCCATTGCGGTTGAGTCGCATTGAAAATGGCAAGTCTGCGTCTAGTGGATGTGTTGAAATACTCTTCAGGGAAATTCAGGAAAATCTTATGGGCAAGTTTTTGTCAACAGCTGAGGATTTCCATCTGAAATTGCAGCTGTCTGTTCCATGGCCTTGCTTAACTTCAGCTATTGCCTGATCTCTTGGTATCTTCTGCCTTTTTCTGGGTATTTTTGGAATATTTTTTATGGGCAATTATTGTCTATCCTTGAAGATTTCTATCTGTTATACCTTGGATCTGTTTTAGTTTAATTCATTTTAATTCTAAAATATCAAATGAAATGATTGGCTTCACTTTTATATTTACCTTCAGGCTTCCCTGAGCTACTGCTATTTTCTATTTTTTTAAGTATTTTTTAAAAATATTTTTCAGCGAAGTTTGTAAATTTCAGTTTCATAATCTGCTTATGTCTGACATCAGTTTTCTCTGTTCTCCTTCCAGCATCTGCCTTTTCACACCTCTGGTGCTCAGTCTCCCTTCTCCGCTTTCACTTGATTTCCTTGGCGAACTTTAAGCTTTCGCCTTTGGCTTAATCGAACTTTGCTCAGTTCCAGCGCGTTCTTAATTCGTTTAATTTTTGTAAAAATAATTATCCTTTATCTTGGTTGGGCCTTGTGTTTGCCTTGAGCTCGCTCGATTGTCGCATGCTCAATATTTTAATTGCATGCGGGCTAATTAATTAATTGAAGTGAAATGAGCAATTGTTGCCGCTGCCTTTGGCTTTGCCTTCGCCGTTGGCTTTTGTTGTTGTTGTTGCTTTTCAGCAATTTGTTTCGTTTCATCGTTCGATTTGCTTATGCTGCAATTTTCATTGTATTTATCCTTGCCCCGGCACGCCAGCTGCACTGGTCGCTGGGGGCGTGGTCGTCGCGTCGAGCACCCAGCAGCACATGTGCCACGACAACAGCAGCAGCAGCAGCAGCAACAATGGCCAGAGCCTGGCTAACTGGCTGCCTTTGGCTTTGGCTGGTGTCTCAGCTGTGACACAACCTTGAGTCACGACAAAAACACACATAGAGAACACCCACTTGCCACACACACACACACACACAGTGAGAGAGGCACACACACTCAAGGCTTGTATGTAAATTTTATATGCCTGCTCTGCAGGCGCCTTCGGGTGGTTATTGATTTTTGTTGCTTTTCATGGCATTTTTTGTTGTTTTTGCTTCTACCTTCGCCTGCTGCTGCTGCTTCGTCTCTGTTTTTGTTGTGCGCGCGCTTAAGCATTGTTATTATAATAAAATCAAACAATAAACACGAACTGTCTAGCTAGATACCCTATACATGGGTACAGGTTGCCTATAGCGTGTCTATCGATAGAGTATATGATGTGTTATCGATAGTTATCGATGGCTATTGAGTGCATTTGCTGCTTGCTAGTGTGCAAGAGGAACATAAAAAGCAATTCGCATTGAATTCAGTGCTAAAAAGTTAATACATATCGATTATATATCGATAAATATCGATATTGTTCGAATATTTGTATAGATAATCTGTAGTTGTTGCTATGTGTATGATACTCTTCATGTAGCATAGGCTATATAAGGCTGTCGAGTATATATAACTCAACTTAGTTCTTTATGCAGATCGAAGCGTATATATATTTATATATATAGGATATATCCATATTAATCATCGCAATTGAGAGTCTTTGTAAAGTAAACTTGGCTTTCATGTCTCGAACATGTGTCTGCCAACGACACACACACACACATACACACACACACATACACATACACACCTTATATCTCTTTCATCCGCTGTCCACCTCGCCCTCGCTCTGTACTGGCTGACCCTCTGCCATTTATTACATATTTGTATTAATTTAGTTAAAGCTGGAACAGCAACAGCAGCCGCCGCCTGGATCCATGGCTGCCAGGGTTATGGGCCAGGCAGCTCATTAAAGCGGTCGTGGCTGGGCGCGCGTACAACTTGTAATTTCAATAACTTAGTTTGCCAGTGGCCGCATGTGGACGACGCTGAGGCGAGAGTCGAGAGTTGAGAGTCGCTTTATCGCACTGCCAGCCTCGAGGTCCTTTGCCGTGTAGTTTGCCTCGTTTTGCTCCAATTTTCAAAGCATTATGCTTATGAGAATTTATGTTATGGCCAGACATGTGAGCACACACACAAACACACACACACACACACAGACACCGACACAGACACAGACACATGCCTGCTGGCATGTCCTGTCTGCCTGGCTGCCTCTTACACTTGCCTCATCCTGCGGCCTAGTTTCGCCGCAGCTTCGCGCGCTTCTGCAATTAGTTGAGCATGATATAAATGTTGCCCTGTTTCGCCATGCTGCCATGAATTGCCTTTGCACTTTTACCAGCTCATTTGCCGCGATTTACCTATCTACACACGCACACTCACACACTCTTGCAGCTGTGAGCTAATGAAGTCGCCAAGATGGCCCACAACTTTGTTTGGCAGCCATTGCTGTTGCCAGCACAGATACAAGATAAGAATAAGTAAGAGTGCTTTAGTCGCTACTGCTCGACTGTGACATACCCTGATATGTGTAGCTCATACAGACTTACATATATAGACAGACTGCTGATGCTGCTAGCCATCATAGTATATAGAGTTTATGTATTCTGATATGCCTGCCACGAAGAGTTAATACTCTGGCTATGCATAGTTTTTAAATACAGAAAATTTAAATAAATATAAATAAATATAAATAAACTTTAATTAATTAACTAAAATAAATTTAAATAAAAATAAATAAATTAAAATAAATATAAAAAAAAATTAAAAAAGTAAAAATAAATATAAATAACTAAAAATAAATGTAAATAAATATAAATAAATCAAAATAAACTTAAATAAAAATAAATAAATGAATAAAATTTAAATAAATATAAAACAAAATTAAAAATGAATATAAATAAATAAAAATAAATTGAAATAAATATAAATAAATGTAAATAAATATAAATAAACAAAAATACATTTAAATAAAAATAAATAAATCAAAATAAATTTAAATAAATAGAAAATTAAATTGAAAAAATATAAATAAATTTAAATAAACTCAAATAAATTGAAATAAATATAAATATGTAAATAAATGTAAAAAAATGTAAATAAATTCAAATACATATAAATAAGTTTGAATAATAAAATAAATAAATAAAAATAAGGTTAATTGAATGTAAAAGAAAATTCAACTAACTAAAAATACGAATAAATAAAAACAACTAAGCTTCAGTAAACATACATTTACAGTCAAATACATCTCATCTATGCAAGCTAACAGCTCCAACAACTCTGTTTCGTCTCTCTGCCAACTAGCGCCACATGAACTCCTTTCCATGTAGCACCTTTGCTGCAGCACTCTTTTTCTATGCACTGCTTGGCCATGGCCTCGTTAAGTTCAATTAGGCCTGGTTAGGGTATGCGCACGCTGTATCGCAGTGCACTTAATTAATGATGTGATTTGTAGTCCTATCTCTTGCGGCAGTTACATTAACCAAACCAATTGTTGTACCTGTCCCGCCCATCGAGCCATGCAACGTCTGCTCTCGTTTCCATTCAACTGTCCTGCATTGCCACTGTCTGCTGTCTGTTGTCCGGTGTCTGTTGTCTGCTGTCTGTTGTCTGTTGTCTAGTTGCAAGTCGACAACAATAAGTTTTCAGCTGATTTCCAATATGGCCTGCTGGGCATACAAATGTTTATCTTGTTGCTTTCTAGTTACTTGGCTGCTGTGTTCGATTGATTTCGAGCCAAAGTCAAGGATGAAATTGAGCTCTGCATAATTAAACTGAAAACTTTGTGTGTCCGCCCGCCCATGGTAATGATACTCATTCAATTCATTTTCCATGGCATTAATAGATCCTCTGTGCAATCCGCACGCTCATTTTGAGCGACGGCTGACAAATTGTGGCTAATTAGAGTGGGGGGCTTCAATGCAAACAGCTGAACAAATTGGAAATTAGCTGTTAACTGTTGGCTAGCCAATCTTAAAGCTTGGTTAGAGCTTTTTATATAAATACTTTGATAATTTTTAAATTTATGTATCTATATTTATCAATGTATTAGTCTGATAAACATGTAAGCTTTTAGGAAGCAGTTTAGCTGGAATAATATTTTTACCATTAATCCGAACTGAAAGCTATTTAAATTGATCTCAATAATTGTTTAATTGATTTTAGAAAGCGTTTTAATGTGCTTTGGTTGAGCTTTTGTGAGTTTCCTATGCATTCAAGTGAGCTACAAAAGCTACTCAATTGAGCTTTTCTATAGATTAATCCCTGTAAAAGTGAAACAAAATAGGGTTGCTTACATTTCAAATAACATTTGCTGTCAAGTGCTTCAGCTTTTGGCCATTCGAATTGAATTGAGTTCGCTTTTATTGCAGCTCTTCAATAATCTATAAATACTTAGTTCATAAATATATATATACATATGCAAGCCTAATTGACCCAGTTGAGAGGGGAGCTTACACTCGACTGCACCTTCACTTGACTCTGCCAACATATAGATGGCTTCATTGATATTTAATATGTCAGCGCAAATAAAAGTGCTTTACACTTCAGCTACGAGAAAGGAGATGACAAAAAGAAAGAAGAGAGAAACCCGAATGAAAATAAAAATAGAAACAATAAATAAACACTTAAGTATTCAAATGAATTTAATAAACGAAAACTTCAGCCGAGAAGCGAGAGGCGAGAAATGAAACTGAAATCAAATTGAAATTGAAATGGAAATGGAAATTGAAATTGAATTCATTTATTCATTTTTATAGGGATTCATCTTGCACAAACAACTCGAGTTCGAGTTGTCATGGCTGCTAAAATTCATCTCGCAAACTTTGCGCCGAGCTGAGAAACCTTTTTCCTTTGTCTAGTCACTTGACTAGCTGTGCAATCTGATTCCCTGTAAGCATATATATATATATATATATATATATATATATATATATATATATATATATATATATATATATACTAGTCTCAATCAGTTGTTGCTGCTGACGTTAATATGCTGCCCACACTCCGTTTGCCACTCTTTGTCTGTGTGAATTGACACCTGAAACTTTGTTTACGCTCATTGTTCGTTATTGAATGGAATGAATATATATATATATAGTACATAATATATCTGTTCAGTGGCTTTAAGAGCGGCCCATTACTTGAAGCATTCAGTCATACGGAAGAGTTCTTAAACTATCCGATATGTCTTATGTCTAATGCTTTCACTTAGCAGCTTAAATGCACTTCAACTTTGCTCATTAATAAAGGCTGATGCAACGAGCTACGAGCTGCTTGCAACTTGAACACTTCCTGAACAACAGCTCAACACGAGCTCAGCAACATCATAATTATTTCTCTTAAAGGCGCCTCTAACCGTCTGGCTTAACGTTTGCTTATGTTATGCTTTATTCATTCATTAATGGAGTCTGCTGGAGAATGATACAAAAACAAGTTAAAAACAAAAGAAAATAAGTTATAGATGAGCGAGAAGACATGATTAACAAATTTGCTAGCATGCTACAAGCAGCAGCTGCTGGGGTAGTTCGTTTTTCCGCCAACATAATCATCTACAGCTAAGCTGCCTAAAAAAAGTAGAAAAAAAAAATGGAAGTGGAGGTGGGCGAGAGAGGAGGCAGAGGTAGAGGCAGAGAAGTTGTTTTTTCTGTTTTGGGGAAGCGACGAAATTTATGCAAAGCACAGCAAAAATAGAAAAGGAGGGAAAAAAGACAAAGTACATAGCGCGAGTACGATTGGGCGTGGGCGGAGCTGAGTTGGGGGCGTTAGTATTTTGGGGGGAAAGGCTGGGAGGTGTGGCTGTTGTTTGGCATTCCTGTGTGCGGCAAATGCTGCCAAAATAGAGGCGAAAGAAATTGTTGAAAATCTTGCATAAATTGCGTGACGCATAAAAGTATGCAATAAAAATCACAACAAACATGTGCGTAAAAAGCAAAGCCAAGCGACGCCCACCAGTGTCAGTGGCACTGGCTATGGCAGCGTCAACTGTAGGTCTAGGTGGAGCAGTAGCTCTAGGTGCTCCGCAGTACACCTTGGCCCCGTGCGATAAAAGGCGACAGCGACGGCGACGGCGACAGCGCCGCATAGCGACACGCGCCAAAACTTTAAAAACTATGCAACACTGAGCCTCAGTCCTGTGACTACCCCTGCCCCTACGCGCCCACTCTCCCTCTCCCTCTCTCTCTCTCTATTCATCCCTCTGTTGAGCGAACTGCGACCGTGACGCAGCTCTTTGGGGCGTTTTGTCACGCCCACGTGCGATGCCATGCTTTAGTGAAGCTGCAAAGCTTTTAATTAAGGCATTTGCATTTTATATCAGACAGACACTCTCTCACACTTACACAGTCACACACTCACACATATACATATATATATATATATATATATATATATATATATATAGACGCCGTTGTGGAGGGAGTTGACAGGTTGCTCTGCGAGTATTTCGGCCACAAGCGCGCCGCAAGTTATGCAACAAAAATGCGCTCGTCGCCGCTCGCCGCCCCCTGCGCTCGCCCACAGCCACCAGCTGCTGCATACCTTGCGGCCAGGAGATTTCACTCACAACGTCAGCAGCCAGCTGCTTTACTATTGTTGCTCCACAGCCAGCCCCCCAGCCAGCAGCCCGTCTGCCCAACCCGCTTGTACCCAGTTAATATAAAAATTTCAACAGTCATTGTGAAGGGTATATGCAATTGTCTTTAGCACTACTATATGTTATATATCACATCTATGATTCATCTATAATACGGTATTCGATATTCGATTTACGGTATTCGCTACTTGCATGAGTTGCTTCAGTATGAAACTCAGCTAGATGTTAATATAAGCCAAAGTTTGATCTTAATACGATATTCAGTTTACGATATACGATATACGATGTACGATATTCAATATTTGCATGAGTTGCTTCAGCAAGAACCTCTGTTCTATGCCAACATAAGCTTATGTTTGATCGTAATACGATATTCGATCAAGGATATACGATCTACGATATACGATATTCTATATTTGCATGAGTTGCTTAAGTGAGCAGCACAAATTTATATCAATATCGTATCGGAATACGATATTGGATATACGCCGCCCACTCTCTGTCTCTGACCTTTACGCTGACGCCTGATCGTAATACGATATTCGATGTGTCTCTGATTTAGACTCTAACTGAGGCTTGAACCCCATACGATATTCGACAAGCTACTACACAGTCTTGGCTTAACAAGCCATCTGCTCACTACAGGGCATACGATATTCGTGCTGGCCGAGCTCAACCACACATGCCAGCACGTTTTTTCTCTTCGAGTTCTTTTTTTGTGTGTTCCGAAGCGGCGTGCGCTTTTGTGTTTTAATTGATTTTGGCGCTCTTTAGGTGTGTGCAAGTGTGTGTGGGTGGGTGAGAGTGTGTGAGTGTGTGTGTAAGTGTGCTAATTTTATGATTTGAATAGTTGGACAAGTGAGTGTGCGGGTTTCACTCTCTCTGTCTCTATGTGTGTGTGTGGCTGCCTGAATGTGTGCAATTAAGTGAAAAGTGCACACAGCAATGAAGTAGCGGAAAATGCAATTGTATTTGCGAAACGTGTTATGTGATGCTGTTTAATGGCGGATGTGAGGGCTGCGGGCTGCATTAGGGTTGGCAAATGTATGATAAGCAGTTGCCTACCCAAGGGCCAGCACGTAATCAGCAATGATAATGCATATATTACACGCACGATAAGCGTGACGAGGGCGAAAAAAGAGAAGTTCAATCAATAGAAAATGCGCTAAAACCGAGCCGAAGTCAGCTTTAATATGTGTGAAATAGTTGGAAACAGAGAGGGAGACAGAGGGAGGGAGAGAGAGACAGAGAGAGAGACAGAGGAAGGGAGAGAGAGAGAGAGTACATCAGCGAGTGTAGCATATAAAGAACTGGAGGGAGAAGTATTTAAAGAAGTATGAATAGCGATATGTGGAAGAGCATTTGAGTGAGGAATGTACATGGTATATATAGGTATATATAGATGTGGGAGCATAGAGAGGACTATGGAGGTGTAGGGATAGATAAAGGAGTAACTGTTAAAGTATATATATATATGAAGCAGTAGATATATGAGAAGATAGAAGTAGACATAAGGGAATGCATAGTAGAGAAGTAGCTCATCTATCTACTCCTATATATGTAAACTACTTTATCTACTCCTATATCTTCTATATTTGAATGGAGCCAAGCCTAAATATTACTATATTTAGGTAGATAATGGAGTGTCTTCAATGGAGCTATATGATCATATTTAGGAGTATATTTAGTAGTAGATATAGGATTAAACTTAAAAGTAGATATGAAAGTAAACTTAGGAGTAAATGTCGGGAGTAGATATAGGACTGTGTCTGGGAATATGCTAAGAAGTAGATATAGTAGTATATAAAACAGATTATATTGAAGTACAACAGGAGCTTATATAGAAGTACGTAGAGTAGCATATATAAGAGCAAAAATAGAGATTGAAGAAAAGAAAAAAATATAAAATCAAAATAAATCAAAATATTAAATATTTATTTAAAATAATATTAAAACAAAATAATAAATTAACATTAAAGTTAAGTCTGAAATTTACCAAAATTAATGTTTATTTAATTATATAATATCTATATAAATTCTTTATCTGCATCCATCGAGCAATAATTTTCCAAAGTTTGTGAGGATTTTGTTAATTTTTGACATTTGGTTTGCATTCTGCAATGATGCGACTGCATAATTGAATTGTTTGTACTAATTACGTACATATTATCGGCATCATTAAGAGTAATTACCCTTAATTACTTCATTCAGCTCGATATCTGAGCTCGATATGTGCGCTGTGAAATGCTGCAAAACGTTTCATTCAACGACGATTCAATTGACGAAATCGAATCAATTGGGCTCAGAGCTTGTGCTGTCTTTCTCTCTCTCTCTCTCTCTGCCTCTCTCTCTCTCTCTCTCTTTCTCTCTCTGTCTTCTGTCTCCCTCTGTCTTCTGTCGCTTTCGCTTTGTCATGCATTTTTGGCAGCTACTTCAGTTGCCAGCCTAAAAGTAGGCAACATAAAACTTGTTTGCCGCCTGCTTTGTATGGCATGTGTGTGGGTGTGTGTGTGTGGGTGTGTGTGTGGTGTGTGTGTGTGTGTTGTTTGTGTGTATATTTGATACACGTGCATATTTAACTTAAGCAAAGCCATGTGCATATGCCTGTCAGGCCGTGCGGGCGCTGCTGTTGTCATCGCCTCTGTTGACGAAGTTCAGGTGACAGACGTTAACTGCCGACTTTGCTGTTTGTTGTGCTCAATTCTAGTTGCCTCATTTGTATAGTATCATCACACACACATACATACACGCACATACACATGCTCACTGAGGCACACACACACTCACACACGCACAACTGCAGCACACGGCCTCTAACTTAATTGCAACTGTCTGGCCGGAATGTCGCGTGTGTTTATGCATATATGATATGCAAATATTGTGGTATCAGTGTAGTCATCTACACACACCCACACACACACACACACACACACATATATATATAAGCTAGACACACATGCGTATAAATTAAATTGGCTGCGTTTGGCTTGCGCCACCCAGCGGGAAGCTGAGCGCATTCCGCATTCACTCGCATTGGCGCTAACTTAAAAGTCATAAATGGACTATTTATTTTATTATTAATTAGCATTAATTCATTTTTAATTAAAAAGTCATCGAATGCATGCGACAGTGGTGCGGTTGGCAGTGCTTTTGGCGCGCTTAAGTCAATTTTTAATCAAATGAATGCATATTTAAATACTGTAAATACTGTAAATACTGTAAATACTGTAAATACTGTAAATACTGTAAATACTGTAAATACTGTAAATACTGTAAATACTGTTAATACTGTAAATACTGTATATACTGTAAATACTGTAAATACTGTAAATACTGTAAATACTGTAAATACTGTAAATACTGTAAATACTGTATATATTGTAAATACTGTAAATACTAAAAATACTGTAAATATTGTAGATACTGTAAATACTATAAAAATGTCATTTTTATATATATTCTAAAAAGTTTAAAATACTAAAAATACTTGTTCTACTTAAAACACTGTAAATACTGTAAGTGTTGCAAATACTGCAAATACTGTACATACTAAAAATACTATAAATACTAAATATACAACAAATATTACAAATATTATTAATATATGTACTATAAATACTTAAACTATTATATACAGCTACGGAAACTCTGATTTAGCTTGAATAAATCTGATGAATAACTATTCATAGCTCTGATTTAGCATGAATAACTACTATTCATAACTACTATTCATAACTACTATTCATAACTACCATTCATAATTCTGATTTAGCAATAATTGTTATGAATAGTTCTTCATGCTAAATCAAACTTTTCCATAGTTCTCTATAGTTCTCTCTCACTCGCTCGCTCGCTCAGAGCTGTTTGGCTAATGCATTAATAAACTGAAAATTTTGGCCAAAGCTTCAGTTTTCTGCTCTATAAAGTGCTTAATTGAGTTGCTAATGAGTGGAGCCAAGTAGCGGGAGAGCATTACACATATTTGTGCGCTCGTTTTCACTAAATTTCCAAATCCAATTCCATTATAAACATTTCGAAAACAGTTTTAATTGAAGTTTTTAATCTATTCGACTGGTCCTGGCACACACACAAACACCTGAGACAGGTGGCGAGCGAAGTGTCTCGTAACTAGTTCCGGCATGCAGCTGGCTGCAACTGGGTGCTCCGGATGCGTCGTCTGTTGCCTGTTATATCTTGAACTTGTAGCTCGTAATTTTTGTTACCACTTTGTTGTTGGCTCACACACACACACACACACACACACACACACACAGACACAAGGACGAACAACAACAATTTATGCAACACATTTGCTTAATTTATATTTATAACTTTGCCCCGCGCACACAGAGACTCGTGTTAACTCAGCTACTGCTCAGTTACGCCCAGCCACGCCCACGCCCACGCAGCCAGCCACAAACTTGAGCACACATGCCGTGCGTGGGTGTGTGTGTGTGTGTGGTTGTCTTTGGCATTTGCATAATCGCTGCCAATGAGCGCATGCAACCGGCAAACCGCCGTCCAAAAGCCTCCCACGGGAGCTGCTGCGATTTTCACTCTCTCTCTTTCTCTGTCTCTCCCTCAGCGCCTTTGGTATTTTATCTGCTTCGCTCTCCCTTCCCTCACACATTTTTTTGTGTGCTTCTTTTCCGCCATTATTCAGCATTTATAATTGCAGCTGTTTTGCGTTTGATTTAAATATTTACGACGCACACAAAGTGCAATTAGACGGCATCCATAAAATTGGAAAAGTTCGCGAATGACTGACGCACAGATACCCGGTCTATGAGATATTCGAAATATATTGAATATATTTATTATGAATGTATATTTATATTTTAATTGTATTTTTGTTTTAAACATATTTATATACATTTTTTTAAAATTTTTATAAATATTTTACTTTCCCTTTTGCTGTCCCGCACTCAGCATACCCTTTGCTATTCCTGCTTAGCTGGCCATAAAAAAAAGTGCTTATATTTTCATGGTGGTCCATAGTTAATGTCGCGATGGCATTACAAATTCTGAAAACAATTCCTGTACTCTTGCATAATAATGAAGCTATTGTAATGTGCAAATTGGATACATTTTTTTTTTCAATTTTAATTTAATTTTTAATTTATAGTCGAGCCTTGTGAATGGCGCAAATATTTGAATAAGTTTCACAAATTAAATTTAATTGCAGCCGCGTCGAACTTTGTTTCGCTTCTTGTTGCCGTTGTCATTCGAAGCAATTTCAGTCAAAGTTAACAACTAATTTGACAAGAAATTTGACTGACAGCCTTGCCAGACTGCTTCAAATTGAAATCATGGCTAGTGGACCATGAAACGAAGGCGCTCATTAAGTTTGCTTCTCTGCTATACTATACATACTTAATATGGGCTTGGCTAGAAATTCAGTTCTTCTGCTCAGTGTTGCCAGCTGTGGCGTTGCCACCTATTGCAGTGACAGAATTGGTTTATGGGTTGTCTTTATATCAACTATTATAACGATTGAAGTTACTTTGGTGCTTGACGCAAGCTTGAGCTGATTTCAGACTAGTTTTACTTTGACTTGGGGTTGCCAGATCAAGTAGTTGCCATATATGGAGTGTCATTTGGCTTCTCTTTATAAATGAGATATTATTTTAGATGTTGTTGCGCTTATGACTAGATTTGTGGCTGTCAGAGTTGGTGTTGCCAGACCCGTAGTTGGCAGATTTGGTGCTGCCAGATCAGATCAGATGTAGCCAGACTTAATGCTTGCAGACTTTTACTTCTTCCTGCTCAGCTGGTCAGAGGTTTTACATCCAGACTTGCTAATCAGTGAACAGTAGCTAACGCGCACAGAACATTTGAGATTTGAAGACTTTCGACTGTCGGACGTGTTAATTCGCTGCGCGGCGTTGCCAGATTGGCCGCAGTCCAATGTCGCCCTCCGCTCACAACTCAGCTAAGAGCCAACTGACATGGAATTCAGCTCGCATTTGGACTAATCTAATTACGCTTTGCATTTCTATGAGCTTTAATTTGGCTCTCTCTAGTTTTTCCGGGCTCTTTTTTTTTGTTGGGATTTAAAAAGTTTTGGAAATAAAGTGAATTTCGCTTGGGGATTGCGCTAAGCACGAGAATTCAGCACTTTTGCCGATTCTCGTCGAGCCAAATGGCAAAAGTGAGTGAACTGGACGGGACTTTAAAGAGCTGCTGCAGCTTCTGAATGCTGGGGCATTCGAATTGATTGCGTGGGGCTTGGCTGGGGCTGGGTTGGGACTGGGGCTGGGACTGGGGCTGGTGGTGCAGTCGCACTTTAAAAGCCAACCACAGCGGCAAGCACCACAAGCCTGCTTCAATCCATTAGTCATTCGTGAATGGAGCCACGGATGGATTGAAATGGGGTAGCCCCAAGACTGGAGCGTGGGCAGCTTGTGGCGCCACTTGAGACGAAAACTTCAAAATGAAATTGCGGTTCGGCCGTACGTACCCATCGTTGTGGCTTTTGGCCGTTTGACTGTGCCGTTTGCCTGTTCGCTTGTTGTTCGTTTGTTGTTTGCTTTTTGTTTTTAATTTGCCTGCCCCTGTCCAGCAGTCGCAGTGTGGCTCCATTTGTAGTTTGGCCGTCTCATTAGCTGCACATGCAAGTGGCCGCTGCTGATGCGGCTGCAGCCTGGCTCTAATGATGCAAAAGAAGCTGATGAAAGGGCTGAACATAGTATATATATATATATATATATATATATATATATATATATATGTATATATACATAACTGTACATATATATTCCCATACATACATATATGCGTCTGCAAAAATGTAATTACAACAAATTGGCGTTGCCAGACCTGCTGTCTGCCACGGCCCGGCCACGCCTCAGCTGCAACTTGCAACTTTTGCACAATTTTCAACTTCAACTGACGCAATAAAGCGTTCGGCATATCAAAATTTTATATATATATATATATATATATATATATATATATATATATATATATATATAAAGTATATATATTTATATATGTTTATTTATTTTTCCCTTTGCTGTTGCTCGTTTTTTTTTTTTTTTTGTTGCGTTTGTAAATAAACCACAAAGCGCAGTCATTGCCATACAATCGCCCCCAACTGCCCCCAGCTGCCCCCAGCTGCCCCTATCTGGCATCGGAAACCTTTGTGCGAGGCTCGTTTTTCATTTTTGTAGTGCGGTCTTTTGGATTTATGCGCGCACTTGAATTTGCATTTGGTCAAACAAAACAGCGGCGACATGGCGAGACGACAGCCGGACATATACGACTAGCAGATACCCGGCAAGCGCTCGCTTTGCTGCAGTCTATGCTCTGGGCAGATAGCTGCTTCTGTGCTCTCTCTTTCTCTCTCTCTCTCTCGCTCTCACACTCTCTGCTGCTCTGAGTTATTAACAGTAGAATATGAATAGGCGGCAATGGCTAGAGTTACTGCAAAAGTGAAATATTTCTTATATTTCTTAGGCAAAGCAAAGTTTTTAATCGAAGTTGAATATCTTTAGCTCTTGTAGTTCTCGAGCTGTGCTTAAAAAACGTCTAGAACGAGCAGGGATACCTTGAGATCTTTTCCTTGTATAAGAGCGAGCTCTAGAGTAGCCTGAGCTACAGTTGCATAGACAAGAGAGGGACTAATACAAGTGAGAGTTTAACCAACTGCATTGCACTCGTTTCCAGATATGGATATATCATAAATCTAATATATAACTGTGAAGTGCATAAACTGTGAAAGAAACAGTTGCCTTTAATTGAATTTCGTTGAGCTCACTGATGTGGCAACTCTGTCACCAACAAAGTTATACAACACTGTCTTTAACACTGTTGTAAATATGTACAAGAAGAAAGGATCTTGCCTTAGCTGAAGTGCGCAACATATGGCTAGCTTACTCAACATATATTACTCACAGCCAATATACTTCTTTGACGTTACTGAACGAGTATGATTCACCTCAGCTGCCCTGTTGTTCGTCATTCAGATTAAGCGCGTGGTCTGTCAATTTTCCACAGTTGCGCTTTAAAGCTAAAACCGTTTAAAGCGTCACACGTTGCGTATGATTAATATAAATGTTGCAAATTCCCTTGCACAGAGAGACAGAGAGAGAGAGAGAGAGAGAGAGAGAGAGAGAGAGAGAGAGAGAGAGAGAGAGAGAGAGAGAGAGAGGTGATGGAGAGACAGACAGACAGTCTCTGAGAATATTTATTGCCCTTCAATTCGCAGTGGCAGCGCCATGGCCAACTGCATCCGTGTGTCCCTCAATAAATGTCCAGCTGGAGTCCGGTTTGGCTTTGCCTCTGGTCGGTTGTTTGGTTAACCGCCAAAACCGATAATTGAATTCCATGGCATTTAAAAGGGCTGCCAACGGCTGCTCGCATTTAATGGTAGAGCTCAAGAGCTAAACACTGAAGTGGATGCACTTGAAACGTTTCCGAATGCAGCGCAAAGCTCAAGTGCCAGCGAGGCTGAGAGAGGGAGAGAGAGGACGTTAGCGTGATGAAGAGTGTGTAAATTTAGGTACAAATTGAAATACCCTGAAAATATTTCGAATTTCATTTTAGAGGTAGCTACCATAAATGTGTATATGTTTATGTTATAGACTGGGCCGAGCTTGAGGTGAGAGACGGAGAAGCGATTTATCTCAACTAATCAGACTTTGGCTTTTAGATAACTTCTGTTATTGCTGTTATTACTAAGTAATCAACCTATCACAGCCATATTCTCAATAAATGCTGTAAGCAAGCGCAGAATATCACAACGACAGTCGCCCGCAGCAACGCGGAATACTGAATGAAGGCAGCTCTCGCTGCTGGCCAGCCAGATCAGCCAACTGAGCCCTGGCAGGCTTACGTCCACGAGCCTCAGACTGTTGAAGCGTTTAAGCAGAATATGCGGAATATTCGCGCTAGGAATGCCAAAAGCGCATGGAAAATGCTGTGAAGCGAAGCAGTTGTGGCTGCTATAATATTTTTAACTTGATGTAATAAATGCTAATGACTTGATAAACTCATTTTATAGCTAGAGGAAATAAGCTGTGCATTCAAAATATACGACTATAGCTGAATATTGATTACTTTTGCCTCAGCCATGGCAAAGGGCAAACGCAGTCTTCGGCTGAACTTACATAGATTTCATTTGTTGACTTGTAAAAACCTATAAACAATAGTTGGCAGTAATAGGTATAAAATAGGTATAAATAATAGGTATAAAGCGTACATCGAGTGCCTAAGGCTGCTCAGCTCTATAGACAAAGTTTAGTTAACTTTAGCTGAGGCAAGAATTCTTGCAGGCAAATTCTGTTATCTAAATGATAATTCCTATTAATATTATATATATCTATATATCAGCTATAAATAAGTACAGTTATCACACACGTCTCGCCGCTTTCAATTACAATTCCCAATTTCGCATGAAATTTAACTAATTTGTATTTTACAAATGATTTGATTATTTAGTTTGGACTGGCAACTGGCTAAGCATTTAATGCGCTTTTACTATATAGAGATAAACGTATATATATCTCTATATGTATATATAGTACACATGTGTAGACTGTCTATCTGGCTATGCAGCTCTGTTTAATTTATGGACTATTCGTCGAGCCGCAGGACGTGTGCATTGGACGTCCTGTGGCGCACAGACTTCGCGCGGCTGGGCCCATTGCTTGTCATTGGCAATTGGTTAGCTAATTTGCTGGCTGACTAAATGCGTATCGAATGACCGACACCTGCTGACCCCTCGCTAAACCGCACGACACACACAGAGAGAGAGAGAGAGAGAGAGAAAGGGAGAGAGAGAGAGAGAGAGTCCAGCCCGCTGCGATTGGGAATTCGTTTTGTGTTTTTCGGTTTTTCGACAGCGCTGCGAGTGGCATAAATATTTGATGCTCGCTTATGTGCGTTGCCCTCGAATTTCTCGAGCCTCTCTCTCTGTCTCTCTCTGTCTCTCGCTCTCTCTGTGCTCCGGTCTCTGTAGTAATTTGATTGCTTTTCATTGGCATTGGCGCCACATTTTTCAATTTGCGACCAAATCAAATGCAAATGCCAAACAAATCTCCATTGCTGACTACACTCGACTTCTTATTATATATAGAGATACATATATACATATATAAATATGTATATATCTGTGTGTACTTTGTATTATTTTTGGCCACTAATTAGATGGCGCTATTTGTAGCTGGATTTCCTTGTGGCCCTTCGTCTGCTTCTGATTGACATTTTGTGTGATTTAATTAAACCGCAAATTGGAATTTTTTCTTCATTTTTTTTTTTCTTTGAATTTATTTATTTTTCTTTGTCATCTTATTTATGCATAATATTGACTCGCTGCTGCCTGCTGCCTGACTCTGTGCTCATTGCCTGCTACTGCTGTGGTGCCCGCACGCCAGCTCCTGTGGGGGAAGGGGCGCAGGGGGAGGCGCGACGCTAATGCGTCTAATTGCATTTTGGGGCTCGTGATTTACTGCCGCGCCAGGCGAATTATTTTCACGCTCTTGCCTCGTGTGTGTGTGTGTGTGTGTGTAGTCTGGGACATGCAGGCGCCCGCAGCTGCCGCATTTCGTCGCATATGAAAAATGTTTTTTTTTTTCGGCCTGTTTTAACGACAAAGGAAAAAAAGGAAAATTCGTGCAAATTTTTATCTACATTCGCGCAGGCAAATGGAAATTTACGAATCGTGGGAAAACAACCAACAAAAATGTCGATTTCACAATGAAAATCTATTAGAGCAGAAGGTAGAAAGCAGCCTAGGGCATAGAAGGACTTAGAGATAGAGATTGAGATAGAGATAGAGATAGAGATAGAGATAGAGATAGAGATAGAGATAGAGATAGAGATAGAGATAGAGATAGAGATAGAGATAGAGATAGAGATAGAGATAGAGATAGAGATAGAGATAGAGATAGAGATAGAGATAGAGATAGAGATAGAGATAGAGATAGAGATAGAGATAGAGATAGAGATAGAGATAGAGATAGAGATAGAGATAGAGATAGAGATAGAGATAGAGATAGAGATAGAGATAGAGATAGAGATAGAGATAGAGATAGAGATAGAGATAGAGATAGAGATAGAGATAGAGATAGAGATAGAGATAGAGATAGAGATAGAGATAGAGATAGAGATAGAGATAGAGATAGAGATAGAGATAGAGATAGAGATAGAGATAGAGATAGAGATAGAGATAGAGATAGAGATAGAGATAGAGATAGAGATAGAGATAGAGATAGAGATAGAGATAGAGATAGAGATAGAGATAGAGATAGAGATAGAGATAGAGATAGAGATAGAGATAGAGATAGAGATAGAGATAGAGATAGAGATAGAGATAGAGATAGAGATAGAGATAGAGATAGAGATAGAGATAGAGATAGAGATAGAGATAGAGATAGAGATAGAGATAGAGATAGATACAGATACAGATACAGATACAGATACAGATACAGATATAGATATAGATATAAATAGATGTCTCCTTAGCTCAGTCATCGCAGCTTCAACTTTTCTAATCGCATCAACTGCCGAGAGAGCCAAATGCTAATGTTTGTTGTTTCACTTGACTTTTGGCTAATATATGTCTTAGCTAAGCACACATTAAGGATTAAAGTACTCAGATCTTATATGCGTATTACTGCGATTAACTGTTGTATGTTGGCTGCATTATTTCTAATTAGTAAAGTTTTTGCGCGTTTCTCCTTCGCTTTTCCCTTCCCTTTTTTTCGGCTTGCCTCTGTGTGACGGGCTGCAAAAGTTTTCTCAATTCATGCCAAAGAGGCGGCAATCAAATCAAAAAAAAAAGTTGGAAACATATACGAGTTGATATGTATATATACATATATGTGTGAATATATATATCTTTATGTATATAGACTCGTATCTAGATAGAAACTAGAAGTAATTGCAACGCAATTGAAAGTCGCAAACACACACGTGATGGTCCTTCCCTGTCTTCCCTCTTTCTCTCTCCTCTATGTGTGTGTGTGCCTAAATGGAAATGCCAAGCGACACATTTTGTATACAATGCCAAGTTAATGAGCCTGCCCTGGCTCCACCCCTAGCCTAAACAGCTCTGCCCTGCTGCTTGCGAGTTTTTGCCTGCCTTCTGGCATCATTTGTCTGTCTCACTCTCTCTCTCTCTCCCGCTCACTCTCACTCTGTGTGTGTGTGTGTGTTTTGGCTTTAGCCTATTTCCCAGGCTTGTCATTTTCATGTTGTACAAGTTTGTGCAACAACTGGAAGCCAACAACTCGAGGCAGTTGCAACCCGAAACTCAAACAGAATTCAGGTGAATAGAAAAAAGTCGAGAGCGAAAAAAATCTATTTTTGGCATGGCGAATATTGAATATCCTGAATATTTCCACGAACTCAATTCCATTAGCTAACAGACAAGCTCAGCAGTGAGCCAGTTGAACTAGTTCAGTTCACATTAAAGCCAGCAGAGCTTCGAATGTGCTGAAAAAGAGTTTGATTGAATGAATTTCTGCTGACAATGAGAGCTGCCTCAATGGGTGGGCAAGGCTTTGAGTTCATAAAACTAGTTCATTTTGGTTAAAGGAATATTTACTGAACCAGTTCATATATAAATATAAAGACTTGCACATTGATATACCCGCTAGAGCAGCTCCATTTAGTCTGGCCAAAGTTTTTACATTCGATTACCTTCCGTTAATAAGCCATCTAGTCAACTGTACCGTTATTTAAAGCAACCCTTACAGAGCAACACCCTAACCACCCTCACCCCCCACCCCCTCACACACACACACAGCTCACCTGGTTACCTGTTGTTGTAGAAAAGTTCTCCTCTCCCTCCTTCTCTGTGTGCTTCATATTTCATTTGAATTTCGTTCCTTTGTGCTGGTAATTTTATGCTAATGGACAACGTTTGCATGTGTTATCGATTGTGATTACATTAATTATCGATAACTACGTGACTCATCAACGCGTCGCGCGATTGAGTGTTTAGTGTCGCCCGACATGTTCCACGTGCAAATTGTGTGAGGAGCTTGTGGATCTCGCAATGCTTTAGGCAAAACTACTTAATTGCAACGCTGGCAACGCTGTGCAGCTAAAAGAATAGAGAATTCTCGAGAGAATGGAAAATCAACTATTCTTCCATAGAGAATCTATTCTATTCTTTTCCAAAAGTTGCCCTCAATTTCATAAATATTTTTTCAAATTTATCTCTAAAATTTCTCTTCAAGCTTTCAACTTGTTCTGTTTCCATTCCAAATATTTCCCAAATTTAACAGCTGTTCCATTCCGAATTGATTTCCAAGCAAAATAATTGCAAATTTTTGTTGATTTTCTTGTATTTTTGTCATTATTTCTGTCAGCTGCTAGTTTAAAGGTAACAGACCATAAAATTGCCATACGCCTCGATGCACTTCACTTTGTTTATTCACAAGGATATCTAAATGTACATACATGTAAAAACATATGTATGTATATATGTATAAATGCATATATATGTATACGAGAATGTGTCATCATGCAAATGTTCCATTCCATTTTGTTACAATAATGTTTTCACTACAATTACTGCTTTTATTCTACTATGTATTTTTAGTTTGTATTGTGTTTAACGCATTGTTCCATTCCCGTTCGTTCCACCATTTTACTACTATTGCTTTGAATTGAAAATGATTTCTCTTTTCTTTCTTCTACAATTCAAAATTTCTTTGTGTTCCATTGCATTTCGTTCCATTGATAATATTGTGAACTTAATACCTATTTTTATACTTTTACTTTTATCGAAATTGATTTTCTTCATTATGCTGCAGTTTCAGTATGTTTCATTCCATTTTGTTTCAACCTTACCAACTTATGCTCCTTCTTATATAATTGTTCCAATTAGTTTTCTTATTTTATGATCCATTTCACTTGATGCACTTTCAGTTTGTTTCAATTCATTCCGTTTCCATGCGTGTTTCAATTCCAAATCGTGTGGTTTCATGAATTTTGCCTTCATGCAATTTCATTTCACTCCATTTCTGCTTTTTCATCTGAGTGTCTACTATCTATCTATGCGTCCGCTCTCCATTTCGCTCGCTGTCGTTCTTTAATTGGAAATTGTTGCCCTATGAATGTGCGGCCACAACAGGAGTTAGCGACCGCAGCGACAAGGAATAACAATTGATAGGGAAACAGGCCTGGCAGCTAGGCAGCTAGGCGGCTAGGCGGCTAGGCGGCTAGGCGGCTGGAAGGCTAGTGTAGCGCATTGTCCTGTGTTTCGGGGCCATTTCTCTAGCGACAGAGACAATAAATCTCACATACAATTTATTGACAATGCTTGGGGCGTTGAGCAAACAATGTCCTTCCGGCGCTCGGATGCAACAAAAGGATGTTCCAGCCATAACCCGCACAGCGAGAGACGCACAAACAAATGGATATATGTATATGTATATGTATATGTATATGTATATGTATATGTATATGTATATGTATATGTATATAGAGTGTCAGCGAGGGGAGGGGATGATGGTGAAGGGGGACACCCAATGACAGCGCATTGCGTTATTTATTTTATTTTTTTTGCTTTGTTTCACGTTTTTTTTTGTGTGTTTTTATTAACAATTAACGCAGCGACGCGTCGTTGTTGATTTATGGGCAGAAAAAGGACTTGCTTCCCTGACTCTTAACATTATTATTATTGTTATTATTATTATTATTATTATTATTATTATTATTATTATTATTATTATTATTATTATTATTATTATTACTATTATTATTATTATTATTATTATTAATTTTATTATTATTATTATTATTATTATTATTATTATTATTATTATTATTATTATTATTATTATTATTATTATTATTATTACTATTGTCTGTGGCGCGGCTATTTAGTCGCTCGCCCGCCTGCCCATATGGAAATTTCCCATAGGTGAATGTGTCATTCGCTGCGAACGTGATGAATCGACGGCCATTCGGGCCACATGCAACAAATGTGGACAGCAGCTGGTCAGAACTACGCTGCATGCATAGGTATATATATATATATATTTACATATATGAATTTTTGATCAGCGTGACCATATGAATTGATCTAGTCTGCTGTCTGGCTGTTTCTCTCTCTGCGAGCCTGTATGAATGCTTCAATATCAGAGATTATCAAGCTTAGAGACTTAGACTTCTCTATTAGGTAAGCCTCCCTTTGTCTCCTTCTTGATCTTCTTAAGCATGCGCAGCTTCAATAATGTTTTACTGCAGCTCAGTCAATTGCATCGTTAGCTAGTGAAGCATCTCTTAAAGTTTTCTAGGCAGCTCTTCATTATATGATTAATAGATGTATAATAATGACTTTCTAGGCATTGTCACCTTCAAGTTTTTAGTGCAAATATCATCTCATACTCTGCTTTAAATGTAAATTTAAGTTTATTTGAGCAGTTCATACTTTCACACATGAAAACCATTTTTAATGAGCCCCAAATTGATTTCAGACTGTTAAGTTTTTGGCAATGCAATTGCATACTCAAGCATTTCGACAAATTTTCCATATTTTCCACTAAATTTGCCTGCAATGGGAATAGCAATAGCAATAGAAATATAAAATATATTATTTGATAGAATATTTGTACATGTTTGGCAATCAACCAAATCAAAGTACAAAAACTTGCTCTCCAAAACACATATAAATTATCCAAATACTTTCTCTACACAAGTGAAGCTTTCGCTCGTGGAATTTCAAATTTGCAACTGCTGAGTGTAGAGATTTTCGCTGAAAGCTTTGCGCACAAGCTGTGCTATAAACAAGTGCAAGTCTTGGCGAAAGCTTGCTATAAAATGTTTTGCCATAATGGCCACGGCTGCATTGTCGTTTTATGGCACTGCCCTGCAGCGCCATCTGCCGGCAAAGTGTGTGATGCACGGAATGTTCGAAATATTTGCGGAATATTTCCGTGCAAGTTATCTCCAAAGGAAAGTATTTCAATTAGACTTTTAATTGTGCAATGAAAAATGTCTCCATTATGGCAACTATGCTAAGGAGCGCACTAAATGAAGCAGTAGAAGAAGAGGCAGAAGCCGACCAGCTAGAGCGTCGCCAATTTTGTGTGTGTTGTTATTCAATCTGTGTGAAAACTTAAGTGTACTTGAGAGTGTACTTTAACGACTATTGCTAAACTTGGTCAGCCAATTTGCCAAGCTCACAGGGAAAATAACTGAAAAGTTGAGCACGAACAAGTGCATTCAGCCTCAGCGATAAGTGTCGTTAGCTAATGCCAATGCAGATGAATGAGCCAATCCATATGGATACTCGCCATGAGCTGTTAGTCGCATAAGAAGACTGAATTCCTCGGCATGTACATAGGTGAAGCTGAGCTGGCAGTCTAAATTAGTAAACTCAAGCCTCTTTTGTATGAATAAAGAAATAAAAAATAAAAATTAAATATGGAATATTTATAAATACATAGCATATATAAATATGTTTTTAATTAAAAATTTCTAAATACTTAAAAAGAAAAGAGATCAAATAAAATGAAAGCTAAGAGTTCGGCTGTAGTTAATGCTGCTGTTGCTGTTGCTGCTGTTGCAATTGTTGTCGTTGTTGCTGTTGCTGTTGTCCTTGCCACGTGGCACTGCTAATAAATTTGTCGTTACAAAAATGTTGTGAATTATTTGTTGCTGAACAATTTTTATTGTTTTGGCTTCAGCAGTAGTTGGCTGCAGTTGTTGTTGCTGCTGCTGCTGCTGCTGCTGACAACGACATAAATAAATTGTTTCGTTTGTTTTAATTTGTTGCAGTTGTTGTTGGAGGCTCTGTTGCTGTCAGTTTTATGTTGCTACTTTTTGCGTGCAACCAGCCAGTGGCTCAGCCTTCGGGTCAGCCCCAGGCGCCGCCTCCGCATGCGAGACAACGCCCCAGCCCCCGCCGTGACATTGCCCCCCCACAGCAGCAATAAAAATGCAGTGCAGCGGCAACAACAAGAGTTGCTGCCGCTGCTGCTGCTTTTGTTGTTTTGGTCATACACAATTTGGGTCACTGCGGCAATGTTTTTGTTGACTAATGCACAGAAGTTGCAGCTAATGCAACGGCCACAGCCATAGCCACAGCCACAGCCACAGCAACAGCAACAGTGGCAGTAGCAGCAACAATGACAGCTCGGAAGCTCAGTTTAGCCAAAGCAAGCTACTGACCAGCAATGGACTATGTGAAATGCGGCTCTGAGTCAGGATCTGACAATGTGGCCAGAGTGGGTCGATGTTGGGTATAAGATAGAGGCAGAGAAACGGAAATAGAGAGAGAGAGGGAAAGAAAGAGCGAGAGAGAGAGAGAGGAAGGGAGAGAGAGAAAGAAAGAGACAGAATGAGAGAGAGAGAGAGAGAGAGAGAGAGAGAGAGAGAGAGAGAGAGAGAGAGATACAGACATATAATATAATAAGGAAATCGATTAGCAAGGTTAAGAAGACAGCGGGAGAGAGGGAGACAGAGAGAGAGAGAGAGATAGATTGATAGATTGACATAGATACAGATACAGAGATAAGCAGATGTCGAGTGAGCGAGGGAGAGATGGTAAATACTGCAAGAGAAAGAGACAGAACATTTGCAATTGGCAATTTAAATTGAATGCAGTTCGAGCTGTGATAAGCCAAAAGAGGAAAAAAGTGTTGCCTACTTTGCAGCGCTGACAGCTCAAGCGAAAGTTTCAATGCGCAAACACACGCAGAGAGGGACAGAGAGGGAGAGAGAGACAGAGAGAGAGAGAGAGAGAGAGAGAGAGAGGCGTGTGTTAAAACTTGTGTTTGTACATTTATCAAGTTGTTGTTGTTGTTGTTGTTGCATTTGGAGCGCAAATAAGTGGTTTATGATGATGCCGCGCCCAGCTGCAGAGCAATGCAGCTTGCAGTGAATTCTTGTTGTTGTTGTCGTTGTCGTTGTTGTTGCTGCTGCTCCTGTTGCAGCTGCATCATTTTGCATTTTTACGAGCTGGCATTGCCAATGTCATGTGTTGTTGTTGCTGGCTAAATGCTGTTGCGGGTGCGGCTATAAATTGTTTATGCGCTTCACTTGCCTTTGAGGCCATTTTGGGATCAGAATATTGCACACACACACACACACACACACTCATACACGTATATCTGTCGATGGGCAGTAAAATGTGTGCATGCGTGTGCGTGTGTGCTTGTCTGACAATCAGGCCATGTTCCATGCACGTGTTCGAAAATCTATTAAGCGCCTTTTTTTATGAGCTACACATAAGCGCTTGCCTGCATGTGTGTGCGTGTGCTCTGTGTGTGTGTGTGTGTGTGTGTGTGTGTGTGTGTGTGTGAGTCTGGCATTTAAATTTAATTCAGCAAAAAAGCAAAGCCAAGTAAAAAGCCAACGCCATGGAGCATAGCTAACTGAATGATACTTGCGCTGTGATGGCTGCAAAAATGCACAGGGATCGAGCAGAGTTGGCTGCTTGAGCAGGTCAGGCTTGAGCAGCTCAGTTAGGGAAGAGTCTCAAGAGAATAGAGCTAGATAGTTGCTTAAAAGCCACGCCCAAAATAGGAGTTAAGGGCATCACTATGTAGAGAGAAGAGGCAAGGCTTACATTATGTAAAACTAATATACTCTTATCATAAAAAGCAACGCAGAGCGCAACAAATGCATGCACAGATATATAGGTAAAGAGTACAGACATATACACTTACATATATAGAAACATAAGCTAAGCAATAATAATTTCAATAATCATTTTTGTGCGTTGCGCTTTGCTGCTTCTGTCGGTTGTTGTTGTTGTTGTTGTTGGAGTGTTAATTGCAGCTAAAGTCATGAGGAAAACAAATTTAAAAAATATAAAGTTGAGTGTACAACAACGGAGCAAAGCTAAGCGCAGTCAATGAATCGAATTGAAATTGACAGCAATTCGATAATTGAATTAGTTCAATGGCAACAATAGAAACAGTCATTTGCTTGAGCAGAGCGTAGGTAGAAGGTAGAAGGAGCAGGGAATTAGTTAAAAGAATATTTTAATTAGTTTTGAATTAAATAAAGGAATATGGAGGGAACATGTGAGGAATATACGGGGAATATAGAGGTAATCTGAAAGGAATGTATAGGGAATATAAGGGAAATATATATGGAATGTATAGGCAATATAAAGGGAACATGTAGGGAATATAGAGGGATTATATGGGGAATATAAGGGGAATATATAGGGAATATGTAGGGAATATATAGGGAATATATAAGGAATATATAGGGAATATGTAGGGAATATATAGGAAATACATAGGGAATATATAGGAAATATATAGGGAATATATAGGAAATATATAGGGAATATATAGGAAATATATAGGAAATATATAGGGAATATATAGGAAATATATAGGTAATATATAGGGAATATATAGGGAATATATAGGAAATATATAGGTAATATATAGGGAATATACAGGGAATATATAGGGAAGATAAGGGGGATATAAAGGGAATATATATATATAGGGAATATATAGAAAAGATAAGGGGAATATAAAGGGAATATGTAGGGTATAATTGGTAAGTCAAAACTGAATCAGTCAGGCAGCAGACTAGGAATGCAGACAGTTCTAAGTCGACTCCATACTGAGAGCTTCAGGGCATCGACGACATCTTCCACTAGCTTTTACATACGAAATTTTCAAGCAAATCAAATGAATTCAACCATACAAAATGAAGATAATGTGGATATATTAGATAAACAAAAACATATATCTCTTATATATATATTATTATTTAACAATGCATATATGTCTATCTCAGTTCCCACAACTTACACTTAACTATATCTGATAAATACATTTTAGATATACAACAGCTGCCTGCTCTCTCCTCTGCTCTCCTCTCCTCTCCTCAGCTCTGTAATCACTTTGACCTGCCATCATTGCATTTGACTGCAGTCCGTTCGCTGTTGAATTCATAATTCAAATTGAAATGGAAATGTGAGTGGCTGGGCGAGAGAGAGAGAGATAGTGCTACAAACAATGGCATATTTCAGATGATTCTCCCGCTATCGAATGATAATCATTATAATTTCATCAATATGTTGAGTCCATTAAAAATTTGAAATTTTGGCATTTGAATTATTTAACACACGCTTCGCATTTCATATTGCGCATACGCCACGGGTGCACTATTATATTTCTCATTTGCGTTGTTTCTCATCATCAAATCAGTGCGGGAGTGAGAAGCGAGGCAAGAGTTGATGTCCATAAAATTTGCGCATTTTGTTCTCTGATTTGGGGCATAGATATATGCTGAGAGAAGCATAGCAATACGTTAACCTTGCTTTGTCTTGCTTATATTTATAGGCCACAACTATTTAGCGCTTCTCCCTACACTAGCAGCTTCTCTACTTATCTTTACTTATCTCTATTGATAGCTAGCTTTATTTGAACTATAACTAAGTCAATGTATTTTTCCGCTGCTAGCGACAACTTCTCTCAGAGCTTAGTTCTTGAGCTGCCACAGCTTATCTTATAGCTTCTCGCTGCTCAGGAATATAGAGAGAAGTTCCTTTCAAAAGTAATTCGTCATGCTGGCAACAAACTGAAGCTGCTTTCTTCAGCTTCTGCTCTATTTTATTCAATTTTATTCATCGCTTCTCTCTGCAGCTGCCTTTTGTCCTTACGACTAGCTGAAATGGCATGTGTTTACGCTGCTTTCAATGCTGATTGTGTTTTTAACATATTCAGAGGACGCACACACAGACAACACACACGCATTTGCTGTCCATTTGTGACCTCGAGGCGGCCATTTTGTTTTGAATGTTATTGTTGTCGTTAGTTGTTGTTGCTGCTGCTGCTGTTGTTGTTGTTGTTGTTCCGCCACGATACAAACAACAGCTGGCATGTGGCTTTGTTGCTGCCGCTGTTGGCTCTTTCATGTTGTCGCTCTGCCACCAAAAATCTTCACCAAGCCACATGAAATGTCTTGAGGCATGAGACTTTTGCATTTCCAACTTGTTGTGCTCGCTGGCCTTCGCTGTTCGCTTTGTTGTTCTCGTCGTCGTTGTTGTTGTTGCTGTTGTTGTTGTGCCAGTTTTATTTTCTGTTGTGTTTCGTGACAGGGCATTGGCGGGACGTGAATGCGGTTGCTGCGCTTTTATATGGCCAGCCATATAAATTATATGAATGCATGTAAAATCTAAGTTCGTTGTTGTTGTTGCTCTGTTGTCTGTTATTGTTGTTGTTGTTGTTGTTGTTGTTGTTTGCTGTAAATCCTTGATAAATGTTGTTTGGCTTTTGAATTAATTACAATTAATGCCCGTTGCCTTTGGACACACAGCTAAAGCTGCAAATCCCTGCACATTCATCCTTTCACAGCACACACAAGCCACACAATCAAGCCCTGTTGCCCTTGAGGTGCAGAGTTGCCAGACTGGCTCCAGAATATGTATGCCAAGTGTTGCCAGATTGATCTGGGTATATAGAAAAAATTAACAAAAATGAAAAAAAAAATGATATTGACATGTTGAGCATCTTTAAAGAGGGAAATTTATAACAGGACAGTGTTGCCAGATCGACAAAATGATACGTTTAAATGCCTTTCCATACTAATTGTTGCTGAGTGATAGATGTGTCTTATTTATGAGTATTTAATTAACTTTATTATAATATTTACTAGCTTATGGCGTTGCCAGATTGTTTTTTCCACTGTTTCTATACATTTTGGAAGTTTTTCTTCAGTTTTATTTAAACAATATGGATAAATAGGCTTAGCAATCAGACAAGCTAAGAGCATGCATACTGGCGTTGCCAGACTGTTGATTTTTCCGTCCCTCTTTATTATTTTTGTCAAACGAAAAGCTCAGCTATGCTAGATAAACCGAATTGCAATTCAATTGGCATATCAAAACAATAGTTTCATATAGATTTGGCTATTTTTTTTTTAAATTCATATATATGTGATGCTGCTTTATTTTATTTTTGTTGTAAACGATTAAAATGCAAATGCGTTTACCCAAATGCTTGTTTTGCTTAAATTAAGCTATCGAAAAGCTTTATTGGCTGCGAGAGCCAATTACGAGAGAAGAGCAAAAAATGGGGTTTAATCGTCACGAAGTTGGCTAATTGTTGTCGTTCTGGGTTCTGGCTTGGCCATAAAAACGCGCAGCAACAAAAAATGCTATTTGAAATTGAAAACCATCGACGAGGCGAGCCACAACAGCAGCAACAACCAACCAACCAACCAACCAACCAACAACAACATCAACAACAGTTTGTTGCAAACTTTCGACGTCTCAATGCTTGGCAACCACTTAGCCGCCTAACCACTTGGCGGGGTCAGCTAGTCTCGGCTGCAGCTCAAAGCCTCAGGCGTTAGATAAGGCTCCGGACAGAGAGTTGGCTCATGGGGAAAGTCTATGAAATATTTGTGCAACAGCCAAGTTGCAAGCTATCAATTATGAGCGCAACTATGGCAGCCTCAGTGGCCGACTCAAGCAGCTGGTTAAGGGCAGAGAGAGAGGAGAGAGAGAGAGAGAGCTGGGCACTAATTGGTTAACTGCTCTGTAAATTGTCTGGCTCAATGGCGTTGCCAGAGTGTGCGTTTATTAATTAAGTTATATGAGCCAGCCATGCACTAGCTCACAATAGACAGTGAGTGGGACTGGAGAAACGTTTGGCAAACAAAGAATGTGTACAAGGATTTATCGATAAAAACCATAAATAATGGCTATCGATATATATTTAATGGTATTTATCGATGACTAACGTTGAAGTTTAAGTATAATGATTCCTCTATATATATGTAAATGTCAAAGTTATTATATAGATACAAAATATAATTTATCGATAAAAAATAATATTCTGTTTAAATACATTTTGCATATATTTTTAATGGTAATATATCGATAAAAACAATATAAATTGTATTTAATATGGAATATCATCGAAACAAGCTGTTATCGATAAATATCGATTTCTGTAAAAGTTATATTAATATGTTTTTCCATCAACTTCATCAATTGCAGCCACTGTGCAGCTGGCGTGCCAGACGTTCAATTACCTTTCTCGCACAGACGACAGTCATGCAGCGTCCGCCCTTTTACCTGTAGCTCGATTCGTGGCGTTCTAATTAGTTCTTCAACTTTTGTTGATGTTAGAAAAAAAGATGGAAAAATAAATGAAAATGAAATAAAAAATAAATATACATATAAATATACATATATTTTTATATATATCTATAACTGGCCAAGAGTGGAGTGATGCAATTTGCTGTTCTTGTTATTGCTATTGCTGTTGCTCTAGTAATTGGCAAGCGTAACAAATTAGAAAGCACTCACACACACAGAGGGAGAACGAGAGAAAGAGAGAGAGAGTGGCACAACAAGCAGCAACTCGTAAATGCATTGAAGCGTTTTGCGTAATCAATTAATTAGGTACAACATTGCAGGCGGCGCTTGTTAATGAAGTTGCGACCACAAAAATTATTGCAACAAGCAAACGAACGAACGAACGAACAAACAAACAAACAACAAACGAGCATCGAACAAACAAGCGACAATAACAAACAACAATTTAGACTTTGCTTTGCCCAACTCATTTTCTGGGTCAATTGTTCGATTGCCATCAGAGGCGAAAAAGTTTGAACGGCGAACAAACAACAACTAAGAACTGAGGGGGCAGAGCTTAGCTCAGCTTAAAATGAGTTAAGTTTGTGACAATTATCGATAAATTTAAAGGTAATAATGGTAACTCTTTTCGATATGGATATAGACAGAAAGATAGAAATCTATAAAAAAAACGTTTTAATGACTAAAGCATTTCAATCAATCGATATATATATCGATAATTTATGCAACATTTCTAAGTTTTACAGAACTTCTAAAAACTATCCATAGCTTAAAATGTAATTGCTGTATAAGCCTAAACCAGCTGGTAAAGTTCGATACAAATTAGTTAAGTTAATCTCCACATTAATCGATATATATCGATATACGTAAATATGCATTTATAATATAGCTCATCGAACTTTTACACAATATGTTTTTTATAGAGTAGAGATGCACCTCAACTGGCTGCAGCAAGCAAACGTTACAGGGTATATCAAGTAATTAAAGACAGGGTATATAAACTAGAGATATGATATGAGCTCAATCATCGATAAATGTAAACATGAAGTGCAAGCTGTAAGGCTACCCCATATAATCGTACTCCATCATTTTTACAGGGTATTGCATGCAATCGAAACAGTTTATTTGCTGTTGGGCGTGGTCGCTTCGGCAGGCGTAACTATTTGTAGCTCATTTAATTATTTGCAACAAAATTCAATTTACGGAAACTACAAAATGTTGCAAATCGAAACGACAGTGTGTGAGAGAGAGAGAGAAGAGAGAGAGAAGAGAGAGAGAGAGAGACATGCTCTATTAAGCAGTAATGAGATTTGGTAATTGATTGAAGCGCGCCGTGGCTGAAGCAGAGATATCCCAAAGCCGAAAGCCAAAAACTTCAAATTGATGGATGGCAACCAACAACAACAACTTGCAACAACAACAACTAGCAACAACAACAACTAGCAACAACAACAACAAGTCAATTGCAATACAAGCTAGCCGCAAGCTGGCAACTTGCTTCATTGATTGAGTGCCCAGTGCCATGCAACAGCGCTCACAACATGTTCAGACAACGACTCGGACATGTGCTCCTCACTTCTCACACTTCTCTTCTCTCTGCTTGTTCTCTCTTCTTCTTTTTGGTTCTATTTGGCGTGGCTGATTCGTGTTTTGCCTGCCCATTGAATTCGGCGCGGCCTTCGCTAATTTAGACATGAGTGAAAGTGAGATATGAGAGAGAGAGAGATAGAGAGAGAGAGAGAGAGAGAAATAGTAAGAGTGAAAGACATGACGTTCAAGAGTTCACCAAGTCTAGAACTGCAATTGCTCAATAGCAAAGCAAATGCGAGGTATTTCCTAGTCGAGCATTGCCCACTCTAGCTGGTGGTCTTGCAGTCTAGCAGTCTAACTGGCTTTAAGTTGAGCTTCAATTGAATTCAGATCACGCAGACTTCTCACTACAAGCTGCTTCGCTTAGCTTTAGTCCATGCTACCCACTTCCATGCCGTTCGACAGGGTATGCGTAACAAATTATGTGGATTATGGAGCAGCTACAGCTAGCAAGCAGCTAGTTACATATGTATATGTGTCTCTCTCTCTCTCTCTTTCTCTCTCCCTCTCTCTCTCTCTCTCTCTCTCTCTCTCTCTTTCTCCCTCTCTCCCGCTCTATATCTTTTTTACCTCACCTTTAGCTACTTTTAGCGCAAAACTAAGCTTTGCGCTTTTAATTTATTTTGTATTTTTTAATCAGAGTTGCATTCGCTGCAGCTCCAACTGTCTCTATCTTTGTCTCCCCTCTCCCTCTCTCCCCTGCATCTCTCCCTCTCTCTCTCCCTCTTTCCCTCTCTCTCTGTATCTCTTTAGCTGCCTGCGCTTTCATATGTCATATTCGCGTATCCTTCACCTAATTCCACTGCCCGTCGAGCTGCTCGCAAACTAGATTATGGTCAACGTTTCCGCTGGCGAGCCCACACCTGCGCACCCTTGCCAGACCCATCTAGATATATGTATATATCCACAGTTATACACACATATATGCATGCATTTTTTTTAGCCACAATTAAAAGCACACAGCCAGAGTCCAAGCTACAAAAAGTAAAAGCTAGCAAAGCTGGTGCATAAATAAAACTGCTGGCTTGGGCTACAAATGTGGCCAACACTGTGCGTGTGTGTGTGTGTGTGAGTGTGTTAATGTATGTGTGTATACATCTGTGTGTGTGTGTGTGTGTGTGTCTTTTACATTTTTTGGTATCCTTTGCTCTGTTTTGTTGATGTCGTTATGGTCTAATTATCTCTATTTATTTATGCCATGGCTCGACTTTGTCTGCCGTTGCCTTTTGCTACGTTCTTCTTCTCCTCGCTCTCTCTTCTATTTCTATTTCCATCTCTATTTTTTATTTTGGCTGCTTTAACACACATACACACACACACGTGGCTTACCTGCTTTAAAGTGCACATTGTATGGCTATTATGTTATTATAGACGTATGTGTGTGCGTGTGTGGAAATGTATGTAGACCGTAAAACTGTGGATAATGAAAGAGAGCTATAGCAAATTGTATTCCCTTTGGCCCCCATCCCTTATGCGAACACCCACGCACGCACATGTTGCGTATGCGTAATGGCCAAAGGCAACTCTTTGCTTGCTGGCTGCCATTGTTATACCCTGTTTCTGTTGATCAGAGAGTGGGTATATTGGCTTGTGCTTTAAAGAGAGACGGAAACAGAAGGAGAGAGAAGCAGAGAGAAGGAGAGACAAGGGGAGAAAACGAGAGAGAAGGAGAGAGAAGAAGAGAGAAGGAGAGGTAAGCAGGGAAAAGGTGAGATAAGGAGAGAAAAGGTGAGAAAATGAGAGAAAAGGAGTGAAAAGGAGAGAAAAGGAGAGAGGAGAGAGAGTAGAAGCGAAGATGAGAGAAGGATAAAGATGGAGATATTAGGAGAGAAATAGAAAAAAGGAGAGATTGAAAGAAAAGGAGAAAGAAGGAGAGAAAAGAAGAGAAGAGGAGGGAGATAAGGAGAAAAATGAGAAAAGTGGAGAAAGAAGGAGAGAAAAGAAGAAAAAATGAGATAGAATGAGATAAAAGGAGAAAGAAGAAGAGAAAAGTAGGGAAAAGGAGAGATAAGCTGAAAAATTAGTAAAAAATGGAGACTGAAGGAGAGAAAAGGAGAGAAGAGGAGAGAGACGGAAAAATAAATAAATAAAGAGAGATAAACAGAGAGAGAGAGAGAGAGAGAGAGAGAGAGAGAGAGAGAGAGAGAGAGAAAGATACAGAGATACAGAGATATAGAGAGACTGAGAGAGGGATAGACAGAGGGACAGATTTCTGTATAGAGAGTCCGGCATGTAAAAAGGCAGAGAGAGGGAGAGAGAGAGAGAGACCTTTTAAATAGTAAACAGTTGTCACAGTTTGACAGTCACATTGTGTCAAAAGCTGCGAAGGGTCGAAACCCTCAAAACTTCAACCTTAGCCACCGCCCATCTCGCCCATAAAGAGTTACAGTTTATCGTTTTCAAATTGAGACTATTACAGTTTGCCAGCCACTAGGGAGGCACTCTATATAGAGTATTGGCCAGTCGGCCAACGCCTCGCGCCACAATTTTTCAACTTTTGTCTATCTTGCTTTAGGTCTTTCGCTTTTTTTTTTTTTTTTGGTTTTGGTTTTGGTTCTTTGTTGACTTTTTTAATGAGTAGTTGAAGCTTTTTGGAGTGAAGCAAATTTACAGTCAATTAAATTGCAAAGCCCCGCAGCGTCCTCAAATCCAAGAACGAGCCGCAAGCCCCACTCCGCAGGCCCTCAACACCAGCCCCTAGGATCGACAACCCTAGCAACGAGGCGACGACGGCGTCTCTTACCAAATTATGCCTAATGAGCTGAGCTTGTTGGCTAGGCGGTTTGGTTGTGGGCTGGCAACAGGGTATAGTAAGTGGGCGGTGCTGGGGGTTGGAGGCTGGGGGTGGCATTTGATGACTGTTCGACTGCCGCTGGCAACGGGCGCGTTATCACGAATACATAATTACAATCGAAAATGTTTTTCATTAATTTCAAGTGCGCGCGTCAAAAGGAAAACGAAAATACCAAAAACAGAACAAAAAAAAGGAGAAAAAATACCAGAAAAAAGTGTATAATCGAAAAATGTATAAAAATAATGTAATGTCGTAAATTAATTTGAGCGACGAGGAACGAGGGCAGTCGGAGAAGAAGCAGGAGAAGCTGGAGAAGAATTAAAGGCTGTCAACCTGAAGTGCTTGAACAGGTGGGCGGGCAGGGCAAGAGGTGAGCGAATAAGTAGCAAGAGAAGCAGAGAGAGAGAGAGAGAGAGAGAGAGAGAGAGAGAGCAGCGCAAGGGGCTTAGCCAACTGGCAACTAGCAGCTGCCAGCTGCCAGCTGCCAGCTGCCATCCAACATAGCGAAAAGGGTCACAAATGGGGTTAAGAGCTGGCAAACTGTTAAACAGCTTAAGATTTTTATGCCAGCCAAAGAATAAGGGCGAGGCGCAGCAGCGCTGCTTGGACTTCACTTCAAGTGCTCAAGAGGGGGGTCGAGCAGGGTGCATAGAAGCGTAAATCACAAATTTTGCATTTCAATTGCAAGCGCAGAGGGTGGGTGGGGGGAGGGGGTGGGGGCAGCGATGCCAGGGATTAGCTGAGCAAATGAAATGCAATCAAAACTGTGAACAGTCCACATAGCATTGCAGGCAGAACTTATACAATTTGCATTTAGCTAGATTAGATTAGATTAGATGAAGTGGCGGCAAAGATGTGTGGGAGAAATGTTATCGATCTGGGATATATCGATAGGCAAATGTTGAGCTAATTTGAGTTGAGTATTGAAGTAATAAAGATAGTTAAAGCTAGATAGATATATATCTGTATGTATGTATATGAAGTATAGTAACTGCTCAAGCTTTGTCATTCACGCAATCGATTTATATGATCGATAACACTCTGTTTCGATAAGAAATATGACTAAAAGTAGAAACCGCTCAGTTCCACTATGCTGGATACTTCCTTATGCTCAACTAGAGCCCAGACTCATTAATTTGATAAGCCTAATAAATTGTTAATGCTCGGCAGATGGCTTCAACTTGAGCAGCAAGCCCACAACTTCATCCAACCTTTATCTGCTTGACCCACATTCAAAAGTTAAACCCACTCCCCAGAGCAGTGCTCCGAGTTCAGTCAGCCTCGTTTGGCTAGTTTAATTAGCAAATTGCTTTACCTGTTTCGACAAGTGATTGTAATTTGAGGCTGGAATATAGATGGGATGGCATGGCACTCCAGTGTTGGAAAGTGTTGCGATGAATCTATTTGAAATCGTGTAACAAATTAAGAAGCATCCTCGCCATCCCCATGAATGCGATGAAGGGCAAACTTCAAAGTCGGCAAATTTCTGTGAGGAAACAAAAAGCCACTTGGCCAGAGCAGCTCGCAGGGGTGGCTGGAGTGCCCCAGGGGGTAGGGGGTTGAAAACAAGCTTAGCCAGTTAGCAATTTAGCAATAAACTTTCATTTAATCGATTTTAACACTTCACTGACAACGAGCGGACGGAGCAGCCAGGCAGCCAGACGGGCTGACAACGTGGCTAACTAAGGTGAGTGGCTAGTGGGGGTTGCTAGCCGGGGGCGGGTGGGGGTTGGACGAATCAATTGTGCGACCAACTAAAAAGCGAAAAGCTACTGCTTCCTGTCTCCAAGCCGCACGCAGAAGACCCTAACATTTAGAGCGAAGCCTATTGCTGCCCCCCTCTCTCCCTCTCTCTCCCCCTCTCTCTCTCCCTCTCTCTCTCCCTCTCTCTGTCCATCCCTCTCTCTCCGTCTCTACTTCTTACTCAATTTGATTGCCTGGCATTTCGATTGCAACAAATATAAACTTTTTTCGCACTAACTTGGCAACAAGCGGGAGACAATGAACTTTTTACGGTACTTTTATAGAAGATATATACATAACCGATATATATATATATATGTATGTATATATATACACTGCATTTTACAGTTAGAGCTGCTCATCACTCATATTTCTTCGCTGTAAACTTTGAAGGACAACTGGCCAAAAGTTGGCGCCAATAGTTTTCATACCAATTAGTGGGCAACTCTGGCCCCGCCAGCGTTGCCAGATCAAGCGACACACGCGCACACTCACACCCTTGACTGCTTTAATAGCCAATTCATTTGCCTTATTATTGCCAGGCATCGCAATCTACCAAATGGGCTTTATTGAAACCTCATCAATCTTGTTTTTTTGCGCTCTCTTGACTTTTTTCTCCCTCTGAGCTCGGTTTTTTACTCTTTTGGGTAGTTTTTGAACTCGCTTTGTTGTCGCCAATCGCCTGTAGGCAGGTATAACTGTCTGTCTGTGTGTGTGAGTGTGTGTGTGTCCAGCTTCTATGTGCTGCAATCACAATAGGCAGCCATTGAGAAGATATATATGTATAAGATATATATATATTGAAAAGGTTCAAGATTGCAAAAAATATAAAAAATAGAATTTTAACAAATTAATAAAAAATATATTTGATAATTTTATTATTATATAAAATATATTTATATAAATATACAGAGGAATATTATATAAATTATGAGACAAAATATTTTTAAAATATATTTTTTAACATAAAAAAAATAATAAAAAAATATATAAAAATATTTAAAAAATAAATAAAAAATATATAAAAAATAATTTTAAAAATTAAAATTTTTAATGTTTGTTAAAAAATACATAAAAGTCAAATAAAAGTAATTTTTTGCAATACCCTACACAAGTAGAGTTCAATAGTTGATCAGCTAACTCAGCTCAACATCAGTCAGCTTTCCAGTCAGCTTTCCAGTCAGCCCATATGGCCGCTTTCACTGCTGGGCGAGCATCGAGGACCACAGCTTGCATATTTTTCGTTTGTTCTCTTCGCTTGTGCCATAATCGCCTTTTGCCGTGAACCATTTTGTGTTCTGTTTTACATAATTCCGTTGCACGACGGGCCTTGACAATGCCCGGAATTTCTGTCTGTTTTCGGATTTGGGGCGGGGTCCAAAACTGGAACCGCTGGGCGACCCACAAATGGTCAAGTCTCAATTTATTTATTTTTATTCCTATTTTTTTGTTGTTGTTCTTCTCTTTTTTCATTTCTGTTGACCCTTTGTCTAGTGGAATTTCATTTGACAAACGAATTGTTTCTCTTCGTTCGAGCGCACAAATTTGTTGGCCATCGCTTTATAGCTGACATATGTGAACCGATACGTAAGCGGCTCAATTTAATTGAGATATGTTTGTGGCAGAGAAAGCTGCAGGAGTTGTGGCAGAGCATGCCCACAGAGGAACTGGTTCAGAGCGAGCTCAGCACGATAACTCGAGAAGTTCAAGCGATAAAGAACCGAAATTTGGCTTATAAGCTGTTGTTATTGAATTGTAGCTATTCGAGGCTTTGATTTGGTATTTATATAATTATTTGAGAATTTTTAATTGATTTTTTGTAGGCCTAAAGCATGAGAGAATGCTTACTTAGAGTTATTATAAATCCCGAAACTTAACTTAAGTATTTCAGTAAAGTTTTCAAGACTTTCAAGACTCTACATGAGCTAGTCTGCTCTCGGTGGCGTTTAGAGCATTGTTTTGGCTCAAGAGTAGTTCAGCATCCTTGTTCGTTCTTTTCGGACTTTTGAGCTTACTTCGAGGATTCTTTATGCGAATGAGTACAAAAGTGTTTCACCACCTTAGTTTGCTCCCTATTTCGTTTCAAGCATTGTCTTCAATATTTTTCATCTTTCAGTTATATAGATTTCCATATGAACTAGTTAAAAAGTGGTTCACTTGCCAAGTCTATGCCTTGCAGCCATTACAGCATTTCTATCAATTCCCTTAACCACTAATATACAAGTTTATTGACTTCTACAAACATTCCTAGACTTTATGGCCAAAAGCTAAGCTTTAAGCCTCAAGTCTGAGACACAATAAACAAAACTTTCGCTTCTTATCGCCTTTTAGTTGTCATAAAATGCTAATGCTAGCTGAACTAGTTGATATTCATTTAATAATCTGGCCATAAAAATGTTTACGAGTTCTATGAGAGAAAGAGACAGAGAGAGAGAGAGAGAGAGAGAGAGAGGGATCAAGTTGGAAAGCAGCTGCTTTAATAAATCATGGTAGGCCCTAATATCTGTGAGCCACTTATCAATTTGTTGAGCCCACTTTTGTGTGGTTCGAACTACTCGAAAGTTTTGGTCCAGCACACACACGCACACACACACACACACGCATACATCAGAAGCCAAAAAAGTATGCAACAGTATTTTGCACTTTGCCGCATTGTTTGCTCTAATCAAACTTTTTGTCTGCTAAGCGGGTAGCAGGGGGTGGGAGGGCGTGGCTCAGAGTGTGGGCTGCGGCCCAGTCATTTGGGAGTCTATGAAAATATTTTGAACAAAAATTGTTGCCTTGTCATCCAGCTAGCAGCAAAAGCTGTGGGCAAAAGCCAAAAGCAAAAACTTTTTGCCTGTTTATTTTTGTTGTCCAAATACATATATATATAAAACTATATATATATATATATATATATATATATATATATATATATATATATATATACATATTTTTGTGATTTCATTTATTTATTTTGCCATGGCACATTTACCGGTTTACTAACGCTTCTTTTTTGCCTTTTGTGCGCTTCTTATTTTCCTTTCAGGTGAGTAAACGCAACTGTTTTCAACTATCTCCGTCTCTGTCGCGCTCGCATTGATGTGCTAAAGTGGAATCCCGTTTGATGTAAAGTGACGTCGGCTGGGCCAGCGGGCGCACCAAGCACTTGTGTGTCTCGCTCCCTCTCTCCCTCTCCCTCTCCCTCTCTCTGTGTGAGTTCAAGCAAGAAATACAAAATGCCAAAATCTATTAATGCGTTTTAGGGTTGTCCCAAATTACGTCACACCCGCAAAACTATATCCACTCTAACCAACACGACCTCCCCTCGCCCCCCGCTGCTTGCCCCTAACCCACTCTCCGGCCGTAAACCCTGCTTTAATCCGGATGATGCCGCTGTCCATTACTGCAAGCGCTCATTACATGTGGGTTTGGGAGGGTCAGCACAGCACTATGTGCAAATACCCTGTACTTGAACTGAGTAAGGGGTATACTAGGCTGGTATTTACAACTGTGAAAAGTGGAGTTTAGCTTTAGCTCAAGAGAGCGAGTCTTAGCTTAAGGTATTACAAGAGTCATTTACAGGGTATCGCCTAGTCGACCACACGCACTCGGCACATCCTCGCTTGTTTACTAATGTATGAGAGTTCGCACAGGATATTAACCGCAAAACTGAGGGCGAGCTTTTAGCGAATCGTTGAGTATGATGAGGCAGCAGCAGCAGTAGGTGGTCACACTATGTGTGTGGGGGTGGGGCGAGGGGGCGAGGGGCGAGGGGGTGGTCAGTGGGCCAGTTTGGCTAGGCACTTGGGCCAGCTGCCAACATTTGCTAATTGCTTCATTAAATGTTTGCTTAATTTCGTTCGAATTAGCTTCAACCGACTCCGTCTGCGAGAGAGAGGGAGAGAGAGAGCGAGACAGGGCACGTAGGGGTTAACATGTGAATGCCACCTCCCCCTCTCTCTCTCCCTCTCTCTCTCTCGCTCTCTGTCTCACTCTGCCTGTGTCATTAGGGTTTTGCGTCTGTGTTTAATTGCTGCTCGCGAAAATGCGTTACGCACATGTCCAATTTGCTTCGTTTTTCCATTTTCCCGTTTTTGGTTTTTTCTTTGGGTTTCCTTGCACTCGTTTAAACCGTTTTAACTGTTGCAAAATGCTTTTCAAGCCGCAGCAGCTTTCTTCCTTAAGTTCGACCACAGATGGCGCTTAGTGGTAACGCCGCAAGTGTGTTGAGTTTACCCCACTGCCTGTGTTGAGTTTCCACCACGAAGAGCGCCAGCCGAAGAGAGCCGAAGCATTTAAGAGAGCCACCGCTGGGCGGCATTTCGTGCATTGTTTTGTTTTGTTTTGTTGCCAGTTGCCAGTTGCCAAGGCGCGTGAGGGGAGGCAGCTGCAGCAGGGAACTCCACGAAATCTCAGAAAATCAGAGATATAAATTCGAAATTTTATTTCAGTTGAATTTGAATTCTATTTAAGTTTAAATTATATTTTTAAAATAAATCAAATATATTCCTAAATTACTGCATTAAAAATAAAAATTCTAAAAATTGCTATGATAAATTGATAAATATGTAAATAAAAAAAAATATAAAAAAAAAATAAAAAATATAATAAAAAAGAATTAATAATATTCCAAAAAATATATAATAAAAAATTATAAAAATAAATAAAATAAATAAATTGAAATAAAATTTCAGTTGCTCAACTGAAATATACTAAAACTTACTCAAAGCTAACAAGAAGAAAATCTTTTGATTGAGACAGATTTTTCTATTGTTGCTTTATTCCCAATAAATAATACATAATGATATAAATATTAAATATAAGAATATTTTTATTTAACATATATTTTTATTTCTTTATTTTATTTTATTTTTATTTTATTTAATTATATATTTTTTTATTTTATTTTATTTTTATTTTATTTAATTATGTGTATATTATAATACATTTTTATTTTAAATTACATTTTTTTTATTTTATTTTTTAATATATATTAAGTAATCTCTTTTTTTTTTAAATTTATAAAATAAATATATTTTTTTTCTTAATGCCTTTTTTTATTAATTTTTTTTTTTAATATAGATTTAATAATTTGGCTTATTTAGTATTTTTTTATTATTTTTTTATTACATTATTATTTTGTTTATTATATTTATTATTATTATAGCTGTGATCACGCATTGCTTTCAACTGTGCGCTGCCCCTTCAGCCTTATCACCCTCCCCCCCCCCCCCCCCCCCCCCCCCCCCTCAACGTCTCCCTCTACTTCTCTTGGCCGCTCTTGTCTTGCTTAGATTTTTGCTCTGCGCCACGTCGCGTATACGTGATCTTGCTTCAAGCAAACACCTGCCGCTAGCCGCTTGTTGTTTAAATTCGGTTGTTGTTTTTCTGGCTGTTGTTGTCGTTGTTGTCGCCTTAACTCACCACGCCGAATATTGCGTGGGTCCGAAGAGCGTTCGCATTGGCGTTTCGGCTGCTGCTGCTGCTACTGCTGCTCTTAGGGCAGAAGGAAAAAACTTCGTCGACGGCGGCTGCTGCTGCGTGCGCGCGCACACACACAGCCGCAACACAGACGATAGAAGTAAACGAGGCGACGGCTCACTTCGTGCTCGTCGCGTCCTTCGTGTGCGTTGCACGTTCGTGCTCGTGTGGCACGGCACAGGCTCAGGCACAGGCAGAGCCAGCCGCCGCTGCTGCTGCTGCTGCTATCTTCATGGGATGAATCTCGCCGAGTCTGCTGATGCCGCAGTCTGTTTTCAATACGGGCGTCAAGCGGTCGTCGTGCACGGGCCAAAAAAGCGCCAAAAATCAAGCAAACAACTAACAGCAGCAACAACAACAACAACAACAACAACAGCAATAATAACAACATTAAACGAACAGCAAGCAGCCGCCGCCGCAACGTGCAACGTGTGGCAAGTGCCAACAGCGGCGCCAGCAAAACAAAAACAAATTAAAAATCTAACAAAATATCAAAATTCAAAAACAAAAATAAGAAAAACAATCAAAATCGCAAACAAAAACAGTTTGAAAGCCGACGACAGCGCGCGCCAAAAACTGTGCTACGAAAAGTTTCACTAAAAAAAATACAATTTTTTTTAAATATTTTTTTTTTGGCAATTTTTTTTTGTAGTGTCTAAAAGTGCAGTTAAAACTAAAAATATATTTATAAAATTAAAATTATGAGAAAATATTAAAGTAAATAAAAGTTTCATATGAGCAAAGTTTGGCGGTAAATTTGTGTGTTGTCTGTGTGTGTGTGAATGAAATGTATTTATTTATATATTTTTTAATTATTAAGAAATATTTAAGCTTCTAGTACGTGCTGATGTATATAAATGCTAAGCAATATTTAATAAACTAAAAGGGAAAGAAAAAGAAATAGAAATGAAATGAAGAGCAATGCCTAGGAATTAAGCTATGTGTGTGTGTTTGTGTGTGTGTGTGTGTGTGTGATAGTTAGAGTTTTTATTTTTATTATTAAATATTGCATATTGTTTACAATATTACTATTATATTCATATTATTAATATTACTATAAAAATTTAAATATTCAAAAAAAAAAAAAAAAAAAAAAAAATTTGAGATGCTGTAACAAACAGCTAAGCAAACAGTTAAGGGCGAGTGATTGTGTATGTGTGTGTGTGTGTGTGTGTGTGTGCGTGTGCTTAACTTTAAGCAAGTTATGCTCTGCATGCCTGTGTTTCCAGAGTAAACAGCAACGTAACTGAGAGCCCAACTTGAAAGCCATTGAAAAGGCTGATTAAGCGCTGAAGCCTTACAAAGTATATGCACTCATAATGAAAACCATAATATAATATATCCAATTTAATTTTGGATATTTTGCCATAAAAAATCGTACATTTCCACCCAAATTTATAGTAGTCGAAACTCTCATTGAAAGAGCCAGCTTGACTTTGGTGTGCTTATTATGTTCATCATGAGTGTATATATCGAATATCCATAAGATATATAAATCATATTAAATATAGATATCAAATATATGAAATAGGGTATATAATCCTTATATAGTCATCTGGCTACATCTATATCTCTCTGCCCGCCCTCAGCTTAAAGCTGTATGAACACAACTTTTTTTTTGTTTCTGTTTTCACTACAAAAAATATGATCATAAAAATTCTGTATATATATAAAACGCTTAAAAAAAACAATAGAAAAATACTTCCGAAAATTTAAAGGAGCTATTTTGAAAACTTAAATATAATAATGAAAATTTGGAAAAACAAGAAAATCGAAATTCATTTTAGTTCATCCTTTTAAATATGTGTATATATAATTGTATATTTTTGAATATATCTGTATATAACTGTATATGAATATATAACTGTATATGAATTATAATTCCATAGTCAATTTATAATACATAAAATTATAACTGTACAGCTAAAGACTTCAAACACTTAAAATTAATTTTTAATATGAATATTTTGTTGTTGTTGTGCATAGAAAAAATAAAAAAAAAAAATAAATAAATAAATAAAAAAAGAAATACGAAAAAGAAAACAATTACAATGTCCAACTTCTGCAGGTTTTATATATGTATATATATATATTTTTTTTTCTTGTTTTTTTTTATCAATTTTCTATTATTTTTGTTGCGTTTTGTTTTGTTTCGCCTTTCCCTAGTTTTACAACTTTGCCTCATTTTCATATGCAAATTGTTAATAACAACAATATGCAAAATGGTGGCCAGGCTTATGCCAACATTACCTAGATACATTATCTATATGCATAGATTTATACAGATTTTTGTGCATATAGCTGCCAGGGCCAAGGCCAGTTCCTATCTCAAATATCAATCAGGCATATGATATATATATATATATATATATATATATATATATATCATCTATGTGTACGCTTACGCCTTTCATTTTGGTTATTGTCCTTTTTTCTACGATTTTAGTCCGCTTTACAAGGCACCTTCAAATGCAGATTACGTATACGCAGCGTTGTGCGTTGGCTACTCAGCTTTGGCCAACTGCTGCTGCCGCTTAACATTTAATGATGCGAAAATGCTTGCTATTTGTTAATTATTTAATATAAATATAAAGTAATTTGTCGAACTACTCAACTTTGCCCAAGGAAATCTGGCTCAACTCGAGCTAGCTGGACGCAAGCGACGGCTTCATGTTTGCTTATGCTTTATGCTGATAGATAAAGTAGTTCCTACTTTAAGAAAGATTTTGGGCGACTTGCTTCAAAGATTTTGATAGTATATATATATATATATATATATATATATATATATATATATATATATATATATATATATGTGCCTTTCAGATCAGAGTTTCATTGTAAGTGGCTAAGCTGCTTTTTGACTAAGCCTCGCCTTCAGCTTAGGGCAACTATATATACACATGCATACATATAGCTATATATATATATATATATATATATATATGTATATATATATATATATATATATATATATATATATATATATGCACATCATTTTGTCTGTAATTAAATAAGCTCGTCATATATGCGCCTTGATGTCTTTTGTTTATCAGCTCAATTATTTATTGTTGCAACTGTTGCTTTTTGCTCGAAATAAACAGTTGAGTGGCCATTAAGACTTCGGATTAGGCTGCCTAATGCGCCTTTAAAATAACATACTCACACACAACTGCTTCTGCATATGTATGTGTGTGTGTGTGTGTGTGTGTTCGTCTCGTCTGGCACAAAGATTAAGTCGCTTAGCATTTAATCAGTTCCAATCAAAATATAACAAAATCAAAAGAAAAATATAGTTCATTAGCACATTTGGAAATGGGTTTGGGCAATGATGAGATTTTATTTATTATTAATAATACTAACAATAATATATAATAATGAAAAATAATAATATACATAATAATATATAATAGTACAAATAATAATAATAATAATAATAAATATTAATAAAAAAAAACAAATATATTATATTAAAAATAATAAAAATAATATATAATAGTAAAAATAATAAAAGTAATATATAATAATAAAAATAATCATAATAATAATAATAATATTAATATATAAAAATACAAGTAATAATAATATTACACAATAATGAAAATAATAATAATTATATATAATAGTACTAAAAATAATAATAAAAATATATAATAATAAAAATAAGCACAAATTAAAATAATAATAATAATAATAATGATAATAATAATAATAATAATAATAATAATAATAATAATAATAATAATAATAATAATTATACTATATAGTTTTTAAAAAATAATAATAATATATAAAATATAATATATAAAACTCTTTATAACATAATTTAATAATATACAAATTTTCAAAAATATTCATAAAAATTAAAAAAAAATACTAAAAGAGCAGCTTAACAATTAGCTCTTATATTCATCTATATAAATTATATTTAACTCTTATATTCATCCACAACAATTATATATATAATTCTACATCTCTATTGAAGAAATTTAGTATGCCGTTTCGCTCAGTGTATTTAGCTGATAATGCGCTCAATGGCATTTAAGAGCTTTGCCTTAGCTGTAAATCGACTTGAATTCGTTATTATATGGTGTTTGGCTTATATTGCCAGGTGTGTGTGGGTGTGTGTGGGTGTGTGTGGGTGTGTGTATGTGGGCATGTGTCTATGGGCAAGTGTAAATAAAGCAAACTCCTTTTTGGCTCGTTGTGCATTCCAGAAGTAGCTGCACACACAGACACACACAGACAGACAGACAGCTATACCTGCAGCCGTCTTCGCACGTTCTTCAGTTATTTACTTTATATATATATATAGCTATATAGCTACATATATATACATTTTATATATTTTTTTATACATTTTCTTTACTTTTATTTGATTTACTTGCGAGTGTGTCGCAGCTGTGTGTCGATGTGTGCCTGTGTGTGTGTGCGAAGTACAGAATTGTGTTTTTAGCTCGCTTGAAAAAATTCGTATATATATATACAGAGACATATATATATAAATATATATATTTGAGAGTGTGCCCAAGCCAAGATTTGAAGCAAGCTCTTGTCATGCTTTGGCAAGCACTTCTTCCCCCTCTCTGTCTCTCTCCCTCTCCCCCTCCCTCCCTCAGAGCATATTTGCTTAAAAATCAATTACGTCATCATTGTTAACATTGGCAATTGCCGTGGGGCAGTCGCCCAACGACCTGCAATTGCCTGAATCCGCTCCTGTGTCGCCTCTGTCAATACTTTCGCTTAGAGATATTAGCATCAATCTGACAGCAAATATCGCCAGCCCTACACCCCTCTCTTCCTCTCTTCCCCTCTCTCTCTCTCTCTCCCTCTCTCTATCTCTCTCTCTCTCTGTTGCCTTTGCCATTTGTTACCCTTTTGCCAGCTGTCTGTCGTGCTTTTTATTTTATTTTATTTATTTTCTATTTATTTCGTTTTTGTGCCATATTTTATTTATATTTTGTCAAGTTGCGCTCGCCCCCTCCCGGCCAGCCGGCCGTCGCTCACCTGGCCTCAGAGGTAAAATGTAATAAAGGACGAAATTGTGACAGAGCATCCTTTGGGCCATTGTCGCAAAGTTTTTATGGGCCAGCGAGCCTGGGCGACTTGCCAAAAGTTGCAGCAGCTGTCAGCAATCGGTTGACATGCTATCGATAACACCATGAGACGGCCAGACAATCGATAAATGTGCCACGCCAATTGCACTTCAATTAAAGAATTACAAGTTTGTAGCTAGAGGAGAGTTCAAGAGAGTATCGCAATCTATTCAATTTCAATGACTGCAACAGTTATCGAATAAGTTATCGATTATCAGATCTTATGTTAGGCATATTTTCTCTAAGGCAATCTATTATCTTGAGAGTAAAGTTCTTATTACGATCAAAGATGTTGCATAAAGTAGTTTATTTGATCATCGACAATCGATAACTTGCAGTTATCGATAGACCATTTAAGTTGTAGATTCATCAAGAGCTATCCAATTGACACAACTTATAAAACTCTTTTCGGTTATGGATTCTTGAAGCAGACACCCAAATCGATATATTGATTGTTGAATTGTACCGATAATAAATCGATAAATAGCACAAAGCAGCAATTCAGCAACATTTTCATCACAAAAGCTGCAGATCTTATGTTACACTCAATATTTATGTGTCAATTAATCGATAACTTATCGATAAACAGACAGACGGGCAGTTAAGTAACACACAATTAGTGGCTAAGTCCCTTCGATACACCACAATGCATCATCGATAGTTTAAGCGGCTTTCGACAGCTTAGTGATTTATCGACATTTGCCACATAAGTTGCATGGAATATATATGTATATATATATATATATCGATTGTGCTTTTTTTTTTATCATATATATATTTTGTCAGAGTTTGAGCGCCTCAGGTGAGCCAGCGGCTGCTTGGTTGACTGCGTTTTTTTGTCCTTTGTAGTGGAGCTTTATTTGTTTTGTCACGGTTGAGCGTGTTGCACATTTTGTGTTCTCTGCCCTCTCGCTCTTTCGCCGCCTATCCATCTCGCTCTTCCCATAAGTTCCAAGGCGAGCATATTGGCTTTCTGTCTTGTCTTGCGCTGAGAGAGCTGATATTCGTTGGGTGACATAAGTAACTCCAGCTTAGCTTGATTAGCTAGGACACTTGGCTGACTCTAGAGTTGTTCTGATTGTGGTTCTATAAGTTGAGGATCCATAAGTTGCTCCAAAAACCTATCGATAACTCGATAACGTATAATGAATGGGTATTCAGCAGTCGCTCATGCCCGCTTTGGCTTGTTCTTAGTTGTTTTTCAGCTTGTCTGTTTGCACTATGCTATGCGGGCGGTGTCTCTGTGTGTGTTTCGATGTGTGTGTGTGTGTGTGTCCATTCTTTGTAACTGTATGTGTGTGGGTGTATGTGTGTGTGTCCGTCCGATGCCTCATCAGGATTATTAAATGCACGAAAATGCGCAAACATATTACGAGGGCGTCTGGGCGGCAGCAGGCTCAGCTCGATCCATGCCACGCCCACGCACGAGAGAGAGAGAGAGGGGGGGGGCTGGCCAGGACACGAAGCTATCGATAAAGCGTACAAGGAAAGCTGTGTGTGCAGGCAGCGTAATTCATTTAAGTGTAGCATCATGTGACATGTGACTCAGCCACCCCCAAGCGATATATATATATATATATATATATATATATATATATATATATATATATATATATATATCGTATATATATACATATATTACATGAATTTTCATATATTTAATGACTGTCAGAGAGAGTCAATGCAGCAACAAAAGGCATTCTTTTCAGCTGAAAGCAAACATTTGCATGAAAATGAAAAAAGCAAAAAAGGAAAAAAAAGGAAAAAAGGAAAAAAAACATTCAAAGGACGAATGCAAAGCAAATATTGAAATCAAAGAGCAAAAAAATGTTTAACATTAACTTAAATTAAATATTACGCACAAAAAGTTAAAAATAAAATAAAAAATTGCCTTAAAAATAGTTAATTTAATGAAAACGTTGAAGTGGAGTGTAGGAAGGCTGACTAGAACTGAAACTATTCTAGGATAATTCCAGCTTGAGTTTAAGTTAATTTATGGCATATCTGTCGCTATATACTTCAGTTCATATGTTATATATAAAGGCAATAGCTCAATTATTTCTTTAAGAGTCACTTTTCATTCATATCGGAGCAAGTAGCATAGAAGGCGGAGCTATTCTGTTTGAGCAGATTTTCATTTTAAGGCACTTTTGAAAAATATTTTTAAAATATTTACAAAAATGCTATAAAATCCAGTTAAATTTTATTTTAAGCAGAATAAAACTGAGTTTAACAGAGAAAAAAATTGTAGAACTATAGCTTGAGTGATATAGAAAATATTTAATATAAGCGCAGCAGGTGAGTGCTGCGCTGGCCTGTTGAAGCGCAGCGCTTTGCAGGGTATCTAGCTAGTCTGTATGCATACACTTCACAGGATAACCAGCTAGCCTATAGAGAAAACCAATTTTCACAGATCTTTTCCGATAATTTCCCTTATCTCACTCCATTTCCTCATTTCCTTTCATAACTTAAACATGCCCATGCTTTACCGGGTATCTAGCAGTCGTGTCTGCCTTAAATTCACATTTTTTTTTTTTCAAGAAAATCTTCTTTAATTAGACTTGAGAAGCATTGGGCCAACAGCAGAGCTCATAGAGTCTCATCGGGGCCCGCAGGCCATGCGGGGGGGAGCGGGAATGCCCCTAATGGCTGAGTTGTTTGGCTTGCAAATTGAACGAAAACAATTTCAAAGTTTGCATGGGGCACTTTAAGGCACTTGAATGCATGTTAGACAGTCAGTTTTTACTCCAAAGAAATGCCCACAGCTAGGGGAGCGTGTGTGGCCAAGTGAGTGCAAGGAGCAGAGTTGCCAGTGGCAAGTGGCAAGTGGCGAGTGGCAAGTGGCTAGTGGTAAGTGGTAAGCGTGGCAAGTGGCAAGGAGTTCAAAGTCTTCCAGTTATCCGTTTATCCATTGACCAGCTCCGTTGCCCCCGTTGGCCCCCCTCCCTCCCCGCACTAATCGAGCCACGCAACAATTTCAAACAGTCTGGCAACTTTGTTGCGCTGTTAACAGTTTATGGAGTCAACCACTTGATGGGGCTGCAAATTGTTTGGCCACTGTGGCCAAATGAAGCTCCGTTTCGAGTGTTATCGATAAATGGTGACTATCGATAAGGAGTGGATGCATCGATAGGGCGAAATTGTGTTGATCCAACTGCAACTGTATCCATAAGTTGGTAGAGAAAGTTGCTAAATGAGTTGCTGTCTATCGATATGTCTTTCGATATATAGTTATTTATTCATATCTCTTTCTCTCTCTCTGCCTTTTTCTCTTTATCTCACTTTCTGTATCGCTCTCTCTATCTCTCTCGCACTCTCTGTTTCTCTCGTTCTCTCTCTCTCTCTGTCTATCTCTCTCTCTCTGTTTCTCTCTTTCTCACGTTCTCTCTCTCTCTCTTTCTATCTACCTCTCTCTCTCTCTTTCTCTCTCTCTTTCATTCTCTCTATCTATCTCTCTCTTTCTCTCTATTTTATTCTCTCTCTCATTCTCTCTCTCTACCCTTTTCTCTCTCTTTCTCTCCCTTTCTCTCTCTCTTTCTCTCTCATTCTCCCTCTCTCTCCGTCTCTTTCTCTTTCCGCTCTCTCTTCTTCTGCCCACAATTACCCCATCAAATCACACATTTCCATTGCATAATTTGCATTCCGATAAACATATCGATAACACACACAAATATCCGTTAATTAACATCTTGCAGCTGGACAATTATGCGTTCCACTTGATCCCTAATCATGCACATAATACAACCATGAAACCGCCTCTGCCACGCCCACGCCCACGCCCACGCTCACGGCAGCAATAAGCCGACCGCAGTGGAGCGGTTGTCAAGTGGTTCGGCTTAGCTGTAGTGGTTCGGCCGGCTGTGGTGCAAAAGTGCGTGTGGCATAATGAGCATATTCAATGTTCGCTGCGGTCGAGCGCTGTTGTGGCAGTTGCCGCTTGCCGCAAGCCGATGGATGCAGTGCAACAAAGTGAATTATATAATGCGAAATGCATTCTCTCTCTCTCTCTCTCTCTCTCCCTCTCTCTCTCTCTGGCTGTCTTTTAGTATTTTAAATAATTGTTGTGATTGTGTTTTTCTCATTTTGCTGTCATGCTGCGGCAGTGGGCGTGTGGCATGCAACAAGGTGAAGGTTGCTGCAGTTGACAAAGCCGCAGCAAACAATTTGCAGCCTGCGCTGGGCCGGCCAACGTGCGCCGCGCCATTTGGGGCACATTTAAAAATTTATGCTGCAGGCAAGGCCAACGGACTCCGCCCCTTGCCACACTGTTGCACGATCTCTCTCTCTCTCTCTCTCTCTCTCTCTGTGTTTGTCTTTTTCTTTGCCGCAGTTGGCTGACTGAAAGAGGTTAACATGCAACTGGACGCAGCTGCCTCTGCCAGTGACACTGCCCCAGCCCCAGCCCCAGCCCCAGCCCCAGCCCCGGCCTCTGGCTCCGGCTCTGGCGTCTCAGTGCCCCATGACAACAATAACAACGTACGTCGCAACACTTATGTTGGTTTACTTTCCGCCAAAGTTCAGCAATGGACACAGCAGCAGCAGTTGACAAAATGAAGTGGCTGTGGCAGCAGCAGCAGCAGCAGCTGCAGCTCTACAGTTGGCAGCCATTGTTGTTTTTTCTGCATTTGTTTTCTATGCCAACGGGTCAGAACGACTTTAAAATGAGCTAAGCTGGACTGCGCTACTATCCGACATATAATTTATTATCCGATATAAACTTGCTTAAGCACTTCATCTTCGGCAGCACGCCATTTTGATTTTCTTCGATCATAACGACTTTCAAATGCGCTGCAGTCAAACTAAAAAGAGCTCGGCCTGCATTAAAAACTGTAAATACAGAAACATAAACATGAAAGAAAAATTATTTTACTTTTCTTTTAATATGCATATAACAAGCATTAAATTATCATTAATTAATTATTACCAAATAAATTCACTGCTTTCGCGCGTAGCGCATGCGAAATTCGTCTTCGTCTTGAGCTTCGCTTTTCGCGTTTGCTTTGCTCGCTGCGCTGCCCTGTTGACCATGACACATGCACACACACTCCACATGCACGGCAAACGCACAGTTACTCGCAATAACAACAAATCCCATGTCTTGCTCGCTCTCGCAGCTGCTGTCGTTGCTCTAATTAAATACCAAAAACAAATACTACGTGCAGAGAAAAAGTACCAAAAAAAGGAATTTAATTTCATCAAAAAAAGCAACAACAAAATGAGGCGTTGATTTGCTGTTTGTCTTCCTTTTGCTCTCTCTCTCTTCTGCTGTTACTGTTGTTGTTTTGCTCTCTCACTTGCTTAGCGGCAATAATCACAGCTGCATTGTCTACAAATTACAAAGTGTGAAACGAGCGAGTGAGAGAGAGAGAGAGAGAGAGAGAGCAGCAAAAATGAGTAGAGTGTAAGAGTGTGAGTGGCTGCTGTTGGTTTTCTTGTTGTTGTTCTTGCTGTGCAAAAACTTTCTACTCGAGCTAACAACAAAAATATGTAAGCAGGAAATTCTTTTTTTCTCATCTTGTGTTCTCTTGCGCCCTCCTTCTCCCAGCAGCACCGGTTGTTGTTCGCTCGTTTTACTTTTAATGATTAAATTGTCGAAAAAATTTTGCTGCTGGCATCTGTAACGTCAAAAGTCAGTGAAACATCAGACGCAGCTGCCCGCTCTGTGCAGCATTTGCATACACACACATACACATGCAACGAATTGTAAAAAGTTAACGCGCGCTTAACTGTGTTTAGCTCGTTTCTCTCAGCTCTCTGCTCGAGCTGCCTTTGGCCACGGCTGCCAATTTCAATGCGCAATTACTTGGAATTTGTTTGAAGTTGAAGCAAAGCGGCTGCAAAACTTTTCGCTCTGTCCCAACACACACACAAGCACACATTAAAAATTTAATTAGAGTGGCTTGCATAGTAGAAGAAAAAAATGAGAGAGCATGTTGTCGTGAGAGCGTATTTGAAATGTGTGTAGTCGACCGTGCCATACCCTGTAATTTGTATACGTAGCTTGAAGTGACTCTTAAACTGTTTAAATATAACAGTGAATCGTCGAATGTCTGTCAATTAGTCGGCGTGGCTAAGCTAGTAAAAGTTGCCAGCTCCAGCGGGCACTCTGAGTGGGACTTGTCATGAGCAGTATGTAAAACTAATATACCCACTCTCTCTCTCTCTCTCTCTCACGGAGCGCACAGAACATTAACAAAAGAAGAAGCAGCGCTTACAAGGCAAATTGCAGAGGAGCAAAATGAAATTGAAAATCAAAACAAATCGAGCAAAAGTTACCAACAAATTGAGTTGGAAACACGAAGTGTGCACGGTGGTGGGGGGTGCTGTAGTAACTGTTGTTGGCTCTGTTATTGTTGTTGACGTGGTAGCAGCTCAGCAATTTGCCGAGTTGCATAAGCCCTTGTGATAGCTCGCAGATTAAAGCCGCCAAACTGCAATCGCCGCTCAATGCCAATGAGCACTGTGTGTGTGTGTGTGTGTGTGTGTGTGTGTGTGTGTGAGTGACAAAGTCCACATGTGTGCGCGTGTATGTGTGAGAGAGGGAGAGGGATAGGCCTATTTGATCTGCTGAGCGTGCTTCGGCTTACGCTTTGTCAAGCCTGTGTGTGCGAGCTACGTAAAGGGTTTCGTTCGCTCGTTGCCTCTCGCTCGCTCTTCGTCTTGGTTGCTGCTCTTTGGTTGTGTTGCTTTAACGGTGCCCAAGCACCGACGACGGCGACCCAAAGCCATAAATAACGACACGTTGTGCATTTTGATGTGGCTGAAGGACTGAAGCTGAAGCAGAAACTGAAACTGAAACTGAATCGGGAACTGAAACTGTAACTGTGACTATGACTCTTTAACCCAATTGTGTGTGTGGGTGGGGGGAATTGGACTCTGGTCACACTGTGGTCGTGATTGCTGCGCCCTTTTACGCATCATCGATTGACCCGTTGCGTTCGAGTTCGAGTGCGAGTGCGAGCGGGATGGCACTATATCATCATTCACATCAGCTTTGGGCTTAGCTGCGCTGTGTAAAGTGTTTTATTTTGCAATATAGGGGGAGAGAGGGAGGGTGAGAGGGAGCTCTGTGTAAGTATTTCGAACTGTTATTATCGCTGGAAATTGATGTGAATTTGTTATAGATATCTTCATTCATATTGCATATCGAATTGTACGATTAAGGATCAAAAAAACATCTCTCTCTCTCTCCCTCTCTCTCTGACGTATACTTAACCCTTCTCTCTCTCTCTCTATCTCTCTGTGTGTGTGATTGGTACTTGGGTCAGCTGTGATTGGCATGTAAATGAGCCTCGAATTGCCTGTAAACGGTTTATATATGGGCCGAGCAAATCATAACATCGAATGGAACTTCACCCAACTGTGCACAGCTCTTGCACTATATATCGATGTTTTTACAGCATTACATGAATCAAATATTCGATGTAAATGTCTTTTTATTGTCTTCCTTGATTTATTTTCATACTTTTTATTGTTTACTTTCGCATACATATGTATATATAGATTCGTTTCGATTCATTGTACAATGGAATATTTAATGAAAATGTGAGCAAAATCAATTTCGAATTCAATTCAATTCAACAATTGGGCAAACAATTTGTCAAAAGCCATTGTTTTTTATGCAAATAGTTGGGAATGGAAGAGATGGGAAGAGGAAATAAAAATCTATTGCCAAAATAATTTTAGTCCACTGTGAATGGGGTGGACCATAAAATAGGGCCAGTGTTCTAAAGCAACGAGTATGAATAAAAAAAATATAAAAAATAAATAGAAAATAAATTAAAAAACATATAAAAATAAATAGAAATTAAAAAAAAAATTAATAAATGAAAAATTAAAAATTAAAACAATAATAAAATAAAAAATAAAAAATAAATAAATCGAATATGCCTAAAAATAAACACAAAAAAGAAATCCAAAATTTATTCAGTAAAAAAATCAATTTGTCAGCGCTGTGTTTATATATGTATATATATATATATAAGCTATAAATTGACTTATTATTGTGAATGAATATATATTCATATGCATGTATGGCTAGAAGTGCAGTTTTTAATTGAGTTTTAGCTATTTAGCTCTAAAAAGTGGTATGAAAATGGCTCTTTGAACAGAAAGTTAGGCCGCGCAACGCCGGGCTTGGCAATATTTCGCTTGGAATCAAGTGAGGATAACATAGGTCTTTACGCTGTCAAAGCATGTGTCACTCTCTCTCTCTCTCTCTCTCTCTCTCTCTCTATTTCTCTCGCTCTCTCTATCTCTCTCTCTCTCTCTCTCTCTCTCTCTCTCTCCCATATCTGCTTCTACCTCCCATTGCAACATTTGCTGCATATTTGATGACTTTGTCAGTTTTGTGATTTTCGTTTGTTTTTATTTAGCGCAGCGTTGCCAGACTGTTTTTTTTGCATTCACTTTCCATCTCTCTGCTGTCGACGTTGACAAAAGCCGAACAGTTCCCTCTTTTTGCTGTCGATTTTTGTTTGGGTTTTTTGTCCTTTCAAATATTTTTAGTTAAATTTTTACTTCTTGTGTATTTTTTTGGTATTTTTTATCGGTATTTTTTGTTGGTATTTTTAGTGTGACTGTGATTGAATTAGAGTTTGTTTGTGCTGCGGAATAGAGGGAAGCTCACGTGTTTGATTTGGAAGGAAGGGATGGAGAGAGGTTGAGAGAGGGAGAGTGAAAGAGGAGGGAGAGAGAGAGAGTTGCCATATAGGTTTTAATTAAGCAAGGTAAATTGCAGTTTAACATGAGCTTAAAGTTTCACATAGAAACTGCAAGAGCATAACAGTCAAACTTAACAGCTGTTAACTGAAATGTTAACTAGTTAACATGAGCATTGACAGGCAGTTGAGATCCTTGTAAAAAGCTGAAAGCAACTTCAAGTTTGACGAGTTTGAGGCTAATGAAATAAGTTAATGAAAAATTTGAAATTTTATGAAATTTGACAGAAAAGGAAAAGCGGAAAACTCTTCCCCACAAGGCGAAGCCAACTCAGTTAACACTTTGCCAAAGCGTTTACTGTGGGCGTTTGCTTTTGGCCACTGGCTTCACTGGCTTCTCTCTCTCTCCTCCTCTCTCTCCTCCTCTCTCTCTTTCACTTCCTCTCTTGTTGCTTTGGCATTTCGTATTTATGCGGCTTCTCAGCCGTTTGTTTGTTTGCGCGTGGGCGTGGGCGTGGCAAGTGCGTGCGCCGCGTTGCTTATCTCTAAGCTCTGCTTAACGACGCCCACAGAAGACAACAAAGTTGCTTCCTGTTTTTCTCTTGCCTCTTTTTCAAATTTAACTTTTGTTTTCCTTTCTTTCGCCCGCACACAAAAGCAATTGAAAACCGTAAAAAATATTTTGTTGCATACCTTGAGGCGGCGGCCAAGAGGTAAAAGAAAGGAAAAGAAAAGAAAAGAAAAGAAAAGAAAAAGCAAAGCAAACACATGGCAAATACTCAATCGAAGTGAACCGATCTAGGTCTATGTATATAGAAGTGTATATATGTATATATTGTAGATATGTAAATTTGTAAATATGTATAAATGTAAATATGTATATATAAATAGCTCTTTTAATATACTCATTCACGCAGTGAAAGGGGTATATTGGCTTTGTGCAATATCCAACCTGCTGCCCGTCCGTCTGTCCGTGCGCATATCCTTAACAATTCAACTGAAGAATTTGAAATTTGGAATACATATCAAGTAATACCCTAGAAAACCCAACAAAATCGAAAAATATACCATATCTTACCTTATTCTGGAGCTACAGCGCCAACCAGTGAAAGCTGAGCTGTGAATGAGTATTGTGTAGTCGGTACGACCCGACTATAATTTAAATACTAGTTTTCTGTATGCTTATATTACTTATGTATGTATATGTATAAATATATGTGTATGTGTATGTATGTTTCATTTCTCACACGTTCCGCACACACGCACAGCGCAACAACAGAAGTATAATTAATTTGAGCAGACAAATTTATCGATAAAAAAACTAAAAAATAAATACATAAAATAGAAATAAAATATAATTTATATATGTATATATAAATAAAATATAATATATAAATAAATGTTTTGCGTACATTTATATTTATATTCATTTATCGATAAAAACATGAATATAAATCGATAAAAATGTAGCATACATGTATGTCGATAACAAAACAGATGCATATACAGCAAAATTGACATTTTTATCGATAAAATCTATTGATCGCACAACAGGCAACAACAACAACATCAACAACAGCAATTCGAGTTCGTACTCGAATTCGAAATTAATTTGAGTGTTGCATAACAAAGCAAAAAGCGAAACGAAAACAGCCCGAAAAACGTCTAAAATGTGAAGTCAAAGCGAAAATGAAGTGTAAAAAGTGTCAAATAAAACATTAAAGGCGCAGAAACAACACTCTTACGCACACACACACACACACACACACACACACACACCCACACACACACACATAGACAGAGTGAGAGACCCAAAAGCGGTTTCGTCGAGCGGTTCCAGCTGTAACGGTTAACGGGAACTGTCACACGTCTCACATACCATTTCGTTTCGTTCCGTTTCGTTCCGTTCCGTACCGTTTCGCGTTTCCGTTGCCCGTTTCGTTCGCCGTCTGCACTTCCAATGGCTGTTTGTTCCTTATGATGGAGACATTTCTTGTCCTGGGCCTGTGTTTTATCCTGTACGAAGCATTGGATTTCTTTCAAGGCTGCATCCATAGCAACACGCCCTCACCGAGCGACCAGATCGAGGCCTACCGCCGCGAACTCGACGAACAGCGCCAGCAGCAGCAGCAGGAACAATTTCTGGCCGGTCTCACGCCTCTGCTGGGCGCTCAGTTCGCCGCCGCCGCAGCTGCCGCTGCCGCTGGCTCTCAGTCGACGCTCAGCAGCACGCCCACCGCCTCCACGGCGAGCGTCATCAGTGACTCGTACGAGCAGGAGCAGTCCCAGTCCCAGTCACAGTCACAGTCGCAGTCGCAGTCACAGTCACAGTCCCAGCAGCCACATTCGCTGAGCACGCCGGGCTTGTTCCGGCCCGCCGCGTTGGGTTATTACGATCCGGAGGATCCGTTGCATGCCACCTCGTCGCTGCCACGCGACTACTACTACCTGCAGCAGCAGCAGCTGAAGAACAAGGCCAGCTCCAAGTCGCTGCTCTCGAAGTTCTCCACCACCAACTCCGATAATCGCATCCACCCGGAGGGCAGCGCTCACGGCGTGCTCGGGGCGCACGGCTCGACGGTTGTGACCACACAGCCGCTGCCCGCGGGTGAGTCGGCGGCCAGCTTGGGCCTGTTCGACTGCCAGCCGCAGCTGTTGCCGCTGCTGCCGGCGGCGCCGCTCTTCCTGGAGCTGAAGCGTGCCATAATCAGCACACAGGCAGCGACGACAGCGACGACGCGCCGCACGAGCCGCAGGCGCTGTCACATCGACGAGAACGAGGAGGAGGAGGAGGAGGAGGAGGAAGAGGAGGAGGAGGACGACGACGAAGAGGAGCAGGATCAGGAGCAGGAGGCAATTTGTCCACAGTGCGTTGAGGAGGAAGTGCAGCAGTACGAGGAGCAGAAGGACTCCCAACAGCAACAGCAGCAGCCGCTCGAAGAGGACGACCAGGAGGATCAGATCTCCAGCAACGAGCCGGAGTGCCAGGCCAACAGCGAGCCCAACATCTGCGCCGCATCGCAGCTGCGACGCATCCACCACATCGCCATCGACGACATCGGCATTGGCATCGGAGGCATTGGGCTGACTGCGGCGAGTGGCGAGCCGAGCCGCTGCCTGGCAACTAGTTCCAGTTCCAGTTCGCACGCCGATTTCCGTGAGATCGAATGCGAGCGTCTGCGACGCAAGTGCGTGAGCGTTAAGCGCATCTATAGCATATCGGAGAAGTTCTAAACTTTCAATCCACAAATCGGAAAAGAAAAACAAAAAAAAAACAAAAACAAAAAAAAAAACAAAAAACAAAATCAAATCAAATTTATCAAAGCTCAACTCATTTTTTTGTTGGCGCTAAACTCACCTTTGCACCAGTCTAATTCAAATATCGATAGCTATCGATATCAAAATCGAGCAATCAAAAATTGTACAATCGAATCCAAATCAAAATCGCAATCATCTATCGCCTCACAAGACCAACCAAAAGCAAAACAAAATTGAACAATCGATTTTTCGATAATCAATAATCGAACAATGCAAGCAAAATCACAAAATTTCCATCTGCGAAATACCCCACACAAGGTTAGCAAAACATGCTCCAGCAAAACAAACCAAAAAGAGAAAAAAAAAACCATGTCGAAGCGAACTTCGAATCGAAATTTTCCCGATTTAATTCAAATTCAACTCAAATTTGCCAATAGAAATTTGTATTTGTTTCTTGCACTGCATTTTCAGCTGTCATTTTCGAAGAGAGATTTCTTTATTTCAGTATTCACCTTACTCACCACACCTTGCCACCTGCCACCACCACTCACCTCGTCACCCGCCTCACTCTGCAATTCTCAAATTCTGATTTTCCTGATTTGCCGTTTTCGACACGCCTCACCATCTGTATATCGCTCACTCCACTTCACTTCACTCCACCACTGCCTGCTCTAGTCCTTTAAGTGTTTAACGCCTTCTATAATCGTATTTCCAGACAGGGTCCACACAGCAGCTGCATGGTGCGGCCCGATCACTAGTAAGAGACTTTCTAAACTTATGTTTCATTCCATTTTGTTTTCGCTCTTTCCCTGCTCTGAACCCACTGGCAATATCGATAACTTTTACTGCTTATTAGTTATCGATATTGAGTTATTTGAGCATAATTCCCAGCTCTTTCAAGCTAGACTTAACAAATTTTATATTTAGCTTCTTGAAAGACATTTATAAGTTTGATTTTTTTATGTTTGAGTTAACAGCTAGAAGGCAAGTTTAGACTAATGTATAAAGCATATTTTAAGTAGTTTACCTATTTCTGAGTATTTATGCTTATTCAGTGGAATAATAGGACTCTGTGTTGGAAATTTCATTAGAATCCCTTAAGTAACTCAGAAGTTATACCAAGAAAACCTGTCGCCATTGGCGTCGAGCCAATGCCAATTGCTCTATTCAAGCACACGCACACCCACACCCATACAGAGGTGCGTACAGAAGTGCATGCATTTCGTTTGAAGTTCTGTAAATAGAAACGTAAAAGCGCTTCAATTGTGCTGTCGCCTTGTTGCACTGGCCTCGAGAGCAGCCACAATGACAGGGGTTCGACACAATGCCTCGGGTTCGAATCTTGCTCTGGACTAATGGACTAATAATATTTATTACATTTTTTATTTACATAGAATTTTTATAAAATATATTTTACTATTTTAAATATGTTACTCTATTATTATATATATATTTTAATAAAACTTGTTATATATTTTTCAAAATTTAAAAAAAAAACTTAAATACTTTTACTTTTTTATAGAATTTTTCTAAATTCTTCGTTCCTTTCATATATACTAATGTAGGCAGCAGCTCAGCCTGGGTTCAGGGTATACCCTAGTCGGTCATGGCCGACTAGAGCACTCTAACTTGTTTCATATCTAGCGGAAAACTTGACTTATTGTCTATATGTATTTTCTCATCTTACGAATATTCATATATTGAACTTGTTTCTATTTTTAAGTAGGGCGTATTTCTACCACTCTCCCCACCCCCCTCACCCCCCCCCCCCCTCTCACTCTCTCTCCCGCTCTCTTTGCTAGTTTTTCCCTTGGCAAATCAAAGTTCACTTGTTGTGTTGGCTTTAAAAGCATTTTTCCGCAAACATATTCATTGGCCTCTGGTTGTTGTTCTCTGGTTATTGTGTTTATGATTCAGTTTTGCTTTACAGATTTCTCTTCTATTCGCACTCGTCGTTGTATGCCAGCAAAATGTTAACTAGCTTAAGCTCCGCTACCAGTCCCCGCCCCTAGCCAGCGCCCCCTCCATTGTTGAATGCCTCAGCCGCCGCAAGCTGCTTTTGTTTGTAGCCAGGCAACTCGAGTCTGTTGTGTGCTGTTCAGCTCCAGCTTCAGTCCTCGACTGTTATGCAAAGTAAATTGTATATAATTGTTGGGCACTCACACTCACTCACACTCACACACACACACACACACACACAGAGACATGTGTATATACACCCTATATATTGCTGCTGTTATAGCGCATTATTATCATATCTTACAAATTGTCGTTGCAAAGCTGAAGCTGCTGGAGCCAAAGCCAAAAGTTGAGAGATTTTTCGAAACTTATGCAAATTCAGTAGCTCGAAGCTTAGGTGGAAGGCAAGAGATGCAGATGTATATGGTATATATAGATATATGTGTCTGTATATATGTATTTATATATTATATGTGTCGCTTTTTCAGCAGAACTTACAATTTTCATGAAAATAAATAAGAGTTTGTCAATATCTCACAAGTTTTAGATAGTCGAGAATCAAAGTAAATTTCAATCTTTGATTTTTCCTGTAATTATTATGCTTTATATCTGCGTTAAAGTTATTTTTTTTCTTAAAGAATATCAAATTTGTGGTCTATAGAATAAATTTGGTAACTCTGCTGGCCATATTGCACGAGATATTAACAATTGAGTGTGACCTGAAGACTAAGTTTAGGCAAATTTTCTTCTGTAAGTTCTTTTTAAAAATTAAAAAAAAATACTTTCGATAAAGATATAGAGCTGAACTTTGTTGTATTTTAAGAAGAAATGATTAAAGTTTAATTATATATATATATATATATATATATATATATATATATATATATATATATATATATATATATATATATATATATATATATATATATATATATATATATATATATATATATATTATATATATAGTATACATATATCTATATGATCTCTCTGCCAACTCTCCATGCTTCAACACTGATCGGTTCCTAACCAAGTTTCCACTTCATTCCATTTGATTGTTGGGCTTCATCTTGAGCTTTACTGTGCAGTTAGGATATTTCCGCGTCGAGCACATCCTGACTGCTCTGCACTTGGCTCATTTTGCGCAGCTTGTGCGAATCCCTTTCAATTATTCGATATGTGGTAGCATTTACTGTTTGCTTCTTTTCTTAACTTATACACATACATATATATATATATACATATATATTGCATATATGTATATATGTCTTTATATATATACTTTTCCTTTCATTGCCTCAACCCTCAACTTTAGCTTCGTTTTCATTTCATACACTCACACACACACACACTCACACACACGCACTTTCGCATAGCCCTAAGACCCGCATTATTTTTCATTTCCTTCCACTTGCTCAGCTCCTGTTGCGAGCATCGATTGTGCGTCTGTGTGTGTGTTTTGGTTTGTGTGTGTGTGTGTGTCGTGGTGTATGTTTAGTTAAGTCCGCGTGGCTCACATTCGCGTCTATCCATGGCCACAGTCCGCAAGTCCTTACTAGTCCTTGCCGTTCGACTTGCTTCTCTCCCCTTTCTCTCTCCCCCTCTCTCTTTCTCCCTCTCTGCTTTCTCCCTGCTCAATGCTCGTAATCTTTTGGTCTTTTCTTCATCATCGTTTAGCTTGATGTGGTTTTGCCCCCGACTTAATCAGTTTTACTATTGTTTGTTTTTACTATATACATACCATATTCCGGCTTCTGTGTGTGTGTGTCTGTGTGTGTGGGTGTGTTGGCCTCTGCTGATTTGCTGCTGGCCAGCGCAGCTGCTGGCCTTCCTCTGCCTTCAGCTTCAGCTTCTGCTTCTTCTACTTCTTCGACTTCTTATGCTTCTTGTTTTTGTTGTTGTTTGATGTTGCTTTGCTGATTGGGTTCAGTGGTTGGCTGCTCTACTCAATGGCTGCTTGTACACTAACACACACACACACACACACACACACACACACGCATGTCAGAATGGCGCGTTAAAAAGTTAGCTTCGCCTTTTTGTGTAGAGCAGCTCTTGCTGCCAATTATGTTGCATATATGTGTGTGTGTGTGTGTGTGTGTGTGTGTGTGTGTGTGGGCTGCCATGACAGTTTAGCATTGCTATTATATGAAGAACAGCAACAACATCACACACATACTCTCTCTCCCTCTCTCCCACACACCCTTCCACTGGACTCTCTGGCGGCTCATAAATGCTTCATCATTGCAGTCAAACAGCAACAAAGGAGAACAAAAAGAAAATGCAGCTGGACCGAAAGTAGCCGACTGCAATATACCCTAACTGCAGCCAGTGAATGCCGATAGGAATATCCACTGCTCAGTCAGTGGCTCTGCAACTGTAAGGCAAAAACGGAGTTCAGTCTTGAGCATTGAGTGCCTGAGACTTCGGCTGTGACTCTCAAAGTGTACAAAAGATAGTCTACTTCTTATATATATGTGACTGTCAAACTGTGCACTAGTGCAGTCTTGCATATGTGACTCTGCAACTGTACTGTAACTAAAGCCTTCAAGTGGCTCTGCAACTGGCCGAGGCTCTTACATGCAATTCTTGCGCTGAGCATATGCCAACCTGCGCTCAGCTTACCTCACCTCGATAGCTGTCAAACTGTAGTAGCTGCTAAATTTCTATATATCTAGATATATGTATATATAACTGTATACACATATGTGTAACGAGCTTAACATGGCAGCTAGAACTGCCAAGCGTGCTCATAGCAACCGAGCATTACAAGATTCACAATAGAAAAGAGCAAGCACCAAGGCAGCACTCTCTCTCCCTCTCTCTCTCTCTCTCTCTCTCTCTCTCTGTCTCTCTCTCGCTCCAGACTCAGCTGCACTTGCCTCAAATCAGTCAAGGGTAATATTCTTCCAGAACATTAAGCAACAACAACAAGAACAACAACAGCCGAAGCAATGAACCCAAACTGAAATGAAAGCTGAATCACAATTCCCAAGTCTCCCTCTCTCCCTCTCTCGCTCTCTCGCTGTCATCTGTTTCGTATTCAAAGCCCGAAGCGTATCGAAATTGGCATTGCCCGCCTTTGATGTATATTCATGAATTGTGCACCGACTACGAACTGCGAACTGCATTCGCTCAACCTCCTTGGCATAGTTTCCTTGCCACGCCCCTAAAACTGAATTGAGGCAGGCCCCGTTGAAAGTCCAAAACTCATTTGCGTGGGCATCGAGAACAGCTGAGTGCTGGCAATGCGAGTTCAGTTTAAACTTGGAATTTCTGATGGATGAGAGATGAGAGAGAGGAGAGAGGGAGAGAGAGAGAGAGAGAAAGAGGAGGTAGCTCATGATAAGCTGAAGCCTAGAATAGCAGAATATTTATAAATTAGAAAAAAAACAATTAATAGCATTATCGATATTTATCGATATTTATTTGTTGTATTATTTGCCGATAAATATCGATTATCGATAGACTAGTCAAAGCCTAGTTCAATTATAAATGCAAAGTGAAGCCAAAAAATCCAAAAATCCCCTCTCCACCCTCTCCCTCTATATTGGTCATACTCAATCTGGGATGATTAGGAGAGAGCGAGGAGATGCCGCAGGATGACCTTCATATATAGTTATATGAATCTATCTCTAGAACTGCATAATACTTGCGAATTATAGCTATATTAAAAGTTCTTTTCATATACCTGCCACATTTATCGAGAAATATCGATAATCGCTAGTCTGGTCGAAGCTTAGTTCGATTACAAAACCAAAAGCTTTTCAGACACACTTAACTCCAATCTACACCCCTTGCCTAACCCCTCCTATCTCTCTCTCTCTCTCCCTGCACGACTACTCTCTGCACTCGCCGCACTCCCTAATCTCCCGTTATATATTGGCCATAATCTATCTGAAAAGCTGCGCTTTGTCTTTCCAGCAATGCGACAAATCCAATTCAATTTATCAAAGACTCGAGATTTGCCTTTGCAGCAGCAGTTGACAGGCTTAGATGAAGGCTAAACAAATTACCAGCCCCAAAAAAGTCTCTCTCTCTCTCTCGCTCTCTCTCTCTCTCTCTCTCTCTCTCTCTCTCTCTCTCTCTGCTCTGTATGAGCCTGAGCCCAATGTCTTTGGAGTTGTTTGTGTTTCGTCTGGCTCTTATCATTTGGTTTATGCACTCGACGTTTGCTTTAGTTTTCGATTTTGTTTTTAATGAGCTGCATGTGTGTGTGTGTGTGTGTGTGGGTGGGTGTGTGGGTGGGTGTGTGGGTGGGTGTGGGTGTGGGTGTGTGTTTTATAAAACTTGTTGAGTTAACAAGTCTGCAGCTGACAGCTAACAAGCGCACGAGCCTCGTCCCGCCCACACACAGCGCTGAGAAAAGAAAAGAAGGAAATGTCGCCACAAAGTATGCTTCAAGTTTTAATGCCAGCCTCATCTGTGTGTGTGTGTGTGGGTCTCTCTGTGTATGTGTGTGTGTGTGTGTGTGGGTCTCTCTGTGTATGTGCGTACCGCTGCCTACAATATCTTCCTGTGTGTGTGTGTGTGTTACGAGCTGTCACTCCACGCGCTTCTAACAAAAACAAAGCAACAAAAAATTAGTTAAACAGCTGCCACGCCTCCTACGGCAGGAAGTGCGCGGAGAGCTTGGTCTGGCCGGGATGGGTGACGCGGCCAGTCAACGACTGCAGTGCCGTGTGGGGCAAGCACTTCTTCTTGGCCAGGTCGTCCAGCTTGACGCTGATGACCATGTCGATCTCGCGCTGGCGCTGCAGCTCCATGGCGCGCGCCTTCTCGCTCTCGAGGCGCTCGTTCTCGATCTCGCGGCGGCGGGCGCGCTCGTGTTCCTCCATTTGGGCGGTGACGCCGTCGTGGAGATCGACCTTGCGGCACTGCTTCTTCTCCAGCTCGACCTTCTGCTGCTCCTCGTACTTGGCCCGCTCGAGCTTCATCTCGTCCATGTCGTGCTGGCGCTGGGCGTAGTAGCAGGCGCGCAGCTTGTTGATGTGGGTCATCGCCTCCTGGTTGCCCTGGCGCAGCTCCTCGGCCTGCCGGCGGCGCTTCTCGACCGCCTGGCGCTCCTCCAGCCGGTACTTGCGCTCGAGCCGCTCGTGCTCGGCCAGCAGCCGCATCTCCTCCCGATTGTCGTTGGCATCGAGGATCTTCTGCTGGATCACGTAGAGGGCGTCGCGCTTGCGCTCCTTGGCCAGGTCGACGGCCGCCTTCTGCTGGCGCTGCTCCAGCCGCTGCGCCTCCTTGTCCAGTATGTACTTGTTGGCGCGCACCTGGTCGCGCTGCTCCTGCTCGCACAGGATGCGCCCGAACTCCTCGTGCAGCTTGATGTAGTGGAAGAGGTCGTTGCGATAGTTCGTCTTCCGGTTGCTATTGGCCACCGTCTTGTCGGCCAGGTAGCGCTTGTATTCCTCGTAGGCGTCGCGCATCTGGCGCTGCTCCTCGCGGCGGCGCTCCTCGGCCAGATGGCGGAGTTGTCGGTGGTCGTTGATCTGCTGGCGCACAGCATCGCCGAATGCCTGGCGCTTGTTGTGCGCCTCCAGCTCCTGTTCCTCCGGCGACCCCCATTTGGCATCGTTGAACGCCTTATCCTTGCGCGCCTGCTCCACGTCATGCTCGGCCTGCAAGCGTTCCATCATCGCGCGCTCCTCGATCTGGGACGTCCACATGGCGCTGCACTTGGCGGCGCCAATCGACCGGATGGCCGCCTGGACGCGCACATCGTTCTCATGGCGTGCCTGCAATGCCGATAAGTCGATCAATCGATAAATCGAGAAATATCGATAAGTGATATTATGGATATCGATACGATTACTGCATAAATTGATCCCTTATCGATTTATGTTACAGATGTCTATAATTGTCAATCGATAACTGATAACAATGCATGCATATCGATTATTATCGGTAATTGCGATTCATTCCTGTTAGATAGACTTACTATCGATTAATATTATCGATTACTTTTATATATTACTGTTATCGATATTACTATATATGTATCTATATATAGTGTTATCGATTACTCTCTCCGTGGAGTAGTATATATACAACTGTTATCGATTAAAAATTATATCTTTCTGCTATCGTTTGGTTCTCTATATTATTCTTATCGACTGCTGTTATCGATAACAATCGACTGTGAGCACTCACCTGCAGCGACTTGCGCAGCACCATCATGCGCTTCGCCTCTGCCGCCTTCTCGATATCGTCGTCATCGGCCTCAGCGTCGATCTGTCGCTGGATCTCGAGCTCGCGCTCGCGTCGTGCGTCATCGATTTCCTGGTAGTAGCTGCGCACGCGATTCTCCTCCTCCTTGTTTAGGCGCTCCTCCTCCCTCAGCTGCTCCACCTCCGCCTGGATCTCCTCGGCGGTGGGTGGACGCGACGACTTCAGACGCTCCACATGCTCCTTATCCAGGGTGGCAAACCCAATCGACTCCCATGGCCGGCCTTGCACATGGAAGTAGGTGGCCTCGCCGCCGGTCCCCTTGCGCTTGGTGGGCTTGGGCGCCGCAAAGAGGCGATTGGTCCTCGGGGCCATAGTGCCCGGCGGCAGGGTGCCCGGTGGCTGCCTGGGCTTGCTTTTGCCAGCTATCAGGAAGCCGGGCTTCTGCTGCAGCAGACCCTCTTCGTACTGCTTATCGCAGATGGAGGGGCGCGGCTGGCGCTTGTGGCCGCCCAGGAAGTCTGTTGGCTGCGGCTTGGGCAGCCGGATGGGCTTCTCCACCTCGAGCCCAACCTTGCGCCCGTGCTGGTCGTAGCAGTCCGAGTGCAGCGGGCGGCCCGTCCGTGTCACGCACGGCATCATCGTCGGCATCTTGGCGACGGACTTCTTCTGTTTACTACTCTCCGGACGGATAAAAAATATATAGAAAATATCGATTGTTTTTCTCTCTTTACTTTTTCGGAATTGTTTTATGTTTAGGAGTTTTTTTTTGTGTTCTGCTTGATAGAGAGAGAGAGAGAGAGTAAATTGCTGAAGTCGGGTAGAGAGAACGAGAGAGACTGCGAGAGAGAAAGAAAAAAAGAGAGAGCTGTGCGTGTGTGCCGAAGCTCGAGTAGAAATGTAGAACAGACTTCAGAACTGAACTGAACTGGCAACTGAACAGCTCTCGCGCAGCCTACTCAGCGTGAAGGATGAGAGAGAAAGAGAGAGAGAGAGAGAGAGAGAGAGAGAGACAGAGTGTCGATAGGCCTACTAGATATAGACAATTGTCAGTGGAGAGTTGTGTTGGCATATGACTAGTGTCAAAGACCAACTATCGAGTGACTATCGGCAGCAATACGAGTTACAGAACTATCGCTGAGCTGTCGATATGTTGGCTATTGTCAGTGGAGATTTACCAAGGGCCTACTATCGAGTGACTATCGGCAATAGTATAAGTTATCGATTTTTGAACTATTATCAGCTCTTAACTATCCCTGAGCTATCGATATCAGCCCTGTACACTGAGTTTAGCACTGGAAACTATCGATTAGTCTAGCAGCACTTGACTTGACAGTTTCATAAACTCACAGAAATTCTTCTGCCTTCAGAAAATATATAAAATTTTATTAGTTATTCAAGAAGAGAAATAAAAATGAATTGGGGAATGATCAAATGAGGGGAACCTTGGAGGAGCACTGTGAATACGCAAGAGCTGAAAAATGGAAACTTAAAGAAGCTGAAGGTAGACTGCAAGTAGAGGTGACCATGAAGGCTGGCAATCAGTTTGGCAATATGCAAGGGAGCTGCGAGCTGTAGCCCCAGCAGAGTTATTGAAATTCAGGCGTGGAGGATGAGCTCCAGCCGAAGTCAATGGAAAACCTAGTCAAAAACTGGCCCACAAAGGCAAAGCACTGTTAATTAAGTAAGCTCAAAGCACAAGTGCAATTGATTCTCTATCTCTATCTCCCTCCCTCTCTCTCTCTCTCTCTCTCTCTCTCTCTCTCTCTCTCTCTCTCTCTCTCTTCTATCTCTCTCCTTGTCGTATTCATAATGTCTAAGGAACGCATATGCTGCTGGCCCGAGCAGCCAGTTGAAATTTGCTCGGAACTTTGCTATTTCTGCACTGTCAACCCCCGCCCCTACAGGCAGCAGCCCCCGCCCCCAACAACTGAATGCTCTCGCAAACGTTTATGAAATTCTTTGTACTGCTTCGTCAGGCGGCCCAAAAATTGAATTGTATCCAAATGCTGTTTTGAATCCAACTGACGTCATTTGCTATTCGAGCTTCAGTTACTTCAGAGTTGTTTTCCCTTGTGCGTGTGTGTGTGTGTATGTGATTGTGTGTGTCTGTGTGTGTGTGTGTGCATACACCCACGCACTGTTAGGCCTTACATGGCTGCGGGGCAGACGCTTTTTCTGCTGCTGCTGTATGAAGTTGTTCGTGTCGTGTCTTGTTTGTGGCGCCTCAAGTGCCCAAAGACTCATTGTGTTTGTCCTCTTTATTTGTTATTGTTGTTATTGTTATTGTTGCGATTGTTGTTGTTGTTGTCTTGTCAGTCACACATGCCAATGGCTAGAAGCAGCTCGAGACAACAAATCTATAATTCACTCGTCTCTCTCTCTCTCTCTCTTCGTCTCTCGCGCTCAATGAGTTGAGTCAAGTCTGCAAATATGAGTAACGCTTTGCCGCTCATATTACGCATACGCCCCACAGTCCGCCCGTTCGGGCAACGTCAGGGGCAGCCGCGTGGCAACGCACAAAAACTTTTGCACATTTCAATGGCAATAAAAGTGATTTAATAATGCTGCGCTAAAGCCCCAAACGACAGCAGCGCCAGCCATAACAGCAACAACAGCAACAACAAAAAACGTCTTAAAAAAAAATAACCGAGAGAAAGTTCTAGGCAAAGGCCGTCCACTAGATACCCTAGCAAGGGGGAGGCAATCGAGAGAATCGAGAGTACTCTAAGGCAAGCTGTGATGTAGTCATATAAGCTGACCTTTGACCTCTTTGGGTTGCAGCAGCAGCTGTACTGAAGTTCAATATTTTGACATTAGCCAACACTGGGTTCTTCGATTACTTTTCACTACTGCACTCTGTGCTCATAGAGCACTTCTAGCTTAGGGCATTGCCCAACACTCAAGTAGCTTAGTCAACACTGAATGCTCGTGTAAAGTTCCAGCGTTATCCAACACTTAATTTCCAACTTGCACAGGTTTCAAGCTCCAGCTGTGTTGGCTCTCCTCGTTCAGTGTGTTAAGCGCACTGCAAAATCAATTTGATTTGTCGCCGGGTATGCTGTGCTGTGCTGGGCTGGGCATAGGCGTCTGGCCACGCCCATTGCGTGTGATTAACTGCGCGTTTAATGTGCATGCCCGGCCATAAAACAAATTGCATGCAATCGGCCCTATGTCCAATGTTGCCCCTCCTCGCCCCCACTCTTCCCCACTCTCCACACGCACTCCGATACTTGAGCTCTACAATTCGGATTCTCCTTCGCTGATCCCATTTCAGCTGCTGCTGGTGCTGCTTTGAAATGTAAATACAGCTCATTATTTCAATGCGTAGCCATTCATTTGCAAGGATTCCAAGGACTCTAGCCTTGACCAAAGACACATAACCCAACACACAGCCACCACACACACTCGCTGCGGCAAAGCGCAACTCGAGCCTGTGCGTGATAAGTTTTCTAGTTTTTCACAATGGCCACACTCAAATGTCATAGATTTTTGATAGCCCTCGGGCGGCTGGGGAGAGCGATGGAGAGGGGGCGTAACAAGTGAGCGCCCATTAGGGTGGCTCTTTAATGGCTCCTTTTAATTATCTGTGTAGTTGGGCTTCATGTTATCGTCTATCGATTGTTGACTACCGATAATATTTATGTGTGGCATATATAGAAGGTACAGATATCTATATAAATAAAGCTAGCCTATATATTTAGCTAATTATTGTTATCGATTTAGCTGAACTTTCGATATGTTTCTATTATCGATTATTCAGCTATGATATTGATGTGATTTCATACTAGCATGCGTTAATAATCGATCGATTTATGGTTAGGTAGTTATCGATAACTGTGCGAATTTTGTGCTATGGATGTATCGATCAGCAAGATCAAAAGTTAACAAAATTATCGATAAAAATACGTTTCAATAGATATTTGTCATATCGATATCAGTTTCAAACATATCGATAACACTTTTCTATGCATTTTGCACATGTAATTGACTCACTCACTCATTCAATCAATCAATCTTTTCAGCTTCAGTCAAAATGAGTTTCTGCTAGAATTTCGTTCGTCATTTCTCTGCTGCTTGCCCCACTGTGCGCGGTCGGGCTTTAATTAGCTTTAGTGCTTCGTTTTCTTGAAGCATGTCCCACAGAGTCACGCCCTTTTCGCCAGCCTCCGCTACAGCTAGTTGGGTGTGTTTGGCTGCCGAGGGGTTTATTATTTTCACTTAATTTGTGCTTCATTTAATTTTTTTCGCTTCTTTTTTTGGTATTTTTTGCTCGCTCGTTTTTTACTTTTTGTTGACCCCAACAACAATAATTTTGCGTTTTTTTTTTTTTGGGGTCGCCTATGAAATTGACGTGTCTCGACTGTCCTAGAAAGTCAAATGCCGCATCATCTCGGCTCAACAGAAAAAATGAGCGAAAAGGAAGAAGCAGAAGGGAGAAACCTTCTTCATTTTTTTTGTTGCTATTTGTTATTTATTTTTATACAAATTTGTTAGTCTGCCCCTGCCACAGGCAGCTGCTGTTGCTGTTGCTGTTGTTGTTTATGTTCAAATTAACTTGGCCCACAAAAATGTTGTAGAAAGGCAAAGCCTGGCGAGCCGAGGCCAGGCCAGAATGACAGTGCAGGTAGCAAAAGGTATTCAGGGAGGGAGCCCATCCGCCGGATAGCCTCGTCGCAGGCGCAGGAAGCCAGAGTGCGAGAAGGGGAGGGGAGATGGCTGGGGGTAGAGAGAGGCTGAATTGGGGCTAAAGGTTGCCCCGTTGTCGTTTCCTGACTGAGCTCGTCCCGGACACAAAGCGACAAAGAAATGTTTCGCATGCTGCACAATGGCAAATAATTCATAACTTGGTTCAAAAGTTTGATTTAGCTGCAGTTAATACACAGTCTATCTGCCTCCCCTTCCCCCAACCCCCTCTCTTCCTCTCTGAAGCGTGTGTATGTGTGTTGGCCATACGTCGGCCTGCATAAATTTTGCTGGCAGTTGGCCCGGCCCGGCCCGGCCCGGAGCCCCGCTGACAGTCGCAGCCACACATTTTGCTAGCAGATAAATTACGCTTGAAGCATCAGGCGTATGGAAGCGGAAGAGCCAACAGCTCGGACCGAAGATGAAGCAAGAGCAAGAGCCAGTAATTGTGGCTGGGGGGCAGACAGCAGCAACAGTGCAGAAAGTACAGCAACCTAAGGTCTACAGACGACAGACTGAACTGGACCACGCGCTGACGACTGTCAAGCGGGTCTCTGTATGCTTATTTTTCTTTAACTGTAAATGCAGACAACACACACGCACACAGATACAGAAAAAGAGAGAGAGAGAGAGAGAGACACTTATGGCCTGGCAGGCGACATAAGTAACAAACTGATTTTGAGCACAGCTGGCAAACAATTGCTCACTTCTTGCTGCCTTGACAAACGTAGCAGAAGACTTTTATGGGCTTAGCTGGAGCTTAGGCAGCAAACTGAATGCCAAAAACCGATATTCAAGCTCTCATTTATATACATATATCTAATATTTAAAGGGTCGAATGAGCTTTGCTATGGTTTCACACCGTTTGAGCTAGGTTTGATTTCTACTAATGCCACAAAATCTTTCTAGATGCTGCTGAAGCTTGGAGCTTGAACCACTTGAAAGTCAGGCTCAAGTTCTGGGTTGCAGCAAGAAAATAGCTTGGCTTAAAGTGTACATATTTAAAAAGCCTCAGCGAACCTATTCGGAGTGCTTCGGAGTAGTAATAAGCAATGTCTGCAAGGGTTTGCTATGATCTTGGCGTAAATTAGAGCAGTAAACTGAGTTTGGATTGAGATCTGAGCTCATCTGTTTATTTGGATTTTGTTCTATATATTTTTTTTATCTATCTTGCCTTAGTATGCCATGATTCGGAGTAATTTCACTTAATTCGGAATCATCTATAAATTCACATAAATTTCAAATATTTTTACAAATATTCTTACAGCGTATATTCACGTTTTGAAATACCTGCAAATTTGAAGAATTGAAAGTAAATACTCCGAAAATTGTATCCGAATTTGTATACCTATCAAAGAATACTCTGAAAGTGTGTGTCTTAAGCCTTTACTTTTGTCGCCCGGTCAGCTGCCCAAAGATGCCAGTCTACGTTTGTTCCACTCTCCATTTCCTCATATCTCTGCTTACTTCACTCTGTCTCCTTCTACTTCTCTCTATCTCTGTCTCCCTCTCTACCTCTCTCTCTCTCGCTCTCTCTCTCTCTCTCTATGTCTCTCTGTCTTTTGGCTGCCTCTGAACATATCTTCGCTCGGTTCTTGGCAATAAATTTTTAACAAACATTTAACTTGCATTTTATTAGTCCCCAGCCAGCGGAGCAGAAGAGTTACTAGCTGTCAGGCAGACAGAGACAGAGACAGAGAGAGAGAGAGAGAGAGAGAGAGAGAGAGAGAGAGGAGGGCTGGTGTTCGTCCTTCTCTATCTGTGCTGTCTGTCCTGTCTCGGTGTCTTTCGGCTTCCTTTTGGTACGAAGTCATCATAATGACAATTTCTTGACTGTTTTTCCTCTTCTTTTTTTGTATCTCTTTTTTTTTTTTTTTTGGGTCGCATTAGCCGTGTTCCACTTTCGTCTTGGTTTCATTTCACTTTGTTTCGCTGCCGAAATGGAACTGGAACTGGAACTGGAACGGGTGCAGTTGCTCACTGGCCGTTGATTCAGGCAGACATTTTACTTTACTCTCGATTTGATTTGATTGGAATTCTCGATTCCGTTGGCAAATTCTAATAAAAAAAAACTTAAAAAAGAAAAAAAAAGTATTAAAATAACAAAAACACATTTCCAGTTAAACAAATGTGTGAGCAGCAATCAATCAAAAACTTTTAAAGACCGACAACAATAAAAACAAACGAAAGAAACTACAAAAAATACCGCAAAATACTAGTGCAATAAAAATACCAAAAATGCGAAAAACTAAATAAAAAAGAAGACAAAAAAACAAAAAAAAAGGAAAAGCAAACAAAATCATCAGTAATCGAGTTCCGTCATCGATAACCGATAGCTGTTAATCGCAAATCGTAAACGACTAATCGATATATTATCGATATCAATCAACATACACACACAGACAGATAGACAGACAGGGACTCACACACCCGCACGCAGAGACGCCAGACTCCACGTCGAGATGGACTCGCTGGAGCGTCTAATGCGAGCCGCCCCACTGCCCCGCATGCTCACCAGCGGGGTGGTGGCAACGGCCGCCGCTGCCGCTGCCAGCGCCGCTGCTGGCGTCAAGGGCGTCGTCGGCATCGCTGGGCAGCAGCAGCAGCAACAGCGCGCCCTGGTCCACGCCTCGCTGGCCGCAGCCACAGTGGGACGCAAGGGACGCCATCTGACCGGCACTTTCTGCCTGACCGGCGATACCATGGAGGGCATCATACAGTGTTTGGTATTTCTCAAAGCATTCTCGGTAAGTGAAGCAGAGAGAGAGAGAGAGAGACAGAGAGAGAGAGAGAGAGAGACAGAGAGAGTGGGAGTCTGGGCTTCAATCTTAATCTGTGTCTCATATTTCGCCCTGGACAAAATTCAATTTAGTTTTTGGTTTGCGCTTGACTAAGTTTTTTTTACTACCCTCACGCAGACACACATCAGCCCCCACCTTAACGAGCCATCAAAATGTGCAATAGGCTGTAAATAGGCAAATACATTTCACACACACACACACACACACACACACACACATAGAGACTGTCCTCTTCTGTGTGTGTGTGTGTGTGTGTGTAGCTGATTTTGGGATTTTGGCTTGTGAACTCACTTTGATATGAATTTTATAACTACATTTACAGTGGGCCACAGACTGGGGCCACACAGAGTCAGAGAGAGAGAGAGGGAGAGAGAGTGGGAGAAAGGTAGCGCCATCCCTGTCGCCCGCATAATACTGACCATGTGCCATAAGCCGATATTCATATAATATAATTTAACTTGTCTGCATATAATTTTTAACACATTTTCTTCTCTCGTTTCTTTTTTGCAGGTGAGTTGAGTCCGGTTCCGCCCACTTAATGCACGCCCCTTACAGCAACACCTGCTGGCTTTTCGTGAGTACAGCATTCAAGTTAATTAAAAGCAAATGCTTAACTTGCCCAAAACACACAGCCAAACACAGCCAAGCACACACACGCACACACACACACACAGAGACAGACAGACACAAATTTGGCCACAGAATTTAAATTTAAGTTTTTTTCTCCTTGCTTGGCAAATATCCTAATGCAAGTGTGTTCGAGTGTGTTTGCCTATGTGTGTGGGTGTCTGTCTGTTGACAGTATGCAAATTCTCTGAAAATTTTCCAACATAATTGGCTTTGTCCAGCAAATAGGACTTGAAGCTAAGCTTAAGTCGCAGAAAAGATGACGAAATGAAAGAAGAATAAAAATATATATTAATTAAAAGTAAATTAACTTCAATAATAAAAGTCTAGAGAAATAAATACAAGAATATTTAAAAACAATATATTTGAGTATAAACAAAATAATAATTATTTAAAAAAATAAATAATAAATATGTAACAAAATTTCAAATAATAAAAAATAAATTAATTATAAAAATAGACAACTTTAAGTTGTCATTAAAACATATAAATTAAATAAAAATACTTAAAAAAATAGTTCAGGTAGAATCAAATTTAAAAAAATAATATTTTGTTAGAAAATAATATTTTTATAAATTCTTAAATATATAGAAATAAATAATAAATAAATAAAAAATAATCATTTGCTCTCGAAATATATAAATAAATAAAAAAGTAATGCAAAATATATTCAACTTAAAGCAAAATACTAAAAACAATATATATAAAAACAATTTTGTTAAAATAAAAATTAAAATTCATAAATATATATATATATCTCTATGAGTATATTATAATAAACAATTTAAGTACTTCAAGTAAAAATATATTTGACGTAAGCAGAGGAGGCCAAGCTCTAGCCCAAGAAGCCTCAGCCTCATTCTAAATTCCCATTGTAAATTGTTTTCTTATTAATCAATAATTCAAGCAAAAAGATTTCCACTTGAGTTTACTCAACTAAAAGTCTGATTGCCATGCAGCTATCTAGATATATATATAGATATAGATATGCGTGTGTATATATGTAATTGAATCAATAGCCTTGTCCGTCAGGCTTTCGCTTCATTTTTGTTCATCAATTGAGCTTTGATATGGAGCCGGAGCTGGCTCCAGAGTCGGTTTAATCGTCGCATGTTTATAACTCAATTTCCTTGGCAACGCGTTGCTTTTGCCGGTTGGTTGGCGAAATTTGATTGATTTATCTGGCCTCTCGTCTTTTTCATGGGACTTCTTAATTAAGTTTGACTTCGTTTCAATTCTCTACCGACTGTTTTAATATTTATTTGCATTCGCTTTTCAGTCTGCTGACAACTTCATTTCCTTTTGCCTTTGGCATTTATTCCTTGAACTTAATTGCAAGCATTTCACTTCCACTCCCATCCCATCGCCGCCCCTCCCTCTCTCTTTTCCTCGCTTACTCCAGCTGCTTTTTTATTCTCTTTTGCCGTCTCGTTACTCGCTGCAACCGAAGCAACTCGGCTCTGCCAACTGTTTAAATATTTATTTACACCCGATTCGCGGCCTCATAAAATACGCTTTGGCATTTAAGTGCAGCCTCGCAGCCCTTTACTCCCACTCGCTACTCTTTGACTTTACACTTGATCGTTACCTGTTGCGGAACTTTGTTGGCATTTATAGCTTTATCGGTTAAAGCTTTAGCACAAGCAGCGAGTAGTGAACTATGTTGGATGTTAACTCGTTACTTGATATACTCGCCACACTTTCGCCTTGCCACTTGCTTTACTCGTTACTAGCTCCTGGTCTATTACTTGCTCAGCTCGTTAGCCTCTCTACTCGTTAGTCTCTCCACTTGTTCCTTGCTCTACTCGTTCCTCGTTCTACTCGTTCCTCGTTCTACTCGTTCCTCGCTCTACTCGTTCCTCGCTCTACTCGTTCCTCGCTCTACTCGTTCCTCGCTCTACTCGTTCCTCGCTCTACTTGTTAGCCTCTCTACTCGTTAGTCTCTCCACTTGTTCCTTGCTCTACTCGTTCCTCGCTCTACTCGTTCCTCGCTCTACTCGTTCCTCGTTCTACTCGTTCCTCGCTCTACTCGTTCCTCGCTCTACTCGTTCCTCGCTCTACTCGTTCCTCGCTCTACTCGTTCCTCGCTCTACTCGTTCCTCGCTCTACTCGTTTCTCGCTCTACTCGTTACTCGCTCTATTAATTTCAAGCTTAACTCGATACTCCTTCCATTCGTTACGTTCTACTCGTTGTTCTTTTGCCTCTTCCTATTGCAAGTTCTTCTTTTTACTCGCCACTCGTTACTTGTCACGCCCTAATAGCTCTATTTCGTCAACTGTCCACTTGTTCGACTTGCTACATTGCCTTATCCGCTACTCGTAGCTCCCTCTACTCGCTACTCACTACTCGCAGCTATCTTTGATTGTTTTCCTTGCTTTTATGTGTTTGTTAAACTGTACTTAACTTAGCAGTCACTGGTTTTGCTCTATGCATTACTGTCCCGGGCGGCTGCTGTCAGGTTTTAACATTTCATTTTGTGCATTTTACGGCTCACACACACGCATACGCACACGCTCACTCACAATCACACTCACACTCACACACACGCACAGATTTATTTGTATATTAAGCGCTGGGAGCAATTGCAGCGCCATTAAAACTGACACATTGCAATTTCATTTCACTGGGGCTATCAAATAATTCCGCCAAGACTCAAAAAATACACACACGCACACACACACATCAAGTCACACGCACACACACACACATACACACGGATTGAAGGGAGACATTCATATAAATAAAAACCACAGTGAGGACTTTTTACGCATCGTTAATTTTTCCCCGTAGACGCATCTCGACGCTCAGCGACAATTCTGTGCCTTCGCCACCACCGCACCGCACCGCCCCGCACCCTGCCCCGCCCAGTGGCTGTCACTATCTGTTCCTCCGGCTCCACTCGCAGGCTGCCATCTCTTGCTCTGTCGCTCAGTCAGTTTGTCACTCTTTCACTCAATCAGCCATTGGCGCTGTCTGCCATTATAATGATGTCTGCCTGTTAGGCCTTTACATTTTACTTTGACATCAACACCAACAGCGCAAGCAACCACCGCAGTAGCGGCTGCTGCTGTGATTTACTTACTGTCGCACCACCCAACCCACCTCTCTCTCTCTCTCTCTCTCTCTCTCTCGTTGCTCTTCCTATCTCGCTGGGTGTAAATTTAAATGTTGCACAAATATGAAAAGCAATTTACATAATATCCTGCCAAGTGTAAAATGATTGTCAATGCTGTCTGCCCGCTGTAGAGGCTGTGGAGGCCCCCACCGCCCATGCGCCGCCTGCTCGTCGCCACAGCGGGCCAAGCGAGCCACAGAGCCACAAGGCTGTGGCTCAGGCAACTGTGAAATCGTGTCGAGTTGGTGAGCATGGATCGGTGGCCATGGTCTATATATAGGCATAGAGAAGCCTAGATATTGAGTCGATAGGCAATCAATATATCGAAGCTTATCGATAATATACCTGATTTTTTATATGTTTCAACTGATATTGAGAGCTCTCACTACCTTTCGAAAGCTTCATCCTTCTTAATGTGAGTTTGCTTTGTATCGATATTGCATAATGGTTTATCGACAATCGATAACTCGCTTTACCGATACGATCGATAGCTCTATTGGGCTTCATTTGCTGCCATCTGACATCTCCTCATGACTTATCAATATCCTCCTCCACTCATTTGCAAACACTTATATCTTTAATGCTGTGTTATCGATAACAGTCACATATGAGCATATTTTAAGCATTACCTCTTGTCGTTAATTTATTGCTGTCTCGAGTCTAGCGAGACACATATATATTTAAACTTTCAGCGCTATCTGCGTCGCAGTAAAATGTAATCGAGTTTTTTACTATTATTGCTATCGATAAATATGTCATCGTGTCACACGTTGCGCTGCGATTTTTAATCATTTCGACTAAGTAGATTGTGAAACACTTCAGCTCGGCGGCGTACCTAATGCCTGCCTGGGCGTGAGCTCTCGCCGCCTCCGCTCAGTGTTTCTCTTAATTTATCTGCGCCCTTGGTGCAGCGTCCCTTGGGCAGTGGGCGGAGGGCGGACGGGGGAGGAGGAGGGGTCTGTGCATCCGTCAACATTTTGGAATTGATGATGTCTGCGCGTATTATGAGGTTCAATATCCTGGATAATGACGACAAATTGCGCAATATTTGCACCAAGCAGATAGCAAATGCGAAAGGAGAAAGCAGAGAGAGAGAGAGAGAGAGAGAGAGAGAGAGAGAGAGAGGGCGATGCGTAGGTAGAGACATTGTTGACTGCTGCTGAGTGCTTCGGCTCCTGCTAGTGCTGCTGCCGTGTGTCCTTGTAAGTGCCATCTACGTCTACGTCGACGGCGACGGTCAAACATGATTGATGAACGCTAATTAATGTGGCTGCCCAGGCATTGCCTCCGCCCCCTTCTACGCCCATTACCTATTTACCTCGGCGCGTCCCCCTTCGATTTGTGCAGAAAATTGTGTAATTAATTTGCAGCTCAAGTGTCTCCAATACATAATTATGACGCTGCAGCGCTGTGTCGAGCGAAGCCTCTGTCGCTGTCGCTGTCTCTGTCTCTGTCTCTCTGTATCCCTTTCTCCTGTTTGTCCTCATCCTTTTTTACTTCTTGCTATTCTGCGCAGTTTATTGCCTGACAACAACGGGACAGGACAAACATTTGCTCTGATTTAAATAGGACTCATTAAAGTAGTTGCGGTCGCATATCCTGCTTCCACCCGACTGGCCAAAGTGGCGTATACTTAACGTTGATTAGTTGCCTCCGCCAGCTGCACAATGGACAAAGAGATAGACACCAGAACAGCATCAGCAAGCAAATCTATTTACCTAGAGGTTAAATGCTCAGCTGACCATTGTGACCATTCAGGAAATAGCTATTCAGATGACAGTCAATCAGTCAATCTGTCAATCATGTATACATCATGCAAGCTGCTTATATCTAAAAAAATAGGCAGTCAATCAGTCAATCATTCATATATCTGTAGCTTATCAATCATTCAGGCTCTTTGTCAATACATATATCTTATACTTCTTAATTAGCCATTTAGTCAATCAATCAATCAGTCTATCATGCATGTACTCATAACTAAATCAATCAATCAGGCTCTCGTGGATCTACTTATAACTAAATCATTCAATCAATCAGTCAATCATGCTTACAGCTCTAATCAATAAGCATGCTTGAGCTGTCATTGATACATTCAGCGGTTTAGGGAACGCGGAATTGGAATGGAATCGGAATGGAGTTGCAATTTGCATTTGGCAGGAGCGACCCTAGCCGTAATAATTTGACTGAAATTTGTCACACTTTGCTGCGTGTGTGTGTGTTAGTGTGTGTGTGTGTGTGTGTGTGTGTGTGTAAGTGAGTGTGTGTGTGTTGTCTGCATTTGTATGTGTCTCAGCATAACAAACATGCGCAAACACGCAGCTGCACTTGAGATGCAGGCACGTCTCAACGCATTTCACGAGCTTTTCTTGCATGTGTGTGTGTGTGTGAGTGTGTGTGTGTGTGTGTGTGTGTGTGTGTATGTGTGTATGGCACACTTTAAGCCAGAAACTTGGCCAGCAGCAGTTGGCGCCTGCAGCTGCATCAACATCAATTGCACAGTTTTAGCTGCTGCTTGATAGAACTTGAATAGCTGGAAAAGGCTCAGATTTGAGCAGCTCCGAAATTCTTAAAGATAAACAAAAAGACAATCTAAAAAACTTAAAATAAAATATCAAAGAAAGATAAAGATAAATAATAGAAATAAATATTAAACAGTAAACAATAAATAAATAAAAATCAAATACCAAGAAAAGACAAAAATCGATTCGCTTTTGACAAACTTTTGTTGGTTTCAACGAGCCAAACATCTACTATATATGAATATATATTTATTTATATCTCATATAAATAGATAACTGTATAAAAGTTTACACACTGCAAGAAAATTGAAAGAAAATGCAGTCGTTGTGCCCATAAACAGTTCAGCCGGCAGGCCGGGCGGCCATGTTGACAAAGGAGTTGGCTTGCTCTTTGAGGATTAGCTTATTGCCCGGCCATGGGACAGTCGACTGAGCACACAATCGACTTGCCCTCTGGCTGTGTGCCTAGCCGGGCGTGTCTCTCTCTCTCTTTCTCTCTGTGTATATTTGTTTGTTTGTTTTTTCTGTTGCTGTCAGTTTGCGGCCCAGCTGAGCATTCAGTTTGAATGCCCACAGAGATGCATTCTTGCAGTCGAGCTGCCTGCATTTGCATTCATTTTAAATGTGCATGGCCGCAGGCGTGACTGTACTTTTAACTGGCTGGACTCTAGTCCCTCTCTCTATCTCGCTCTCAATGGCTGGCTGCCAGCTGAGTTAATTAGAATTCAAATCGGGAAACTTTCAAGAATTTCCTTTGTGCTCAGTCGCGAAAATCTCCCATTATTTATTTTCATCGTCTCAATTTTTCTTATCATTCAATTTGCTGCCAATAAATCGCGCTTTATCTCTCGCTTTTCAATTGAAAGTGGAATGAATGCAACTGAGCTGCGAAATCAGTTTAATTGACATTCAACTATTTCAGTTATTAAATTCCATTTCGTTCTTATGTACATAAATTTTAATTGCATTGTGAAAGCTCTATGCCCTTGCTTTCCATTCTATTCTAGGTCGATTTAAATTTTTGTTTCATTCCATTCTGTTTCGTTCCATTCCATTTCATTCCATTGCCTGATTATCGCCAATCCCAGTATATTCCAAAACCAAATGTGTATACATTTATAGATACAATTTATGTTCCAGTTTCATGCCGTTCCACTCCAAGTCGTTCCAATTTGTTCGTTTTGCTTCACATTTACCTACAACAAAGGCTGCATTCCATAACTCAATTAAGTGAACATAGCACACATACATAAGCTCCGTTCCCTGTAATTTTAATTCCATTTCGTTCCAATCGTTGTGCCCGCTTAAATATCGAACTTAAAATGCTTGTTAATCGCATTAACTGGTCGCTGTATTCAACATTTTGGCACTTGAAATTCATTGCCTGTGCGGGCCAGACAGAGAGGGAGAATGGGCGTAAGAGAGAGAGAGAGAGAGAGAGAGAGAGAGAGGGAGAGGGAGGGCGGGAGAGTAAGCTCATGTAAAGGCACAACATTTTCGCGCTGTTGTTTGTTGTTGCTGCTGGCATAGTTTTGTATGCCGCACACGGTCGTTCAGGAACCTGACAATTTCGCTGCCATCTAGTTAGGCAACCGTCTAGGCCTCTCTATAGGCGTATGTGTGAGTGTGTGTGTGTGTGTATGCTCATGTGTGTCGCCTTTCAGTTTGCAGCATCATCTATCTAAATGGATATCGCGCTTTCCAAGAGACAACAAACGACAACTGCAACAACAACAACAACAACAGCAGCGACAGCAACAGCAACGAGCGTTATCTTGAGCACATGCTCACGTTTGGCGTCTATCTGTCTGTCCGTCCGTCCGTTCGTTCGTTCGTTCGTTCGTTCGTTCGTTATGTTTTGCTCACGTCTCTCGCTGTCCGTCTGTCTGCTGTATTGTTGCACGTACGTGTCGTAGACTTTTTGTTCAGCCTCTGCTAAAACTTCACTAAAAAATGAGCCTGGCATGGCGTTGAGCATTTAAACTAGCTACAAAACATCAGCTATGAATCGCAACACTCTAATACAACAGACACGCCCCCCTATCCTACCGCCCAGCCCACAATCCCCTACCGAAATCTGCTCCTAGCCAGGCCGCAGTCAAGGTGGAAAAGCGGCGCTGCGCTACGTGCAATGCATGCACAAGTGTCGGGCTCTCTCTCTGTGTATATGTGTGTGTGTGTGTGTGTGTCTATGTGCGTGTGTGTCTGGTTGCCAAGACAAAATGCCGCTAATGTTTTTTTTTTGGTTTAGATTTACAATACAACGTGAAATGTTGTTGCGCAGAGGGCAACGCTTCACATACATGCACACATATATATATGTATACATATATGTATTTATATATATATAATGTATATGTGTGTGTGTGTGTGTGTCTGTCTCTCTATGTGTTTGTATAATTCTTCGCTTTTATGATATTCACTCATATGTACAAGTATTTGATAACGCCTGTAGTTGAGCAGTTTCTCCCCTCCAAGAAAAAATGGTCTGCGCTGAAAAGTATGCTATGTTTTTTTTTTTTTTTTTGCCTCGCGTAATTTCCATTGAGCGCATATTACGTATACGTAGCGGCGGCCCGCTTGCGCCTGCAGCGCTGCGCTGAGTGGTTGAGTGCCTAGTTATTGCCAAGCTATTTTTGGCAACAACAGCTAACGCCACGCCCACGCCCACACCCACGCCCACACCCACGCCCACAACCCACTCTCGTGTCGGCTAATTGTTTGCCATTTGTTTCGGGGCCTTCGCTTCGAGACTCAATTGAATTTTTGGCAAGTTTCTTAAATGGTTGACAAAAGTTTCCGGCCAGCCAACTAGCTGAGCGCCCCAAAGGCATTTTCTTGCCATTTTCGTTGTTATCTTTCGCTGAGCTTATCTCCATTTGCTGTCGCCTCTGCGTTCAATTCAACTATTGCTTTTGGCCTCGGCTTGGCTTTAATGGAGCCTCTTGCTGCCATTAGCAATGATTAGCTTATGGAGAGAGCTCAATACAGTTCGATACAGAACGAGCTGAAGATCAAATTTGTGTGTTGGCCTTAGTAAATAACTTTAGCTTGTTTTATTTTTTAAAATTATAGACTAATGTCTCGCTGCTTGAGATTAATTTCTAATTAAATGGCAAATCTTACTTCATATTTTAAAAATAAAGTGTTATCGATAGCATAAGTACATGCTGTTACATAATTATCGATAAAAGTAACACATTTGCTTGGTCACTCTAGAGTTTCAGTCACGCTAGCATAAATACTACTGTATATAGTATATATAATTTGAATACATATATATATATATGCATAGCTCATCTATAAACTGTTTCTATATTATAGTTCACATATCTGTTGCTTGCCTTCATAGTAACTTTGCCAAGCTTGTCTCTTCATCAAATTCATTTTGACATTGTTCAACACTTGCTGCTCTTTGTTTACTCTGGAGCTTTTCCACTTCAAAGTTTATTGTTTACATATTTTTGAGACTCCTCACATGTGTCGACTAGCTTCTCAATTATATAAGCTGTTCAGATTTATGTCAGCAGCATTTTTAAAGATTTCTTTTCGTCATAGATATGCAAGCTCATGTGATGTGGTCAGCTGAGTATATATATACACTATGTGTATATTATACAGGTATTAAGATTAAGAGTCGAATGCATATAGTAAAGAAGAAGAAGAAGAAGAAGAAGCGGGACAGAACTAACCACAATAACAATAATTGTGGTTAAACAACTTTGGCTAAAAACTTGGTAAATTTTCCAAGCTATTTAGCTTCCTTTCATATTTTTAGTTGTTCTTGTTGTTGTTGTTGTTGTTGTTGTTGTTGTCATCATTGTTGTTGTTATTGGCAAATGACATTTATGTTTGTCGTTATGTTTGCCTTACACATTGTTGCTGGAGAAAACTATAAATGAAGCAACCAACTAGAGAACAAGTCAACAAAAGCCAAAGTAATTTGGCAAACTATGCGAAACTAAGCAACAGACAAAGACAGCAGAGAGAGAGAGAGAGAGAGAGAAAGAGAGAGAGGGAGGGAGAGATGGGGAGAGTGGGTGAGGCTGGCTGACTGTTTGGGTAAAGCGTAAATTGAAAGGACGATTGAGTGCTAAAGAGAACTGGCTGCCCGGCGAGTTAGTAAGAAAGTTATGCCAATTCATTAATTAGCCAACGCACACACACACACACACACACACACGCACAGCAGCAGCTGTGTAACTTGATATCGTCTGCTTACTTAATAAAAGGCAAACTTCATGTTGCTCTTGTTGCTGTGTCTTTTGACAGCCATATTCCATATTCGATGCGCGTGTGCCTTGGCCAACAACACCCCCAGGGCCTGCTAGCTGCCACCCTCTGCCTCGCATGTAGCTCGCATTCCTTTTGCGTTCATTTATTTGATTAGTGTGTGCGTGTGTGCGTAAAGTTTGTGCCAGCAAATATGGCAAACAATTTCACAAAGTGGCCAAAGCCAAAACTTCTGTCATCGGCATCGAGCCGCCGTCAATCTGCAATTGCCATGGACTTGGCTAATCGTTGGCTTCGTCGCAGCTGCAGCTGGCTACCGCCCCACTCTTTGCTTTTGCAACATAAATTTGGCAAATGTTATGCTCTATGGCATTATATACCAGGCTGCACGTTTTGGGCACCTAATTAGCTAACACACACGGGCACACACACACACACACACACGCATAGAGGCACACATACGCATGCTTTAATTGCCTTTAGCTGGCAGCTGAGCTTCCAAAGTATTCGAATAGAGTTTGCTTTATTACTTTTCCCAGTAATCCATATAATCGATATTAATCGATAAGTGTGTCATTAGCAGCAATCGATAAATTAACTTATATTTCTTTTAGCTTAAAGCTCAGTTTACTCCAATGCCTATTCCAATAGAGTTCAAAGACTCAGCTTGACTATTCATCGATAACAATCGATATCATAGCAACAATCGATTGTACATAATTTTAATTTATGTTAATTTCTTTTTCTTTAAGCTTGTCTCATCATTTGCTTCTCCCCTCATTGGAGTGCATTTAATATTCGGCTCCGTCAGCTGTTTATCCGCTTGGTCTTTGTGTGCTCAAGGGACGATTTTGGCTTCGCTCTTAACTCGATTCACAAACACATTTCAACTGTGAAAATACGCTTTGCCGTTCAACGCATTCAATTAGTCAATTTACTGTCCCGCTCTCTCTCTCTCTCTCTCTCTATGTCTGTGTCTGTGTGTATCTATACATTTAGTATATTTACTTTGTTTGCGCTTCAGTGAGTTGAATGCAAAAGGCATTCGCCGAGCTCATCTGAGCTTCTGCAATTAACTCGTGATATGGCCACGTTCCCAAGTGGAAATCTTGTGCCCGGCACGTCGCACTGCGTATCCCGTATCCTGCATCCTGTGGCTGCCGGGAATGTCATTAGCATTCATTCAGTTGATGATATGCGTTAGATCATTGAGTGTGGCATTTCGAAATTATAATACACAATCTATATGTAAATACACAGCATTAGATGGCCATAATGTCGCTTATTATGCAGATAAATGTATATATATATATATCTATCTATGTGTTTGTTTGTGTATATACTACAATATTTATAGCATGGTCAGCAGGCCAGTCAGTCACTAGTTGTGATAGGGCCTATCAATGCGACGACTGCTAAATTTGCAATGGAATTAGCAGAAACCAAATAAAAGCACAAATGAATTATTAATAAGCGGCAATTCGATGATGTAGCTGGGAGTGAGTATAGCGAAGGAGGAGGGAGTGTGTATGATACCTATAGATATGTTGTCAAACTGGAATTGCTTCAATTTAAGTTTGAATTAAATTGATTTGATGGCCCATGAACTTACTATGCTCAATGCATAAGCATTTGGAATTCTGTTCATAATTCTCAAGTAGCAAAGGCATTAGCGCTGCAAACTGCAGAAGGCGTGGCAGCCACACATATCTTTCTGATGCGACAACTAGGGTAAGCTAGGGACTAAACATTTCATTCATTATCAGCAGCTCTATAGTTATCGATAACTTTGTAGTCATCGATAGCTATACAGTAATCGATAGCTTCAAAGTATGCAGTAACCTTATTCTTAAGTGCTTCTGCAACTAAGGCAGAGACTTCACTTTGAGAATATCTTTAGTCCAGGCCCCATTATAATCCATTATTTATATATATCATTTTCAGTTCAGAAATCTGAATTGCTTATGGCTCTCCACTGATTGATTCAACGGCTGCTGAAACTTCAAGATGCGTTTCTTTGGCTAGTTGTGCCAGTTCTAGACAAGTGCTGCCATATTTTTTAGCCAAGCCCAGCTCGCTATCAGTGTTGCCAGATCTGTGCAGGGCTAGTCTCTCTCTCTCTCTCCCTCTCTCTCTCTCTCTCTCTCTCTCTCTCTGTGTGTGCTTTAACAACGTGCTTGGCTGCCTTTAAAGGCTTCGTTCGCAGTTGCCAGGCACTTAAGCGTGCGATAAGCGGGCGCTGCCAACTGGCGTCTTGGAGTCCATGCGCTATCTGGCAACGCCATCGTTTCCGCTTTTATGCATTGGCTTGCCTGTTATCTAAAGCACACATCGCACACGGCTTGCATTTATCCAGGACACGCGTCCAACGAAGAAGCAGCCGCCGGAGCAGCTGAAGAAAACTTTGTGATGCCTTTTTGGGGTTTTCTTTTTGTGATTTTGCTTTTCTTTTCTGTTTTCTGTTTTCTGTTTTCTTTTTTCTCGTTTTTCTCGTTTTTGTTCTCTTGTCGCTGGCTTTTCATTAAAATTGTGTGCGCCTATCTGGCCAGGCAGATCTCTTGACTAGGCGACTAGTCCAACTCTCTCTCTCCCTCTCTCTGTCTCTGTCTGTTGTCTCCCTCTCGCTCACACACTCGCTGTGTGTGTGTGCTTTGACTTTTGTTACCTTTGTCTAAAGCGCAAAACTGTCGAGTTTTGCAAAAATTTTATTGCTGAAAGGTGCTAAAAATGCAAAAGTGCTGATGCTGATGCCAAGGATGCCAAGGATGTTAAGGATATTAAGGATGTTGAGTATGATGTTGCCTCGATAGTGCCATGGAACCTTTCGCTCCCTCTCCCTCTCTCTCTCTCTCTCTCTCTCTCTCTCTCTCTCTCTTGCTGTGCGTCTGCTGATGCTTCCGCTATTGTTGTCCCGCTCTGGCCTCTAGCTTTAATTATTTAAATTAAAAATTGCCACAAAACTTTGTGACTTCGTGGCCTGCGCTGAGCCGCTCAAGTGTCTGGCACTTGGCATAGTTTTCAATCTTTTGGCATCTCGACGCGGCATAGACTGCTTGCGTACGCTGGGCTGAAGCGAGTATATTGGCTTCTCAGTTGGGCAGTCACTGAAGCTTGAGAGTCACAGAGATAGAGAGAGGGAGAGAGAGAGAACTGTAGAGAGACGCTTCGTAAGAGTGATGTACTCACATCAGAGACTGATCAAAGAGAAGTCAAAGTTTGATATGTCATTTTGAGTCACAGTTTTGCTACGAAGTCGCAGCAATGAACGGAGGTGAGCAGTCTCAAGACAGTCACTGTATAGGACTGTATATTTCAGACAGTCACTGTTTGAGAGTCACTGTTTTGTGGCTGAGCTGCAGCTATATTAGTTACAGTTTCAGAGTCACAATTTTGGTAGTCATTCACAGTCTAGACAGTCACTGTAGAGTTTTGAACAGAGAGAAGCAGGTGGAAAAGTCACTGTTTGTTTGAGAGTCACAGTTTTGCTAAGAAGTCACAGTTCTGAACAGAGGGAAGCAGCTTAGACAGCTACAGTTTTCTTGGGTAGCCTCTCAGAAAGTCACAGTTTTGTTAGTCAATCACAGTCAGACAGTCACTGTTTGAGAGTCACAGTTTGTTGATGGTCAGTCACAGGTTTTGCTCGCACTGCTCAACTCTCTCTCTCTCTCTCTCTCTTTCTCTCTCTCTCTCTCTCTATCTATCTAGCACAAGCTGCGAACAGAGCGTGCCGCAGTTGGGCTCTTTTTCTGTTTATTTGCCAACTTTCTTACGCTTAGTTGCAACGGCGACAACAACAACAACAACAACAACAACAACAACAACAACAACAACAACAACTGCCGCGTTTAATTAAGCAAAGTGGCTGGCCAAGTTGCTGTCAGCGCTTTGGTTTTTTGGCTTCGTGCACTGCTTTTGCTTTTGGCTAACATGCCTGGCCACGTAGCCAGCGAGTCGTGCGCCCACGTCCTGGCCACATTCCTGCTTAACCCTTCGGATGCTCTGCATTTTTGCTAATTTTGTCTAATTTTGCTTAAGTGACGGCTTCAGGTCGTTGCCATTTATGAGGGGCGCGCGCGCTCACATCAGCTCAAGTTAACAGCCAGCCGCAGGCGAAACTATCTATTCAGCATTCCTCTCTCTCTCCCGCTCTCTCTCTCTCTCGCCTTCTCTTTCTCTGCGGCTGGCAGCAAATATTTAATTTCTTTGCCGCTGCCTTTTGTGTTAACTACTTTCCGAGTTGTAGTTGCAACAACAACAGCGGCCTGTGGCATGCGCCTGCAGCTGGCAGCAGCATTCGCCTCGCTGCGCTGGAAAGTATGCTACATTCCTGCGTCTTGCCTGAAGCTTAGTCAAAACATACATGAATTAACTTGACTGCATGGGGCAAGCTTTCAAAGCCTTCCAGCTGGTCATTTACTTGAGTTTTGTTGGCTTTTATGCTGAATGAAGTATCAATATAAGTATGTCGAGGGTTAGGGGAGTGAAAAGAGCTCCAAGAGCTACTCTAGGTACTCTACATACTCTAGGTACCCTGTATACTCTATTTGCTCAAGGTACTATAGGTAATCTAGATACTCTATGTACTACAAATACTATAGGTACTCTAATTACTGTAGTTACATTTGGTACTCTAGCTACTCTAGGTACCCGTAGGTCAGCTACATAGGTTAAGTACATTAAGATGTACTCTATGAGCTTAAGGTACTGCAGGTACCCTCTGTACTCAAGGTACAATATGTACTCTACGTACTCTATTTACTCTAGGCACTCTAGGTACTCTAGGCACTCTAGGTACTCTATATATCCTATAAAATCTAGATACTCTAGTTACTCTGTCTGCTATGCGTACTCTAAGTATCATAGTTTGCTGCCAAAACCCCAGCACTGACTTTGACCACTAGTGCCCCACATTTCGATAACTATCGAATTATCGATAACTTACAGCATGCAGCAAAAACTAGCTCTTAGCTGAATTCAAGTTGGCCAAGATAAAAGCTGAGCTGCATTTAACCCACTTTAGCCAGCCAGTTGAGTTGACTTCAGTTCCAGTTGGCATCCATTGGCCAGACGATGGTGGCAATCGATAACAAATCAGCATTGGATCCTATGGAAATTGCCATTAAACCCAGCGAGCTGCGTTCAATTTGTTTGACTTGCAGCGGCCACGAGCAGGACTCGCAGCGTATGTGACAGGACGACAGGGCGTTGCCTGTTTAATATCCTGTCGCTTAATGTCGCATTCGCTTTTTTGCCCTCTGTCTGCTCGGGCACGTCTTGATTTATTGGCCAAGTGCAAGTTGCATCATTCTGGCATTTGGCGTGTCTCTCGCTACCTACTTCCCTAACTGCCTCCCTCTCTCGCTAGACCTCAGCCACAATTTTCATTACATTTATTATAGATGTGTATATATATATGGTCTTTATATTATATATATATATATATATATATATATATATATATATATATATATATATATATATATATATATATATATATATATATATATGTACATTTCTTATTTCTCTCACAGCGAGCATTTTCTTAATTTCACTCCACACTCGAAGGGCGTCCTCCGTCTGGCAGCCGTTTGCCCTTTTGTGCAGATTGAAAGCGCAGTCAAGCAGAGCCACGACTCGCTGCCCCCGGTTGCCCCCAGCTGCAGTTCCCGCGCGGTTCCCGCGCAGCATGAACACTGCACATTTGGAAATTGAACAGCAGCTTGAAATACGCGCGACAATATTGTTGCAATACCCTGTAAATGTGCCAGAGAGGCTCGTTGAGGCTATATACATACATATTTGTATCTTCATTTTATTGGATTTTCGTATACTCAATTTCGCTGCAAGTTTGCTCTTCTCTGGCTTGATTGAGTGTTTCCTGGAATACCCTCTTCGGTCGCATATTAAGAGCTTACCTTTGTCAAGCTGCTCGCGAAGGAGATTTCCTTGAAAATGTATGTTTCATGTGCTCCATGGTTACTAGACTTTGTTGTTCGTAAATCGATCCCTTTAAACAGTTAAATACTTTCCGCTTCTCCACACCTTTGCCTCTGTTACAGGGTATCTTCCAGTCACATATGCCCACCTTCTTTGCGGCGTCTTTTAGCTGCTGATATTGCCGCGTCACAAGCATCGGCAATCAAGCCAAGTGCAGACGCAAGTCATTCCTTCGACACTCGCCTCTCTAGCCACAGGCATGCCTGCCCCTACTCACACACCCCCTCCCTCCACACACACCCACACACACACACGCCCCCGTCCCGTTAACTTTTGTTATACGTTTTTAAATCATATTTAACGCTCAATTATTGACGCTCAAAGTCGAGGCTGTTGGCAACAGACAATGGCAAACTAATGGCCGTCGCTTCGGAAAAATGGAAAATGTATTTGGCCAGGGGTTGGGGGTTTGCTTGCCAGAAGAGCAGCAGCGAGCAGCAGCGAGCAGCAGGCTGGGCTGTGGCAGGGGGAGCTGCACTTAATACTCGTAACTCGACGCATCAGTTTGGCAGCTCCGACGCTTTGTGTGCTCAAATGACAATTTGTAAAGCTTTCAATGAAGAAGGCGGCCTATAAAACGATGCCAAGACACACACAGACAGAGCGAGAGAGCGAGAGCGAGAGAGAGAGAGAGAGAGAGGGAGAGAGAGAGAGATAGGCAAAGAGCCTGTGACAGACACACACAAATGACAGCCACTTTGGCTGGCAGTGGGTGGCGCGGGCGGCGTGGGAGCCTGGCCCGAGCTCACTCAGTAATCAATCACTCAATCAATCAGCAAATAATGTGCATTGAAAATTTTTTAAGTGTCCATAATGTTTGCCCGGCTTCAGGCAAACTGTGGCCAGAGCGGAGGGCAGGACGCGCCAAGGAGTCAATTCAGCCAAGGAGAAAATAATATTTGTCAGCCTGACTAAGTAATTGTGCTGCGTGAAGGCACTGAGAGTGTCGGGCCTCTTATTGCCATGTCATTCTGTGAGAGCGAGAGAGAGAGAGAGCGAGAGAGTGTGAGAGGAGTTTGGCTATGAGCAGGAGGCTTAAGTGTAGAGGTGACTAGACAAATGTCTTAAAGTGAAACAACGAATCCGCATTCGTATCCAAGTCAATTATTTTATGCTGTCAGGATTATGGCAAGAGCTCTATAGAAGAGATTGAAACTTTGAAGGGAGCGAGAGAGAGGGAGGGAGGGAGGGAGGGTGGCCGACTGGCAGAGAGATGAGCAGCCTAAGTACAAGTTAAATATATGAAAGCAAACATTGGCCCAATTAGAGTTTCGTAACTAAAGACAACTTTGACAGCTCGAAAGTTGAGGCTTAAGGATTTATGAAAAATCAAAGGAAAAAGCGAACAAAAGTTTGCCAGCGAAAGGGTAGCGAGGAAGGGTAGCTTATGAGCAGCACTGACTGTAGATGGCTGTAAATAAATAAATAAATATATATATATATATATATATATATATATATATATATATATATATATATATATATATATATATATATATATTTATATATATATACTGTGTCTGGTTTGTGTCAATTTGGTTATCTGGTTACAATTGTAATTTAATACTTTAACTGTCCTTTGGAATGTGGATTTAGCAGCTAGCGCCTCTCTATGCGCTTCTCTTCATGCACTGAGTCGTCATATTTCATTCTCACTCTATTTCTTATTGTCCTTCTCTCTATATATATATATATATATATATATATATGTATATATATATATATATATATATATATATCACTCTCTCTCTATCACTCGCTCTCTCTCTCTCTCTCTCTCTCTCTCTCTCTCTCTCTCTCTCTCTCTCTCTCTCTCTCTCTCTCTCTCTCTCTCTAATGGTAGTCTGACCAGCTCGTAGCTCTCTAGCCTAATCAGCTGTTGCTCCACTCAACATCAGCTTAAGTTCTCTTCTCTCTTCATAGCAGCAGCACTTCTTCGCACAACATCCGACGCAACTCAAACCTGATTCTCTCTCACTCAAATACCTTTTATTCCTCCACTTACCCTCACTGCATTCAACTCGTATAGACACGCTCTCTTACTCAACCAATAGCATTGCAACCAGCTCTCTTGCTGTAGAGTCTCAAGTGTCGCGTTAGCATAGCTCAAACAGTTGACTCGCTTCTTGCAGATCTCAACACTTTAGCCTCAATCAGCTCACAAATCATTTATTAGCTCATCTTTCTCTCTCTGTCTCTCTTTCTCTCTCTTCGACTCTCTATGCATATCTAGATATAGATCTAGCTATATAGGCACAACTTATAGAGCCACCAAAGAGTTTTCCAGGTATTTGCCTGTCGAGCACACCCGACCGTTGTACTCCAGCTTAGTTGATATATTTATATATATATTTTATATATATATATATATATATTATTTCAAATTGATTTTAGATCTCTGATTTCTCAGCTTTAAATAATTTATTGTATTTCCATTTAGATTTCAAGTTTTCGCTCTGCTTTTTGGCTTGCATCAATTGTGAGTCAGAGTCGAGTCGCAGTAATATTTCATTTGTCCTGCGCCGCCAATGACCATGCACATTTGACAGGCCACGCCCACTGAACAGCAGGGGACACAGCTTGACTGTGGGCGGCTGGTGAGTGGGTGGGGCTGGGCTGGGTTGGGCTTGGTGCTCTTACATTTTGCTAAGCGTGTTGCAAAACTTCGATGATTAACTTTTTCGATTAACTCAAAACTCAAAACAGACAAGGCACACACACACACATAGACAAGGCACACACACACACACACACACACACAGACACACATATGCAATGAAAAGTAAACAAACAAACAACAGCAAACAAACAACTGCTGCTGCTGCTGCTGCAAACTGAAAACTTTTTCATGGCGATAAACAATTTTCCAACGTCCGCCCTCTATTCTAGCCACCTTGCCACGCCTCCTGCGCTTCTGCTGTCTCTCGTCGCCCTCTTGCCCTTCTACTCGGCATTTTTTTATAGCATAAATTTATTTTAATGTTTATGCTTAACAATTTGGCGTGCAGCCACCCACACGGCCGCCCACGCAATCAGCTTTGGCTCTAGCTGCAAAGCGAACAGAAAAAAAGAAAGAAAGAAAAAAACCGAATAGAAGAAAGAAAAGTTTTGGAAAACCCCCTGTCGAGCAGCTGAAACTTTGCATATTGATGCCCTGGCCTTATCATGCAGCAATGCGCACAGAGATAAAATACGTGAAAGTAGATTAAAGGCGCAGCCTAGGCCCCCCCACAGCCCCCTGGCCCGCCCCCTGCCGCCCCGCTGCTACGACCAGCTTCAGCTGAGGCCGATTGTGAAGGAATCTCTGATTGATGTCTGTCAGTTATGTGTGGCAAAAGGAATCCTTTTATCATTTTTACCCCAAATGGGGCGTGGCACATGCATGTGTGTGTGTGTTGTAATTATGGGCCATGTTCAGCCAGCGGCAATTGTTTGTGATGATAAATGACGAGCGAAGCAGAAAAAGAGAATAGAGAATAGAATAAAATGAGGTGAAAGCTGAGGGGGCTGGATGCAGGAGCAGGAGCAGGAGCAGGAGCAGAGGGCAGGGGCTGACCATGAAATTCATTAAGGAACAAACACACACACACATACGCACATATACGCGCATAGGGCTAGGCCCTGACCCAATTGTGAATGCTGCCTAATGGCCAACGCAGGAGTCATCAATAATGCTGCCCACAACAATTGAGGGTTAGATCGGAGCCGCCTAATGAGGCCCCACGCAGACTTTAAAGATATGCACAGCTTCCCTCCCTCACTCTCCCACCCTCCCAGACCCCTCCCAGCTGAAAAAACAAAAGTGATTTAGCGAAATAAAAAGAGAGGCGAGCATAAAGCAAAGGCATTCCAAAGGCGAGCAACTGCAGCGCCGAAAAAAAAAAAAAAAAACGAACTTTGAACGCTGGGAATTGTGCGAGAATTGTGGGAACCGTGGGAACTGCGCCTACATGCAGGACAGGGGGCGCCTCTAGCCACTAGACCAATAAAAAACAAAAAACAAAAAAACAAAAAGAAAAGTTTCCCAAGAAAACAAAATTTCCCCAACGAGCCATTTCCGTAAGTGTGTGCGTGTGTGAGTTTAAGCCAGAAGCAGCAGAAGAAAAGGTAAAGAGCACGAGCCAAGGAGAGAAATAAAATCAAGCAGGAATATTCAGTGGCCAAAACTAACGACTAGAGTATACTCTATTCCATCATATGATGTTTGACCCAATCAGTAGAACAATCAATCAGAGTCAATCACTCAATAAGTTGAGCAAAGAGTCAATGACTTAAGGTATAGATCAGGTATGTGATCAAATTGATCAAGTCTCTTAATCAATCGCTCTATCAGTCAATCAATCAGTAGACAAGTCAATCAGTATCTCAATCAGTCAGTATCAGTTTCTGAATTAGGCAGTCAATCAAAAACCCATCAATCAGTCAATCAGTAGCTCATTCAATCAGTCTGCTTATCAGTATATAATCCAATCAATCAATCAGTTCTTTACTACCTTCAATCAGCTGCTCAATCAGTCAGACCATCTGCATACAGGCTCAATCAATCACTCACTTAGTCAATCAGTCAGTAGATAAGTCAATCAGCATTTCAATCAGTCAGACAAATCAGAGCCCCATCAATCACTCAATCAGTAGATTATTCAATAGGCTTTCAATATATAAGTCAATCAATCAGTTCTGCCCATCAATCAGCTACTCAATCAGTCAGACAGACAAGCTCCATATACCCCACTTAGCTCAGCCGGCAGCAGAGTATAAAGTCGAAAAAATTAAGTAAAGTGTTTGAGCAAAGAGCATTTCCAAATAAGCGACGATGAAAGAAAAACCACAAAAAAACGAGAGAGAGAGAGAGAGAGAGGGGGAGAGGAAGAGGTGGAAAAACAAAAGGAAAATAGGCAACAGAACAACAACTTTCGAAACGAACGTGCGAACCGGTCGCTGGGCGATGGGCGATGGGCGTAGGCAAAGGGTTGGCCGAGGGCTCAGCGTTTACTTTTCAAAAAACTGTTTTAAAAGCTTAACCACCAAAAAGAAGAAGAAGAAGAAGAAGAGGAACAAAAAAATTGCGAATATTCCCTAATGACGGCCTCAGCCGTAAAGAAATGCCACAAAAGCCCAGCGAAAGCCAAAAAAAAGAACAGCTCTAGACAGAGCGAGCGCGTGTGTTATGCAGAAGAAAGCAGAGCGAGAGAGCGAGAGCGAGAGCGAGAGCGAGAGCGAGAGAGTGGCCAGAGAAGGTAGCGAAGGGCGTGAATTTTTTGAGGTTAGGCATGAAAATGGCGAAAAGGGCGGGGAAAACTGTACAGCAGGGAGACCGACAATGATAAAGCGTCGTGATAAAGCATCAGAGCGGCATTAGCATTCGGCAGACATTTCACATACGCAGTTCTGGTTGAAGCGCATGAGAAGCGTGCTCTAGTCGGGTGTGCACGACTTGCAGATACCTCGAAGTGAGCAAAGACACTCATGTATCAAGTAAGCTAGGAAAATGGATATCCTCGATAACCTTTTTCACAGGGTATAGAGAGAGACAGAGCGTGAGAGGAAGGGAACTTGCTGGCAGTGGGAGAAAAGTTAGTTGATTGCTACAGGCAACAGCAGCAAACGAAAATGAAGAAAAACAACAAAAATTTGGTTGGCTGAAATGCGCTGGGAAATTCGTGTATTTTCCGCTCGCATTTTCCTGCTCTTGTTTTCATTGCGTTTCCTCCAGAGAAAAGTTAATCACAGCGATCTTAGCTGCTCCACCACTTGGGAATTACAGCCAAACTTCAAATGAATAAGACAAACAACAGTTGAGCTCTCTTTAGGGCAGAGTATTCATGAGCCGAGCAGTGCCTGTAGCTGAAGCAAAGGCAGATTTATCTCAGTTTAGCACAGAGTTTAGAGTTAACTAAGCTGGCAAATGAGCGAAAGTAAAGCCTTACACTGGACTACAAAAACAGGAAAAGCGTGAACACTTTTCGGCTTTTCTTTGCATTTTCTCTCGCTTGGCAATTGCTCTTAGCAGCTTCTAAATATCTGGCTTTTTGGCTATTGTTGGCTGCGGTTGCTTTTTTATTGTGCTATGCTAGCACCACTGCCACGCCCCTAAACACACACACACACACTCTTGGCCTTTTAACAATGGAACCTAACGCAATTTAAGTCAACTTCGACACCTGCAAAGTGAAATTGAATTACAAAAATAAAATAAAATGAAAGTAAAAAAAGAAAAGAACTTTAACAAAGGCAACAGCAATGAGGAAAGTCAAATACAAAGGCCAGGCACAGAGAGAGCTCGCTCTCCCTCTCTCGCTCTCTCTCTCTCTCTCTCTCTCTCTCTCTCTCTCTCTCTCTCTCTCTCTCTCTCTCTCTCTCTCTCTCTTATACTCTTTTACGCTTTCTATTTGCTTTTGGCAGTGAGTGTTAAGTGTAATTTTTACACCTTCACGCCAAATTTTCAGCGTGCAGCGGCAGCGGCAGCGACAGCCTCGCCCCACTGGACCCACCCTCGCTCCGCCCCTCCAACCCCAGCCCTGCTTCCTTTCGGCTGTCTTTCGCTTATACAAAATGCTTGAGAACTTTTAGTGCGTCTCAATGCGCATTTTAAATAAAATAGAAATTCAATTTACTTTAAATAAGCGAGAGAAACACAGCAAAAGCAACTCGACAGAACACACACACACACACACATACACACACACACACATACACAATGAGAGGCAGAGAGTGACACACACATACGCAACTTGAAAGCGGAACAAGTGCTAAGGGGCTGGGCATATCTGTGAGCGCTTCTGTCGCGACGAGGTGACAAGCAGCAGCGAAACGTCACTGACAGCTTTTGCTTCTTACTGTTCTCCAACACTCGCCCTCTCCCTCTCTCTTTCCTTTGCTGCTCAACTATATCTCTCAGTGAAAGAGACAAAAAAAAAGCAGAGCGAAAAAAACTTTTTAAATGAACTCAAAATTGACTAAATGTGCTAGCCAAAGGTGCGTAGCGAGCAGAGCGAGAGCGAGAGCGAGAGAGAGAAGGACGGAGTGTGAGTGCGATTCCTCTGGGGAATTTCAGTTAAAGTCTCCGGCAAGCAAAGAAAAAAAGCTGGAATATAATTAAGCGGCGTTTAGAACGCTTGTAAAGAGCGCTAGAAGTTTGCCTAATTGTTTGGCCGCGCAAAGGCGAAAAGAAAAACTTTCCGCAAAAGTTTAATTTAAATCTGAATGAGAATTTCGTTTCAATTTTTTCCTTTTATGATTTGTTGATTGTTTTGCTTCTTGTCTTTCTTTTTTAAAGAGAAAAAGAGAGAGAGAGGGAAAGAGAGAGAGAGAGAGACAGAGAGAGAGAGAGAGGTAGAGAGACTAAACGGCACTTGACGCTGCTGATGTCACTGCTTTTTGAAAAGACTGAAATAATTGAAAATACTAAAGCTGTATTACTGTACTGCTATATATTTGAGTGTATAACAGTTTTAAAAGCGTCGCTTTTGCAGTTTCTTAGCGGGAATAAAATTGATTATATTATTATATAATATGACAGTTGTATTACTGTAGTATAATAGTTGTATAACAGTATAACAACAAAATATATTAAAGCATGCAAAATTTGTATTATTTTGTATAACATCGGTATAACAGCTTTTTAACAAGTGTATAACAGCTGCATAACACTAACGTGAAGCTACAATACACATTTAACTATGCAAGATATGTATTATTTTGGATAACATATGTATAACAGTTGTAAAACAGTAGTATAACAGTTGTATAACAGTTAATTTTCATGCTGTTCAACTTAATGCAATAAAAAACAATACTTTTAGCACAGCTTACTCTCTCAGTATAGGGTATTAGCTAGTCGATCAGATGATGCAGCTTGCTCTGCAGATTATCTAGCTTTATAAGCAGCTGCCCAGCTGGCGTAGCTGTCGCTTTGATTTCAGTTGGAGCCAGGTGATAAGATATCTTCGTGCCACAATAGGCAAGGCTGGTGGGAGGCTGGGAGACGTGGCGACACCACAGCAACCGCTAGCCTGCGGTTAATGCAAAGATGGGGCAAGGCAAGCATAATTATAAAGCTGTTCATATCAAACAGCTCAAGTGCAACTGGCTTAAGGCCCAGATTGAAAGAAGCGGCGGCGGCGGCGGCGGCGGCAGCGACAGCGCGTGGGGAGACGCCCAGCTCATGGTGTTGATAAAGGGATGAGACTGGCGCCCAGCTGGCGGACGCCAACTAAGCCCCAACCTACCCAACAGCCAAACAACAACAACAAAAGGAAAAGGAAAACAAAGTAAATAAATAAACCGACCAACACAGAGCGTGGAGCCGAGGGGCTCAGCGGAGTGCAGCCAGCGCGAGGCCCTTGGAAGCAAGTCGAGTCAGCTTCTTGCTTGGTTCCTTCACTTTTTTGCGTCACCCAAATCAATTTATTGAATTTATTTGGTGATTTTATTAAAGCGCGCAAAAAGCATCAAATGAATTGACACGAAAATCTTCCCAGCTCAAGCGAGGGAACTGACGGTGGGGTGGAGAGGGGGTGGGCGACGAAATTCGATTGTCGATTCAATTGGCTGTCAAAAAACATGTATATAAATATATATATATATATATATATATATATATATATATTTATATATATATCTGTCTATATATCTAGAGCGAGTGTGTGGCTGGGGCCTATCGTAATTAAGTTAGAACCTTTCTACAATTTTACCACACTCACAGCAGCAGCCACTCAGCCCAGCCCGGCCGGGCCCACTCTACGGGTGAAAGAAGCGCTGATTGCGTTTGCCGGAATCGTTCTCGGACACGCCCACCCGCCCAAGCCAGCCAAGGCTCTGTTAGCCAACATCTATACGTACTTAGCCAAAGCCTAACAACTTTCAGTGCTAAATGCCTGCAGGCATCTAAATTGTTACAGCCAGTATAATAAAGACCACCCCAGCTCCACACCCACCCCCACCCCCACCACCTCCTCCTGCCGCTCCTCATACCTTTTAACCATCTTCTTCCACTTATTGCGAGTTGTAATCTTAAAGTTCTTTAAATGCGAAATGTAATACAAATACGCTTTGCTACACTCCACTCAGAATTGGTCCACCCTAAAGTGGGCTTTCGCTCTAACTAGAGTTTTGTTGAAAGTTGTTATACTGTATAGCATAGCCACAGTTTGCTCTGCGATAGTTTTGTACAACAGTTGGCTTTTATTTATATTCATTTAAGGTTAATTGTAATCCCAAAATATATATACATATATACTCTATCTCGCCACTACAAAATTTATAATTCATTTTAAATGCAGCGAGCTTAATTCTTTGCAAAACAAAACAATTTGGCAACTCGTGAACTTGCATAGCTTTAATTAAATTATTTAATGTTAAGCTGATTGTGAAAACTATATGAATATAAGGCTTAAGTGCTGTTTGGTTTTATCAGCATTATTTCTATATTATGTATAACAGTTTGGCATATAACAAGTTTTATATAACCTTTTTTTCGCTGCCATCTTTAAAAATATATTAATATATATGTAGCTATATAGTTGTAGTTAACTTCAAAGTTGACTTTTTGTATAACAGTTTTCCTTTTGTATAACAGTTTTTCACTTGTGAAGCCCATATTTTATATACATATATCAATATGAGACAAATACTCTGAGACTTTATCGGTGGGTATAACAGTTTGCCTCATACAAATTTTTGTATAACAGTTTTTTTGGCACTCTTAAAGCCCATTCTTAAATATATATCCATATATGGCTGTAAGTCTGTTCAGCTGTATCAACAGTGCCTTTTCTCTATATAAATTTTCTTCCGTATAACAGTTTTTGCCCCATATCCCATTATTCATATAAAATAATTGGTTTTCGTAATTAAGCGAGTGTCAAATATCGCAAATAAAATCAAAATAATTTGGCATTAATTTCTTTTGTATTTGTAAAATAAAAATACTAATTAAAATCTCTCTATTTTTTTTTGGTATTTTTTGTTCGCCCATAGCTCGTCGGCGGTGAATTCGATATGGAATTGAATTTTGTGATACAGGATGCGCAGAATATAAAGCATATGCTGGAGCTGCTGGATCATTGTCCGCCCAATTTGCAGGTGAGTTGTAAAGGCTGTATGCGTGTGTGTGTGTGTGTGTGTGTGTGTGTGTGTGAGTGTGTGTGTGTGTGTGTTGTATAACAACAGATACAAATTTGATGCTATAAAATTCAATAAAAAATTGTGTTACTTTGCGTCATCAAAGCCAAATTAACCAGCTACATAAAAAAGGCGTGTGTCCCTGTATCTCTGTGTAAGTGTGAGGATGTGTGTGTGTGTGTGTGTGCGTGTGTGGGCGGCTACAAATTGTGCGTAATGAAAGCGCAACATGAAATGCCTTTCAACTGTTTTTACTTTTGCCGCGTTGTCATTCGCCTCGTTGGCGACGCGTCGTAATCTTGTTTTCTTCTTTTTCTTTTTTTTTTTTTTTTATTTGCATATGAATGTATATATATATGTGTGTGTGTGTGTGTATGTGTGTGTGTGTGTGTATGCGCACATTAAACAATATTTTACACCTGACGCCGTGTGTTTCGCGACGGCGCCATCAAATTATTAGCATGAATGCTGGCAAAGGATGTGACGCCCAGGCACGTCCCCAACTGCCTCTGTGTGTGTGTGTGTGTGTGTGTGTGCCTCTGTGTGTGTGTGTGTGTGTGTGTGCTGGCAGGAAGTGTGCTCTTCTCATGCGACATTCGCTTCGGCTTCAACTTTTGCTGCCGTGCAAGAGTCGACGCCGGAAGTTGAGTAACCGTGTCAGCAGCAGCCACCAGCCACCAGCCACCAGCCACCAGCCAGGCAGCTCGTCCGCCCGCCCACCTTTGGTGCCCAATACCCTGGGCCCCCTGAGCCAGCTGGGGTTAGCAGGCGCGCAGCTCAGTCATGTCTGACAGTTTGTGGAGCCGACAAAAATCGCGCCAATGTTGTCGCTTAATGAGTTTGTTTCAAGTTTGTTCCAGCGCTGCGTGCATTCACCTCGCGCACCGCTCGAAGCCAACAGAAGAGCTTGGCTGGCAGATACCCTGTAATGCTCTCTCTCTCTCTCTCTCTCTCTCTCCCTCTCTCCCTCTACAATATACATATATATGCTCTATATACGCTCTTCTTGGAGTTTGACTAGACTGCAGACAAATTGATTTATGCGCAAACTTTGAAATCTGACTTTGAGCTGAACCTGCAGCTGATATAGGGTATATAAGACATTTGGTTGAGCTATGCAGAGGTACTGCAGAAGGCGAGACTTAAAGACTTTGAGATTGTTGCGGCATGGAGAATTTGTTATTTATAAGCAATAAAGTGAGCAGGACAGGCAGCGAGAGAGAGAGAGAGAGAGAGAGAGAGACAGAGAGAGAGAGAGAGAGAGAGAGTGTGTGAGAGCGGGAGAGACAAGCGTATTTAAAGCAAAGCTAAGTTTCTTTAGCGCCCTCGACTCTTTGCTGCTGCTCGAAAGACAAATTTTTGGCTCAGGTGTAGCTTTTAGTGTGTGTGTGTGTGTGTGTGTGTGTGTGTGTGTGTGTGTGTGTGTGTGTGTGTGTGTGTGTGTGTGTGTGTGTGTGTGTGTGTGTGTGTGTGTGTGTGGGTGTGTGTGTTTGCTGCTGCTGCTGGTGGGTGGTGCCATTTGAAGCCACTTACATATGCGAGCCATTAAAATGCCGCTTGGCGAATTGCGCCCCGCGTATGTGGCATGTGGGAATGCTATATTTAAGGACACACATATATAGCTATCTCTCTCTCTCTCTCTCCTCTCTCTCCCTCTCTCTCTCTCTCTCTCTCTCTCGCTGTGTGATACATGAGCCGCTGTTGTTTCATGGCGTGCGCTACGTCAGACGCATTCAACGTCAAATAGTTGTGGCTCGGCTGTGCCGCGATGAATTTATTTAGCTTTTTAAATTAATGAAAATTGTCACTGACAAATGCTGTGCGTGTGTGTGTGAGTGTGTGCGTGTGTGTGTGTGCTGTTGACTTATGTAAAACACGCATCAAATATGCATCATTGAAGTGGCAGCAGCAGCCGAAGGAAAAAACGTGTTGCGTGATTTTAGGCGTCGGCGGGAAGAATTTGCCAGCATATTGGCTGCTCTCGACTCGCCCCCCCCCCCCCCCCGCCCTTTGCTCAATTTGGCATGCTAAGCAGGTGCCACGCCCCCAGCCCCTCACGCAGTGGAAATAAAAAGGAATTTACAGCCATTTTATTGCCTGGGGAGGAGAGCAACAGGGCACAGTTAAGTCGTCGCGCGCGCTCAACAATTTTGCATAGCTCGCAAATACACCTGCACACACACACACACACACACACACACACACACACACACACCTGCACACACAATCATAGCTTGTGGAATACTTAAATGATTTATGTGTTTACCAGCAGCGCCGCTGCGGCCGCCACTCAATTGATTCGGCACGTAACCGGGCCAAGTGCAAATAACTGTTTCAGTTACCAACTCTCCAGCTCTCCAGCTCTCCAAGCCCCGCCCTTGCGGCCATTATGCATGCGGCCATTACATTTTATACTTGACAATAAATTTTCGGCGTGGCATTCGGTTCAAGCCGAGCGCAAATCAAAGCCACGTTATGGCCACATCCCTTGCCGTTGCCATCGCCACTGACTTCTGCTCCGATTGCTATAGCTGTAGCTGGAGCTATAGCTATAGCCGTTACCGTTACCGTTACCGTTCCGGTTCAGTTTTAGGTTCCGCTGCTGGTCGGCTGGTCGCTTCCATGCAACCGCATTGCTGCCCCCAACGCCTTCGTCGCCTTCGACCTCTGCCACGTCGGCATGCTCAATAAAATTTTACAGCCTTTGCCAGCGCAGCAATTTGCGTAACTCTTCCTCTCACTCTCACTCCCTCCCTCTTCCCCGCCCACTCTCTGTGTCTGGTCAACTGGTTTCGCCTTTCGTCAAAATCTACATTTTGTGTTTGCTTATTGCGCCACCTGCCGGCTGCCGGCTGCCGGCTGCTGGCTCCTTTGAATAACATTGTTAAGGCTCCATTCATGCGTGCCCCGCCCTCACCTCATCAGAGGCCACCTTCAACTTGCTGGCAATTTATTTTGAGCAAATTTTTACTTCTCTCTCTTTCTCTCTCTCTCTCTCCCACTCTCTCTCTCAACAGTTTCTCTTGTACTATTTATGCTACATAAATGTCTTATTCAGCTCTTCCCGCTCGAATATCTTTGCCAATTGTTCCTTATGCTAATGAGCTGTTAACTTTTTAACAGTCTCGCCATGTAGAGCAGCTGTTGCTCTTCGTTGATTCGCATTAACTGCTTCTTCATGCTCTTTCGCTGAGTAAAAGGGGCATATTGGTGAGGTGTAATGGTGTCTTAAGCATCTAGAGACTTCTATTCCATTTCCTATTTCTAGATAACTGATCTCTCTGACAGAGAGAGAGAGGCTCACTGTCTTTCTCTCTCTCTCCCTCTCTCTCTGTCTTTCTATGACTTCCTTTCCAGGGAAAGGGACAGACATATCTCTTTCATTGTCTCTTTCTCTTTTAGTCTCTTTTTCTCTGCTTCCCTCTCTTTCTCTGTCTTCCTCTTTCCCTTTCACTCTTTCTCGTTATTTTTTTTTCTCTATTTCCTTCTCATTTCCTTCTCTCTTAATCTCTTTCTCTGCTGCTCTTTCTCGCCCTCAAGCTCTCCCTATTTCTCCCTTTAAGCCTATGTCTCTCTCTGTCTCTCACTCTCGCTTTCTGCATATCTCTCCACATATTCCTCCCTTTCTCATTCTCTTTATTTCTCTCCTTTTCCCTCTCTCCTTTTCTCTCTCTACCTTTCTCTCTCACTCTCTCTGTCTCTCTCCTTCTCTCTCTTTCTCTCTCTCTCTCTCTCTCTCTCTGTCTCTTTCTCCTTTTCTCTCTCTCTCTCTCTCCTTTTCTCTCTCTCTCTCTCTCTCTCTCTCTCTCTCTTTCTTTGCCTCTCTTTCACTCTCTCTCAAGCTTTTTCTTTCATTGTTGCTCACTTGAGGCATTTCAAATAGCATACACTAGAGAGAGAGAGAGAGAGAGAGAGAGAGAGAGAGAGAAAGAGAGAGAGAGAGATAGAGATAGAGGCGGAGGGAGAGAGAGCATTGTGGCATTGACTTTGTAAAGGAATTAACTTGCGCCCACACTAGGCCTCTGTGTACGTGCTTATAGAGGCATAGGCGGGGCGTGGCAATGGAGAGGGAAAACAAGAAAAAAGTTTTGCAGTCGCAGCATTCAGCGGCGACTAAGCTGCAGCTTAGCGGCGTGTTAAAACCAGATAAAAAAAAATTGAAATGGATGGAAAAAAATAGAAAAGAGCGAATAGCAAAAAAAGTGGCTAAGTGGGGCAGCAGTGGTGGTTGGGCGGGTGTTTGTTGCTTGGTGGTTCGACTGGTGGCTCGACTGTAATTATTTGAGAGCAACCAAATAGCAATGGATATCAGCAGATCTGCTGAATGGGGCAACAGTTATTCCATGCCCATGCCCATGACCTACCTCCCTCCCAACCCTTCCTCCCTTTGAGCTGAAGAACAAACAGAGGCAGCAGCAGCAGCAGCGCCAATGGCCCGGCGGCAACACATTACAATTTATTCATGAATTGAATTTGTATTCGTTGCAGATATTTGATAAGTTTACCATTTGCTCTGGCCACGCCCAACTAACGCCCACTCCCATGCCAGCAACTCTTCTGCTGCTTGCTGCTCGCAAGTGCTTGGCATGCGCAGTATTTTATTTAGTATTTAAATACCATTTTCTTACGTCGCTTGAAGAGGCAAATGTTGGGCATGGATATGATGTACATATATATGTACATATATCTGATTTATATACTATATATATTTATATATATATATATATATAAGCTTCAGCTCTAGTTTTCTTCCCTTTCTCTGGCATCAGTCGAGCTCGACAGCTCAAGGTGCCCTCACACGAGAAACAGTTCCACTGTGCAGCAGCCACACTCTACTCTTTCTCCCTATTCTCCTGCTCGCCCTGCTTCGTCTTCTTCAGCTTTTTTTTTTGCTATGAATTGAAGCTGGCAAAGGGCCAAAACGAAAGATACACAAAGGCGAGCGATGTTCATTAAATATGAATGATTGTCGTCGTCGTTCAGGGTGCCAATCGAACTGAGTTCCATGCAAACAGAGTTGCCACACACACAGGAACACACACTCACACTCTCACACACTCACACACACATGCAGAGAGTCACATATTTTAGACCTAATATTAGCCAATTGTGTTTGCATTTTTCTCCTTTTGATGTCGCCTTGGCCGGACTTTCATGTGGCAGCGCTCGCTGTCGGCATCACGTACACACACACACACACACACACACACACAGGGGGCTCCTTCGTCCTGTTTTCTCTTTTGGCAGTGCTTAAAAAAAGCCGCCGCAATGTGAAAAGGTCATTTAATTTCTTTTTGATTTGTTTTTTGTTCTGTCCGCCTCTCCCTCCGCCTCCCCCTCCTCCTGCTCCTGCTATATCCTTTTTTTTGTCGCGCCATTAAAGTGTAAATGTATTTTTAAGTAGGGGTATATAAAAAAACGCTACACACAAAAAATACCAAAGAGAAAGAGAGCGCGAAGAAGGCGCTGCAAATCTATAAACAAAATAGAATCAGCCCAAAAGACCGTAAAGCCAAAAAGCCGCACAAGTTTAAATTTGGTTCCCAGTTCCGAGTTGCGAGCTCCGAGTTAATAGCATTTTAAGTACAATACGGCAAATACAACAAAATACCAAAGCCAAAAGGACTGTCCCCGAAAAAAAAAATACAGTATCGAAGAGGAGGAAGCAGAGGCAAAGAGGGAGGAAGGAGCAGTCGAACATCGGAGCTGTTAAATCGACATTAACTCGAGACTCGTCGAGACTTCAATTTCAATTCAATTCACAAAAATTCCATTTGCAATTAGAATCGAGATGGAGCCGAGCTGGAGAGGGTGTATTTTTGGTATATTTTATATGGTATTTTTATTGAAGAAAGAAAGAAAGAAGGAAAACTCTGAAAAATATAGAAAATACAAAATTAATAAGTAAAATGAATTATATTAAAAAATAATTAAAAAATCACATTAAATGAAATAAAAATAATTAAGTATTTAAAATTAAAAATAATGCACAAAATATATCAAATAAAATATGCAAACTATATAAAAATATGAAATAAATAATGAAATATTTGGTTAAAAAAAAAATTTAAATATTTAAAATTAAAAATAAATACAAAATAAATAAAAAATATAATATATAAATTCTGATTAGTAAAATAGAAGATATAATTATATATTATTATATATATAAAATGTATTACGATTTGCATATGTTTATGATCAGCTTCAATCTGGGGATCTTAAACAGTTTTTACACCCGCAAACTTTATGCTCAGCAATGCATGGGGCTGCACTCGAATCGATTCGAAAATCATCAAAAATTCTAAATGAAAAACAAAAAACAAAACTAGAAAAAAACGTCGAAGCTTACATTTGAAGAGCACTCACGGCCAGTTCTTCTATTGCAAACATAAGTTTTAGCTACAAAGTAGAAAAAATATTTTCTTTTTTGGCTCTTAAATGGCAAGTGATGCACAAAGGGGTATATTAGTTTGGCAGACTTGAGTGTGGATCATGAAAAGACTAGAATAGACTAAAAGACTGTAAAGAGCTTGAGCAGGGCGACAAAACATCTTCTGTTGAACTCAAATACAGGGTATCTATCAGTTGAGCACTTCCCCTTTCCCATGTTTTTTTTTTTGTTCGCTTTACTCTGCGCTCTGCTCGCACTGTCATCAGACATGAAATATGCATAAAGGTCTGTTAACAATTCAGCTTTGACGCGAACTGAGACACAAACACTAAGTCCTCAGGGCAGGACACATGAGAGCGCGTGGGCGTGGCAGGAGCGTGTGGGCGTTCGCTTATGCTTTTGGGCTTGCGAAAACAGTTTGGAATACTTTTGAGCTGCTTTGCATTTTCAGCTTTCGGGCTTAGTGTGTGTGTGTGTGTGTGTGTGTGTGTGGGTGACTGCCTGGCTAAAGGATTGAAAGCTGTCAGAGACAAAGCGAGAGAGCGGAGGGGCGTGAGGCTCATAGCCTTGCCCAACCCCCCCACAACCCCCACTTGTCGCACATGCGTTTTGTCATTCAATTTTGAACGCATTGAAGGCCCCCGAGGCGCCGTATGCCCCGATTTACGCCTAGACCCAAAAAGAAATTTGCGTAGCTGTTGGCATCATCGACTCATCAATATGCAAAAAAGCCTCCAAAGCCGCAGGGCGGTCAGTCTCTCTCTCTCTCTCTTTCTCTCTGTGTGTGAACAAAAGAGTTTGAGCCAAACACACACACACACGCATTGCTGTCCCGTTAGTCAGCCGTGCGGCAAGAGCAAAGCAAACTTTTTATTTTTGCGTGTGGCCGGAAAAGAATAATAAAAAAAGGGGCAATAACACACACACACACACACATATATACAGAGAGAGAGGGAGAGAGAGAGAGGGAGAGAGAGAGAAATGAAAGAAAATTAATATGGAAATGTCAACGTGAAACTTTTGCACAAATTCAAAGCCCATGCCCGCTGGTATGCCAACGACCCCGTCTCCATCCCCATCCCTCACACACACACACACACACATACACACACACTAAAAGTGAACGCATATGCCGCACGCTCTTGGCGAGCTGCGTCCATTTTGTTGGCTCGAATTCCAAACACAATTGAATTTCATGTTTGACATGACCAATATCCACAGCCAAGCCACTAGCCACCCCCCCCCGCCCCCTCGTCCGCTCCCCCTCTGCCGCTACACCTTTAACCACGCCCCCGCATCAAGTTTTCATTGTTTTGCTGTTTGGGATTTTTGGGTTTTTGTGGCCGCGAGGCGCAAAATATTTAATGCGATTTCCATTGGCTTCCAATTCACAGAAACAGAAGTCTTAACAGACACACACACACACACACATGGCTGTGTAATGCCTGCTCAAGTGCATGGGCGTGGCAGCCCTTTGGCTTAGCAGAGATTTGCCCTTTGCCAAATATTTGCATATAAATTAATTTAAAGCGCGCACGCGTTTAAAACCGCGCGCAAAACGCGCCAATAACCACACACTCACAGACTGCTTAAGTGTGTGTGCATGTGCGTGTGTGTGTGTGTGTGTGTGTGTGTGTGTGTGTACGTGTGTGTGTCTTAAGTGCGTGTGTGCGCACTGTGTCAATAGTCTTAATCTTGAAGCTGAAGCGCCAAACTTTCTTCAGCAAAGATTAAACAAAAAAGTTTTCTAAAATTAAAACAAATAAATTTCTTATTTAAATGCAAAAGAAATTAAGCTGAAAATATTAGGAGAGAAAAGTCACGTGAATAAATATATTAAATATTAAATGTATAAATTAATTCAAGTTGATTATAAAAAATGAATATATGTGTCATAAAAGAAGGGAACAAATAAATTAATATAATATAGTATTTTTTTTATCTACAAAAAAATATTTAAAACAAGTAAGAAAACTCTAGTCGAGACCGCTCGACAAGGGTATACCCTAAACCCTATGAAGAACCGTTATTCCAAACATTCTTTGTTTCTTTTATATACACATGCATATGTACGTTCATTACAAGCAAAATATACACGCACACGCACTCACACACGCCAGTCGGTGCGTCAGCTGTTCTTTGGCTGCTTTGCATGGCAATGCTATGGGAAATTAAATGTTTAATAACTTTTTTTCTAGAGTAACGATTTTGATCAAACTTGTTGGGCGTGATCATGTCATCCATATGTATGTATGTGCCAAAGCACAAGTCTCTAGTATTTGATATACGAGAGTTACAAATTTGAGGCGAAGGGGGCGTGGCATCCAAAATTTAACAAAAACCGAAGTTGCGCAAAGCCTAAATATCACTAAATGCAAAATTTGGAGACTCTAGTTATAAAGATGAATTATATAGAATTATATAACGGAGCGTCGATTTCGTTTTTAATCGATAACATTAAAATTAAGACAGTTATCGATTTTTTTTAACAAACTCGATCTTTTCGTGCTATACAGGAACCTACATAAAAAATTTCAAGTCTCTAGCTCTTATATGTTCTGAGAACGACGCGTTCATACATACGGACAGACAGACGGACAGACGGACAGACGGACGGACGGACAGACGGACAGACGGACAGGGCTAAATCGACTCGGCTACTCTCCCTGATCAAGAATATATATACTTTATGGGGTCTGCCACGCCTCCTTCTGCCTGTTACATACATACGCCCTCCAACAAAAACATTATACCCTGATTTTCCCATTTTCAATGGGTTCAGGGTATAAAAATGTATAAAGAAGGGAAAATATTATTTATATTAAAAAAAAAAAAAAAAGATTATAATAAATATATATAAAATATATAAACATATTTTATAAAAAAAATATATATATTTTTTAAATTTAAGCTCGCTAAATGTTGCCCTAAAATTTTAAAGCACTTTTCCCGCTTTTCTTTGCTTGCAAATTTATGAAAAGTTTCGCCTAGGCGCGAAAAAGGCTTAGGAAGTCTCGTTAAGAATTAAGAATTTGAGCCGCTTTTCGGGTGGAGATAAAGATATCAAATTACTTAGCAGATCGCATCGCGCAAAGGTCTAGAAGCGAACTTTTTGAATATGACTCTGAATCAATTCGCATTCAGCTTAAAATCACATCAATCTCTAGCTGTGTGGGTGTGTGGGTGTGGCTGTCAACCCTTTTTCTCAATGAGCTCTCTTCAGAGTGGGCCTAGCCTGCCAGGTGGGCTGGGCGCGGGGCTGCCGGCAGGTTGGGCAGACCAGCTCGGAACCACTCAACTGTTGACTTTTGTGACACCTTCTTATAATTCAATTTATGGTACGAAGCTGGCATCAAAAGGTTGCTGATGCGGCTCCTGATTCGCATCGCTGGATGCGCAGGGTGGTTTGCAACTCTTTCTCATACACACACACATACATATATAAATGTATACGTATATAAATTTACCTTTTTTTGCTGCTGCTGGTCCCGCGCGACTTCAAACGCGTCGCTGGAGAGCCGCGCGCGCGTTTTTCACAACTCGCGCACGATTTCTGACGCCTTTTCGGGCGACTGAGCCTCGAAACGTGCCCGCTCCGGCCACTTGACAGCTCCATTCCCACTCTCATTTCCTATCCAGGTTGAATCCCATTGCAATACGAGGAGAATAAAACCTGATCGCAATATTAAAGTTGCGGCGAGGCCATGAATATTATATGAGTGTTGTGGGTCGGAGCTTAGGCATACGTATAAGTCTGAGTATAAGTGTGCATAAGTGCGGACAAAATATACTTATATTATTACCATAAGATTGAGTATAAGAGTGAGTGGGAAGTGTGTGCCAGTGAGAACTTAAGTTGAGTGGTATAAGTAAAGTGCAAATGAGACTTAAGTATAAGAAAAGGTATACGCTTGTTTGTATAAGTGTGTATAAGTGTGATTGTGAAGTATGTCAATGCGAGCGCAAGCTTAGGTATAAGTAAAATTAGACTTATACCAGTATAATTATGAGTGTGAGTAGAGACGAGCTTAAACTTCAGTATAAGTGTTATATAGAATAAAATTAACCATTCTATAGTAATATAAGTATAAGTGTGAGTATAAGTCTAAGCAACAGAGAAGTCTTCGCGTATTAATCCGATTGTCAGAATGCCAGCTTAAGTATGACTAAGTGAGTTCAAGTGATAATAAATTTAAGTACGAGATTGAGTATAAGATTGAGTATAAGTCAAAGTAATCACAGTAATAACTCAGCCAGCTCTAATCCAGACAACAAATGAATCTAACTGACACTTGCCATAATCAAAATGAGGAAAAAGGAAGAAGGAAGAAGGAAGAACGAAAGCAGCTGCCATTCAAAGAAAGCCGAAATAAAAGCCAGCCCCAATTTAACAAATAATTAAACTTTAAACCTTTTTTTCAACTGACAGTCGAGGCATTAGAATATAAACAATGGCAAATGTGGGCAAATGTTGACTTTCTGCTATTGTTGCGGGCCGTCCTTTGTTAGTGTGGCAACCCTGGCCGTTTGCGGTCGCTGCGGCTGAAACTAATTATATTAATTAAAATATAGCTAAAAATAAATTGAAATAAAATACTTTTGACAGTGCGCCGGGTGGGATGGATGCGATGGAAAGGATGCAGGGGATGGCGGGGAGACCCTATACCCCAGCTCCTTTGCGGAGGTCAGCAACGGTCACAAGTGATTGCCCTTTGTCACTTGCCACTTGCCACTCGAGTGACTGAGTGAACTGAGTGAATGACAGCGGCAGCTGCCACACAAGCTTCCAGATCTCTCAGCTCGAGTCCTTTTTCCCTTATAGCCAGCAAAGTGCACCGAGAAGCAACAGCAGCAGTGAGCTCTAACGGCTATAAGGTTGCCCAGGCGACAAATGTGTCAGAGCAAGAGCAATTAACAAATTGAGCTTAACACTTGACATTAGACATTTAGTGCGGTCAAAGCAACAAAATCTAACTCTCAGTGTACTTGGAATTCCTAATGAACTTACTTGGCATCTGCTTCGACTAAGTTGCAGGGATATACCTCAATTCAAAGGGAGCTAGAGCTATACTTATACTTATACTTATACTTATACTTATACTTATACTTATACTTATACTTATACTTATACTTATACTTATACTTATACTTATACTTATACTTATACTTATACTTATACTTATACTTATACTTATACTTATACTTATACTTATACTTATACTTATACTTATACTTATACTTATACTTATACTTATACTTATACTTATACTTATACTTATACTTATACTTATACTTATATACTTATACTTATACTTATACTTATACTTATACTTATACTTATACTTATACTTATACTTATACTTATACTTATACTTATACTTATACTTATACTTATACTTATACTTATACTTATACTTATACTTATACTTTATACTTATACTTATACTTATACTTATACTTATACTTATACTTATACTTATACTTATACTTATACTTATACTTATACTTATACTTATACTTATACTTATACTTATACTTATACTTATACTTATACTTATACTTATACTTATACTTATACTTATACTTATACTTATACTTATACTTATACTTATACTTATACTTATACTTATACTTATACTTATACTTATACTTATACTTATACTTATACTTATACTTATACTTATACTTATACTTATACTTATACTTATACTTATACTTATACTTATACTTATACTTATACTTATACTTATACTTATACTTATACTTATACTTATACTTATACTTATACTTATACTTATACTTATACTTATACTTATACTTATACTTATACTTATACTTATACTTATACTTATACTTATACTTATACTTATACTTATACTTATACTTATACTTATACTTATACTTATACTTATACTTATACTTATACTTATACTTATACTTATACTTATACTTATACTTATACTTATACTTATACTTATACTTATACTTATACTTATACTTATACTTATACTTATACTTATACTTATACTTATACTTATACTTATACTTATACTTATACTTATACTTATACTTATACTTATACTTATACTATAATTTATACTTATACTTATACTATAATTTATACTCTTACACATTCACCTTATTCAACATTTTACAGTTAGTTCTCTCGCGCGTGCAACAATTCGTGGCATTCGCATGAAGTGAAATATACAGTCAGTTGTTCAATTGATGAATGCAATTGAAATATTATCGCAATTGATGAAAAGTGTGTGTGCGTGTCTATCACTATGTGTTTGTGTGTGTGTGTGTGTGCCCTTTACAGCTCACTGCACACGCAAATTGACAAATTTGTCGCCTGTCAGTTGCTTAGATGGCAAACGTTGTGAATGGCGCCAGCGCCGGTCGCATCCAGCTGGCAATGCATTTGCCTCTGCACTTTGTGTCAATGTTATGCTCATCACAGCCACGCCAATGACATTCACTAACTGCGCCATTCGTGTGGCTCCCCATGGGCGTGGCTGCCGGAGGGCGGCCCATAGAGTTGGTGCCGGAGATCGAGTATTGGATACGGAGAATGGCTGCTGCCAGCGCCAGAGACAGAGGCCATGCTACTTAACCCGCAAACTGCTGACGCGGCTGCCACTTTTTACACACACACACACACACACACATGTGTGTATAAGACACTCTCTGTATGTGAGTGCGTGTGTGTGTGTGTGTGGCGCCTGCTGCCGCTTGTTTGCATTGCAACGGCAGCTGTTGTCAATAATAAATTTCCGTTAGAGCTGCTGCAGATTTCCAAGGAAAAAAACAGTTAGAAGAGACACACACAGAGAGAGAGAGAGAGAGAGAGAGAGAGGAGGAGAGAAAGAGAGAGCGAGAGAGAGAGAGAGAGAGAGGAACAGGACAGGCAAATGGTGCAAAGGAAGGAAGGAAGTGCATAAGCGCATTGTACGGCATGCCAAAGACATTGACATGAGCAAGATATACAGAGACGCGAGCGAAGAGAGAGGGAAGGGGGGAAGAGAGAGAGAGGGAGATGGAAATAGAGTTAAAAGAGAGCTTTGCTGCACGGCACTAAAAAGATGACATAAAATAGGAGCTGAGCTGAGCGGCGGGTGATGAAAATTGAAAACGCAAGGGCGAAGAGGAGAGCGGCGAAGGAGGCGTGGCCTAGTGCGCTGGCATGCAAAAATGTTGTTGCTATTGCTGCTCCTCTGCTTCTTTTGCTTCTGGGTCTTGCAACTTCTTATGGCTGCCGCTGCTGCCTCGCATAAGTGGCAGAGGCGCGTCTTGCAGATGGAGCTTGATAAATTTATTGAAATTCTATTGAAACGAAACGATTTGACTGCGCCGAAGCTGTAAAAGGGCTGCACAAGTGGGCGGCGGGTGACGAGCGTAATCAAATCGCTGATAAAGTGGAAAATAAGCGACAAAACAACAAGCGAGAGAGAAGGAGAGGGTGAGAGGGAGAGGGAGAGAGAGCTAGAGTAAACCAAGCCAAATGCGTTAAATTTATTTCAAACTGCAAGCAGCAAATCATGTGGAAATATTTATGCAGCAGCACAAGTCGAAACGTTGATGCTCTGCGAGAGAAATTTGAGGAATTTTCAGATTGATTAAGGGAATAGTTGAGCGGGGGAATGGAAAGGGAGTTGTGGGAGAGTGGAAGGTCAAAAGGGCATATAGAGAGTGAAGAAGTTTAAGAATCACGAGACTCTGTTTAGTATGAAAGTGTTAGGAACTAAGCCAAGCTGAGATTGATAATCCGGTATCAACTGGCCTTAGATACATCTATCATCTACAGCTCTGTTGCTCTGCCAGACTCGCGGTTCAATGGGTTAAGCCACATATAATGGTTTATAATATATGTGCAATGTATATGATATATAATAGATGATATTTACGATACCTACGATATATATATATATATATATATATATAATAAACTATACGTCGTCTATTGTATATATAGATACATGCCGTACATATGACATATATATGATATTAATACTATTTATGATATATACATCATACAATATTTCGATAAATACATATCGATATACGATACATATCGATTATTCTAAACAGCCTCAGCCACATCCGCCCTCTACACGCTCAACTCTTTCGCCAAATTCTTCAACTGAGCCCAAAAGAACAAAGTTGATTTTAGCTTGAAGAAGAGTAGAAAAGGCAGCAGAAGAAAAAGGTAAACAACGGCAAAAAGTTGTGCGAGATAGCAACAAGAAATATTTTCTTGTGCCAATTAAACTTTTGCCATATTTTCAAGAGTTTTCTCTCTCTCTCTCTCTCTCTCTCTCTCTCTCTCTCTCGGCAACCCTGAACTCACGGCGAAGGAATGCATTTAATTTTTAATTTTTCGTTGTCAAATCTGGGCCTGACTTTCGGCCGGACGATGCTCAATTTAACCTTAGCAACAACAACAACAATGGACAGTAGCCGCTTCAGTGCGTCGCAGCTGTCTCTGTCACACACACACACACACACACACACACACACTCTCCGGCGTACATAAGAGCAGCGAGATAAAGCCAACAGCAGCAGCAACAACAAAAAAAGGCTAAAATTTAATTTGTGTTCAGTGGCCCTTGTTGTTGTAGCTACTCTTGCTTAGCTTCAGCTCATTGTTGTTGTTGTTGTTGTTATTGTTGCTTCATGCAGAAATTGCTACCCAATTACGTAATAAAATCTGACTGAAGTTTTTCTTTCTCTTTTATATTTAATTTTTGTCTTCGCTCGGCCCAGCGATATTTCTTGCCAGCTTCCATTCATTTTGCTGCTCTGCGGCTGCTTTGGCAAGGGCGGGCGGGGCGGTAGGGGAGGGTAGGAGTGTGGGAGGGTGAGAGTGTGGGGCTGGATGCGGCGGGGATTTAGCCGCTTGGCGCTTATTAAGAAATAATGCTGTAAAAAACAAAACGCAACGGCGTCAAATCAACTTTGTATTTGGCTATGAGCAACATTTTTGCAAAGATAAAATACAAAATTAAATATGGCAACAGCATGGCAAGTGCTCGACTAGGCAATACCCTGCTATCGCAGAGACTCAACACAGGATACGGTCTTATAATAATATTATAATACAGTAAGCCAAGCCAGCCTCCATGAGTCGCCATAAAGCACAAGCAAGCAGCTTGAGAGTCCTAGCTCGACCATCTGCCGGCCATAGTCCAGGCTAAAGTTGTTCATATCGAGACAAAGTAAATTTATTCGAAGTTTTTTAGTATTTAGTATAAAAGAAATAAAAGTGTACTTCCGAAACGAAAGTATAAGCTCTTGAATAGCTCACTCTACGAGTGCTTGAGGCTCAGAGCGGAGCAGAGCTAATAATATGACTGAAGCCTATAGCAGTTAGGTGAATATGGTGAAGGTCTCTAGGGATTGTTAACAGAGCCCTCTTGGCACCGTGAAATTACAGGGTATAAATATAACTACGAAATGGCAAGCGAAAACGAGCAGCTGAACGAATTGAGGGGAGCCGCATTAGGCTGAGCGCTGGCTGGCAGTGCCTGAAGGCAAACGGAGAGAGCTGCTCTGATTCCCACTGTGTAGGTGTGTGTGTGTGTGTGCGGGAGTGTGTGTGTGTGTGTCTATGAGTTTTTAGAGGTCTTTTTGGGCGCAATTGGTAGCAGAGCTGATCAAATTACCCGCAGCAACGCATGTCCACTTATATATGTACATATATATGTATATTCATGTCAGAGGCATTTGCTTATGTAAATTCGTATTTGTGCACAGTCCAAAAGCCGCTTTCGGCGCGACAGTTGTAAAGCGGCAAAGCCTTGGTCCTTGGCCGCGTAATGATGTCGAGCAGGCAGGTGGGCGTGGCCCACGGGCCATGAATGAGTGAATTTTTGTTGGCAATTTATGAATCGACGAATTAAATTATGCGTGCAGTACATTAAAAAACAGCAGCAACAACAACGAGAGCAGCGAGAGCAACGAGCGCCCTTGCTCCCCTCTTTGCTCCCTCTCTCTCTCTCTCTCGAGCGAGAAGATAAGCAAGAAACTGGCAAACGGATGCTGAGCGAAATGATGCGTAAAACGAGCTAAGCAACAGATAACGTGACGAAGGCGAACAAAAAAACAAGAAAAACAAAACGGAGGAATGAATGAATAAAAACAAAGTGAAGAGGGGAGAAGGGCGAAAGGCGAGCAGACGCAGCTTTTCACGCAAATCCAGAGGCGAAAGCAAAGTCGAAGCTGGAAGTGACCAGCGTTAAGGCAATTGGCGAGTGAATTAAATTCAATTCTCATCCATTAGGACTGGGCAATCGATTAATTATCGATTAGCAATCGATAATGAGCCAGATCAAATAAATGGGTGCATGGGAACTGGTTCGTTGTAGGCTGGCATAGGCTAAAGTTCGAATCAATTCTTAAACTTGATGTGAAAATCAGTTCATATGAGCCAGTTCAGCGTGCAAAGAACTCATAAATACCGTCTTTCAGAAGCTAAGTCTTAACAAAAGAATATAAAAGTGTTAAACTCAGTTCATTTTGGAACTAGCTCACATTGAATATATATGCGTAGATTCTCTATTCCCATATAAGAAGCCAAAGCTTTACATTCACACTCACACGCAGCTCTCTAGCTTTGGTTTCCTCAGCGAACTAGTTCGCATTGCTTTGCATACATGTATGCAGTGGCAGAGTCAACCATAAAACGTATTCCATTTCAACTTTAAGCATTTTGCAGCACTGCTTGCTGCTGCTGTTTAAATATCACGCATACGCAGCGTGGACCGCAAGCTCGTCGAGTGCTCGAGGTGCTCGAGTACTCAGCATTCAGCTGGCTCATTATAAACACTCAAAACGTTTACATTTTCATTGTCTGCATTTGTCAGAAAATGAAACAAAAAAAGAGAAGACCAGAGAGGAGAGGAAGAGAAAAAAAAAACAAAAGAAAAAACAAAACCAATATACTATATCACTACGTGAAATAGTATAATAAATAAAAAGCAAAATAAACAGCAACAAAAATAAGAAAAGAAACCAAACGAAAATTATATGAATTTTATATGTGTATATGTATGTGTGTCTGTGTGTGTGTGTGTGTGTGTGTGTGTGTATGTGTGTGTGTGTATGTGCAATAGCCAATCCAATGTGCAATCTCTACTGTATTCGTGTGCGTGTAAGGCAATAATCATAAAAACCGCCAAAACGTTTTTGCTTCCTGCCAAAAGTGGCTGGCGCACAAATATTGCGGCAATAATACATTCACAGTCAGGGCGAAACGAGTGCCACGCCCCCTTCAGTCCCTTGCCAAGCAGAGCAGAGCTCCCCAGCGAACTGAATATATATATATATATATATATATATATATATATATATATATATATATATATATATATATATATATATATATATATATATATATATATATATATATATATATATTTTATTTGTATATACTCTGTCTCTGGCATTTGAAACTTGAAGCAGTGAATCAGTTGCTGCCGGCAGCAGCAGCGGCTCCTTCGTTTTGGGCTTGCGATTATTTTGCCATTATTTTCCATTATTTTACTTTATTTCAATGACTGTTTACATTAGGCACACACACACGCGGAGAGAAGCGCTGCAGTAAGGAGTGAAAAAAAGTGCTGCATACTTCTAAGCGCGCGCGAGCTGCTCTCAGTTGCGCCGCTACATATATGTGATTGTATGAGTGTGTGTGTGTGCGTGTGTGTGTGTGAGCGTCAGTTTACTCTGCTTATTGAACTGGGCAGACAGTGGAGCAGCCATCGCAGTCGTTTCTTTGATTTCGTATTACATTTGCTTTGGGCCAAACTTTTGTTTCTTTTCTTTTTTTTTCGTCTGGGCGTCCCTCGGGTGCTCACGCTGGGGAATCGAGCACTTGATATATCAGTGCATTGTAAACTTTTGCCTTTGCTGCTGCTCACTCTAATATCGCTTTACTCATGTTCCCACTCTCTCTCTCTCTTTTTTTAGGCCGAGATCTGGAGCGTTTTCATTGCGATTCTGCGAAAAAGCGTTCGCAATCTGCAGGCCTGCACAGATGTGGGACTCATCGAGCACGTTCTGGTGCGCTTGCAGCGCTCCGAAACGGTTGTGGCAGGTAAGTCGGAACAGCAAGCTCACACAACAACAGTTCATTAATGACGTAAAGCGGAGATGGCAGCAGAAACAGCTCAACTAAACACTGTGCTATGGGCTGCCCAAATGAGAGCCATGGCAAATGGAACCATACGAATTGAAGTCTTTGGCACTGTTTATGGTTTTATTTGGAAGTTAGCTGTATGCCAATCAATTTTAGATATAAAAGAGTATAATAGTGTAGAATATTCTATATGACTTACTTGAATATATGCTGTGTCACGCCTGCTCGCAGCTGCATTTATATGGAGGAGAAAGAATCTTAAAGCGAAAACTAGTTGCATGAATTGAATATGAGAATCTATAAGACTCTTAATGAAAGAAGATCAAGGAATGACTTAACAGAGTAATAGATAGACGTAATAGATAGATATAAGAATATATATTCATACACTGCTTGGCCTCACTGCTGTCTTTTGGTGTCCATTTCACTCGAGTTTGGTCAGCTTGAGTTGGAGTTTGTCTCGGTCACGCATTAGCTGGACTAGAACATGCTCTCCGCCACTCTCTCGCCCCATCTCTCTCGCTCTCCCTTTGCGTGTTTAAGGCATGCTACTTTGTGATTCCTGCCATGTGGCATGTGTCCAAAAAATAAAGAAGTCGAAGCTTCGCGTCGCATCGCATCGCGTCGCGTCGCGTTGTGTTGCGTCCCTTTTGAGTGGGCCGTCGAATTGCTTTTCGATTAATTTCACGCTTGTCAGCGGCCGTGATACGCCCAGTGGACCGCACTGGCTGCGTTTGGCCCGCGGTGGCTGCCATTTTTTGGCCATGCCCACAGCGCGCCCATATGTATGCTAAGCATTCGCAGGCGCCACAACTCACACTGACCCCCTCCCTCCCTCTCTCTCTCTCTCTCTCTCTCTCTCTCTCTCTCTCTCTCTCTCTGTCGTGTCGTGTCTTAGCCCTCGCTCTGCCCTAATGTATCAACAACAACAACAAACAGCGCAGCAAATTTTCTCTTCATTAGCGAACAGCCAACTGACACTTACGTCCCACCCTTGCTACCCTCCGGCAACCCCTACGCTCTCGGTCTCGTCTGCTCCAGCCCCTGCTAAGCTGCCAGCAGCGTGTGCGTGCCTTTGGCTTTGATTTTGATTTTATTAAGTCAATGACACATCTGCGGTCTGGCAACCCTCTGGCACGCCACAGGGCAGGCCGGGCCGGGACGGGTCGGGCGGGCCTTGCCAGACTCCAGACTACCCTATTGCCCAACCCCTAAGCCCGCCTCATTCCCCCACTATAGCTGGCATTTAACGAACTGTAACTGCTGTCAATTTGCAGTCGCTGACTTTTGAGCCATAATTTCATATGTGTGTGTGTGATGAAGGTGTGTGTGTGTGTGCGAGTGCGTGTTACCTGACAAATGTCGAAACGTGACACTTGCCAAGAAATTACATAAGCTAAAACTTCGCTCTCTCTCTCTCTCTCTCTCTCTCTGCCCCACTCTCTTGTCTCTCGGCAAAAAGTTAAGAAACTTTCAGTTCTTTTTCCAGGCTAAACAGTAAGAAAACTTTTAGTTCCATTAGCCACAATTATTGCTAATTTGATGATAAATAATTTGAAATTAAAGTTTATGAAATATTTAGGTCACCATTAGAGACAAAATAGAGAAGAATGTTTGCGTGGGGGCTGCTAGACTCCGGAATACCTTGACTGATGAGGGAAAGAAATCGAGAGAGAGAGAGAGAGAGAGAGATAGAGTGGAGTAGGCAGGCTATAAATGGAAGACATTGTAAATGGGTGTTCAGATATCATTTGTATGCTAGTAATATATAGTATATAAATGCTGGATCTGTATCAGGATCGATAGTCTAGTCACACCTGTTTCCTCCTTTCATACACTTGTGGAGCAGAGCTCAGAACAGCTAGAGACTTGAGATGCAACTACTCAAATAATCGATAATGTTATCGACTATCGATTATCATAAAAGCGATAATCAGCTCTGTTATAGGCTATCTCCCACAGTTGAAGCATTTACTAGAAAGTTCTCACATACCTTCCCTTAAAGCCTGCCCAACCCATAGAAGCCTCCTCTCGCTCCGCCCCTCCAGCTTTCTTTTAATTTCCTATTCTTATATCGTTCTTTTGCACATTTCCCGTTGTTATGGCGTATATAAAAATTTGGTTAACATGTTGGTCTTCGTTCGTTCGTTTTATATTCGTCCGTTTGGCTCTGGAAACTATCTGGAAATTTCATACGGCAAGTTTTACTTTTATTATTGCTCTTGATGAGCGCGAAAAGAAATACAGCGAGATATGTCTGGGGACGGGCGCAGGTCTGGGAGACATAAAAAGCTGTCAAGTTCTCGCACTTTGGCTTTTTATGAGCTGCAGAAGATGCCAAGATATGCAAAAGGCAGTTAAAGTTTGACGGGGGCGACCCGGGGCGGGCGGCTGGATAGACTGACAGTCGGATAGACAGATGAAGAGCTGAAGGATTCCTAGTCGCATTGTCATTGCGCTCTAAGCCATTGCAGCAGCAGACGAACAAGAAGCAGAAGGAGAAGGCGAAGCTCTAGAGCTGCTCCTGGAGCGTGGGCCGAAGATGTGTGTAATTAAATGCTGATGCTGATGCCGTGGGCGGAGCTGGAGATGAGGCGAAGGGCCAACATTGTCCTGGGACCTCGTGCCGTGTTGCCGTGTGGGCGGCGTAGGCCGGCGGGGCATGGATGTTACTCAATTTCTTAATTTACGCTACCCGAAACGTGTTGATGGAGGCGCAACTGGAAACTGTGTAACTGTATAAAGAGTGAGTGGGGGGAGGGATGGAGGCTTGTCGCACTGGTTGGCTGGGGGCTGGCGGGTTGGCAGAGCCACAGCTCCTTGGGGTAATGGCCCAGGCAGCAGACCAGGCATTAAAACGGCCCGTGCGTCCCATTTCAATTAGTGTGCATTACAAATGAAGTTTGGGAATAGCACGAGAGTCGTCGTCGTCGAGCCCGGGCCTGCCAAAGGCTAAGGTGAGCGGCGACACAAACGTGCCAGTCTGGCAACGCTGCTTGCGCTGCAATTCAAAGCCAACTGGCAGCACGTGCTGCCACCACTCAACCCGATTCTTTTTTCTCGCTCCTCCTCTCTCTCTCCCTCTCCCTCTCTCTCCCTCTCTCTCTCTCTCTCTCTCTCTCTCTGTCTTGCTTGTTTTATGCCACATTCAATGACAGTTCGAATTCAATTTCCAGCTCGTTTCACGCACTGACCTTGATGTGTGTGTGCCGAGTGGTATGAGGGAGGGGGGGGGGGGGGGTAGGTGCTCCATCGGGCATGCCACGCCTACCAAATGCAACCACTGCCGCCTGGCTTTAAGAGCGTCCTTGCCGCATCGCTGCACGCGCTCAGCTCGCAGCTATCTCGTTTACTTTATTTGCTGACTGCACTCGCCGAAAGTTCTCATGTGCGCGAACAAAACTCGCTCTAAGGACACCAGCCGAAAGCAGCTGACTGCGAGCTGCAGTGCGACTTACGTCCTCTCTGGCATGCACATGCACATCAGTTGATCGCACAGCTCAACAGAAGTTGGTAAACAAGGCATTTGACTAGAGTTGTCCAATGGAATTTCCCTTGTTGAAGGCGCAGCTGAAAACGGTGCAGCTCAGAGCCAGAGCTCAGGACCTTACCTCCTTTGGGCCTTACCCTTACCTTAGGATCTTACCTTGTTGAGACCTTACCTCCTTGAGACCTTACCTTCTTGGGACCTTACTTCCTTATGACCTTCCCTCCTTGGGACCTTACCCTTTCCTTCGGAGATAACCCTTACCTTAGGAGATTACCCTTACCTTAGGATCTTACCTCCTTGAGACCTTACCTCCTTGAGACCTTACCTCCTTGGGTCATTACCTCCTTATGACCTTACCTCCTTAGTACCTTACCTCCTTAGGAACTCACCTACCTAGGACCCTACCTCCGTAAGACCTTACCTCCTCAGGCCCGTTCGCTTCAATCCAATGCCTCTCAGCCAAGCTTAGTTTACATGCCAACTACAGCTGAACGTGTTTTCGCGCAGTGTAGCCCGCTCACACCTGATATTTGAGCTGTCGACAGCAGCTTTCATAGCCATTAAACATGTGACGCATCGCACACAGTGCCTACGGTAATGCCTTTATGCCATCTAACCCACTCTTTCTCTGTCTTTCGCTCTTGCAGATCTGCTCATCGAGATGCTGGGCGTATTGGCCAGCTATAGCATAACGGTCAAGGAGCTGAAGCTGCTCTTTGGCACAATGAAGGCCAACAATGGCAAGTGGCCGCGTCACTCGGCCAAATTGTTGAATGTGCTCCGACAAATGCCGCACCGCAACGGACCCGATGTGTTCTTCAGCTTTCCCGGCCGCAAGGGATCGGTAAGTCCATATCTAATAATAATAAACAACAGCAATAATCGATTTTCGTTTTATTCGTATACCCTCTACTTATTGAGAGTGAATTATGTGGGGTATATTCGGGTCATGCCGACTATCGACAGGTATCAAAGTATTTATCATGTGTAGCCCAATGGGTCTAGTCTTAGCTCTCTTTATATCTATCCGGTCTGGCTATCGAGTGGTCTGTAGCTTAAAATCGATAACTATCGATGGTCGGGATAACTTTGCCATCGATACAAAGTATTGAAGGGTGTTTGCCAGTCGGGCAGCCTCCGCCTAATGGACTTGCTCCGTTTGGCCGAATTGCAAGCTGGCTTTAAGTGCAGAGGCAGAAGCAGAGGCAGAGGCAGAGGCCGAGGCCGAGGCAGAGGCATTCCAGCCCCCTCTCATACAGATGCGATGACTAGCACTCGAAGCACTCCGGCTCCAACTACACCCTATGGCATTTCTATAGATGAGCCAGGGGAAGGGGGCTCGACTAGATAGGGAGCGGGATAGAGGAGGGGAGGGGGCTGGGCTTTTATTTTATTGCGTCGCACTTAAATCGAATTCGTAATGTGAGCTGTCCATGTGGCATGTGCCTAGGCTGCTGTCTCAGCTGACACCCCCAGCCCGTGGAGGACGTCTATTGCTATCTGTCTATAGGATAAGCACATAAAAAGTTCCATAAAGCGAATTGGAAGTCAAATGCTATACGAAACGATGCGAAATGAAATGAAATGAAATGAAACAAAACGAGAGACTCGCCGAGCAATTGTCACAAAATGTTCAATAAACAGGCAGGACATGTTACACCAGGTCCCCAACGCGCCCAACTCCGACTCACTGAAACGCTCAGCTCAAATGGACATGTGCTAGTCACAGCACCCCTCTTCCTTCTCCTGCTCCTCTTCTTTATCTTTTTGCCTTTTCCTTTTCCTTTTCCTTTTTTTTTTTAATTTTCGTTTAGCGCACTTTTAGACTTTAATGTGGGTTGCTGGCTGCACTAATGAGTTGCTCGGAGGAGGAGGAGAGGGAGAGCGAGCGAGAGAGCGACGTTGGCTGGGGACAGCTGGCAGACAAGAGGCAACAATGTTAAATCATGTGGCATGCCACATGCCACATGCCACATGCCGCAGCATTGTTGCACTATGTTGCACAATCGAATGAGGCCTCAAGACTATATCCGTGCCACACGAAGACTATATCCCTCCGCCTGCGCATACAAATGAATGCGAACTACGAAACGAAAACGAATACAAAGCCCATAAATGTTAAATGAATATCATAAAGCGAACAACACACTCGCTCTCTCTCTCTCTCTCTCTCTCTCTCTCTCTCTCTCTCTCTCTCTCTCTCTCTCTCTCTCTCTGACTCAATTGCGAATGAATGTTATGAATGCAAATGCAGCTGGGCGCTTAACAAGTATTCAAGCTTTTAATGAACTTCAATTTGAGAGGACTGAGCGTTGCTTTCCCCACTTCGTTTAATAATGAAATTTAATTCCTCGTTTACCCTTTTCAATAATGAATTTTAATTATGGGAAACCATGAATCTTTTCCCTATGATTGATGGCATAGAGTTCATCCATCAAGCGAGTTCTTTCGCTTACTCAAGACGGATTCTTCTAGCCCAACTTAGCCGCTGTCTATTGATCCTACATCAGTTGCCCTCTTCCTTCTCAGCAACTCACAGCGCGGCTCGCTCTATGCCATTTCAACTAAGTTCATCTTAAAGTCTTCCATCTCACTCAGACAATCGCCATTTTGTATTGTTCAAGTCTGGGCAGGAGAGGCGTGTATTCAGTTCAGACTCTAGGAATTAGCACAAATATATACTGTTATTTGTTTAGCTGCTCCTCTCTCTCTCTCTCTCTCTCTCTCTCTCTCTCTGCCTTCCATTCTCCAATTAACTTGGCCCAATGCGCATTTGAGTATCATTCGAAATAATACCAAATGCAAAAATGTCGAGCTAATCAAACGGATGCGAGCTATGCTGTTAGTTGAGGTGGTAACAGTCGAGCCTCGAGCGGAGCTCATATTCAGATAGTCGCCTTTTGGTGTTGCCATCGTGGGCGTGGCATTTGGTCATATGAACGTGATAAGAACATAAATTGCGAATCAATTTATGAAAGTAAACACACGCAGCGTGCGTTTGTGTGTGTGTGTGTGTGTGTGTGTGGGTGTCTCTCTCTCTCTCTCTCTCTCTCTCTCTCTCTCTCTCTCTCTCTCTCTCTCTCTCTCTCTGTGTCTGCCTGTGTGCTCCGCTCGGCCGTAAAGCCACAAAATTCATGATAAATCAAAATGTGCTCATTTCCTTTTAATTTTCACTTCATTTCTGCATTTTTGGGTTTTATGCTTTGCCTTTGCGGTTGCCCTTATTGTTGTGTGTGTGCGTGTGTGTGTGTGTGCGTGTGTGTGTGTGTGCGTGTGTGTGTGTGCGTGTGTGTGTGTTTGACAAGTCGGAATCGAAGGCAGCTCAAATTGAACTACAGTCAGAGCAGCAGCAGCAAAAATACTCTAGACTCCAGCACAAATCAAAGTGGGCGGGAAAAAGCGAATATACCCGCTTAACAACAGGGTATCAAACATGCAGAAATGTGATTTATGTTCAGCTTTTGGCTTTTGGCTTTACGCTTGACTTTGCGACTTGCAACCAAGTGTTGCAGGCCACAGCAAGTGGCTTAAGCCACAAAGGAACTTGCGGTCAGGCGGCGGTTCACTTAAGCGCACCAACAGCTAATTGAGATTTAACTCTCCCTCTCTCTCTCCCTCTCTCTCTCCCTCTCTCTCTCTGTGTCTCACTCTGACTAAACTTCTTCCTCTTCTCTCTTAGGCCATGGTGCTGCCGCCGCTGGCCAAATGGCCGTACGAAAATGGATTCACCTTTACCACCTGGTTTCGATTGGATCCAATTAACTCGGTGAACATTGAGCGAGAGAAACCCTATCTCTATTGGTAAGTAGCTGACAGAAGAGCCCCTCGCACGTTCTGCAACTAATTGTGGCACGCTGCTAATTGCTCTCATATATATTTCACATATTTCCATGCCTAACACTCTCCCCTTCCCCCCCTCTCTCTCTCTCTCTCTCTCTCTGTCTATCTGTCTCTTTGCAGCTTCAAGACATCGAAGGGCGTTGGCTACACGGCCCACTTCGTGGGCAACTGTCTGGTGCTCACGTCGATGAAGGTCAAGGGCAAGGGCTTTCAGCATTGCGTCAAATATGAATTCCAGCCACGCAAGGTGAGTGCCGCAGTTCATCCGGTTTGTCCCCCATTTTCAGCAACTAATCGTTACACCTGTGAGTTACGACCATTAGAGCCCCACTAACACACCCGTGAGTGGGCCGCCCACTTTCAATTTATGGGCGTGATTTCGGGCCTGCCAAAGTTTAATTAACAGCACATCGAATGGGCAACAACAGAGGCCCTAATTACCTGCCCGAAGCAATTGAAATTAGTTTTGGGAGCCGAGCTAACTACGGCCAACAGCCCATAAAGCCTCGAGTTTATCTGCGCCAGCCCAGGCCCAGCTAGCGTTAGGCGAAAATTCATTTCGAGGCTCAACCTGCAGATCAATTAACACGGAGGGGCTCAGAGATTGCCCAAAATCTAATTACGGCTCAGACGAAGTCACAGTTTGAGCTGCACTTGAGATTGCTGTGAATAGACATACGCTAGTCAGGCTGAAGGTGGTTCTGCTGAGACTTGCCAGCTCTGTAGTTCTATAGACTTAGATGTCATCTTATGTAGATACTCTGCTGACCTTAAGATATATCTATCCCTACTAAAATGCTTTGAGCCTAGCATATAGCTTCGAGGAGAAGTCAGAGTCTCTTCCCTCAGAGCAAACTTCATATGATTATTCTGACATATAGGCAAATATGTCTAACTCATTTAACTCTCTCTCTCTCTCTCTCTCTCTCTCTCTGTCTCTTTAGTGGTATATGATTGCCATTGTGTACATATACAATCGTTGGACAAAGAGCGAAATCAAGTGCCTCGTAAACGGACAGCTGGCGTCTTCAACTGAAATGGCCTGGTTTGTGTCCACAAACGATGTAAGTAGAGCGACTCATAGAGAGAAGCTTGGCGGCACTCTAAACTCTCTCTCTCTCTCTCTCTCTCTCTCTCTGTGTGTAGCCCTTTGACAAGTGCTATATTGGCGCCACGCCCGAGCTGGACGAGGAGCGCGTCTTCTGCGGCCAAATGTCGGCGATTTATTTGTTCAGCGAGGCGCTGACCACGCAGCAGATCTGCGCCATGCACCGCCTGGGGCCGGGCTACAAGGTAAGTGCCAGCTGCCGTTGCTCACGTGTAGTAGTACCTCCACCACCGTAACCACTGTGGCTGCACCGCCAATCGAACCACTGAACACTGCAGCAACAGCCGCACCTTTGCCCTCTTTCTATTGTGCGAAAACTCTACGACAACAATAATTAAATCTCTTTTTTTATCCTTTATTTTCAACTTGTCCCGCTCTCTCTCTCTCTCTCTCTCTCTCTCTCTCTCTCGTTCTCGTTCTCTCTTGGTGCACCACTTTGTGTCTGTCATACACTCACACACACACACACCAACACACTCTCTCACACACTCACACACGCAGTCGCAATTCCGCTTCGATAACGAGTGCTATCTGAATCTGCCGGACAACCACAAGCGGGTGAGTCACTTTCAACTAACAAGCAGTTTGGGTGGTGCGCTGCTCGTGGGCAGCGATGCTGCTGCCGCAGTCACAGCCAGCAGCAGCAGCAGCAGCAGCAGCAACAACAACGCCCAGCAGCTGCAGCAACAGCAGCAGCAGCAGCAACAGTTGCAGCTGCAGTTCCAGACGCTCGCCGCCGAGCAGGAAGCGAGCGCCATTGATTGGTCCGACGAGCGGCTCGACCTGAGTGCGGCCTTTGTCAAGATACGAGCGGTGCTGACGGCCCGCAATGCCGTCGCCCTGGCAGCGCTCACAGGCGCCGGTGCAACGCCGACGGCGACGGCTGCCGCTGCCGCCGCAGCAGCTGCTGCAGCAGCTAGCACGCCTGGCACGCCCAACGATGGCGGCAGTAGCAGCAACACCGAACAGCAACAACAGCAACAACAGCAATCTAACAGCAGCAACAGCAACAACAGCAACAGCAACAGTAGCAACAATCACAGTGCGGATGATCCGCTTGGCCATTTGCCCACTGGAAATGCTTCTTTTGGTATTTATGATTTTTGTGTGCGGTTCGCTTTCGATTTTCGATTCTTATGTTTTATCGTTTATCGATTTTCGTTTCAATTCCCGTTTATCGTTTATCCCCTGACCTGGGCGGGGCAGACCAACTGCGTCGCATGTCCAGCCTGACCAGCCTCAGCTCCATGGGCGTGGCCGCCACCGCCGCCATCGCCGGCGACACTGAGGAGATCAACCAGCTCAAAGCTGTAAGCAACATTTTGTTTCCTTCTTTCAATAATTAGCAGTCTTTTTATATTTTTTTAAATACATTTATCGTTTCAATCGAGATCTAAATCAATAAATTGCTACATTTATTCAGCTATTCAATTATTTTATTTTAATTAGTTTTATATTTATATTTTCTTTATAATTAATTAGTTTAAAAGCAATTTCTAAATTTATTTTTATCTACAATTAATATTTATATATTTTCACTAAATCTTTTTAAATATTAAATATTATTAATATTATTAATGGAATAATAATTTTGCTTAGGTTTTAAATATTTATTTCTTTTTTAATGATTTCATATATTACATATATTTTATATATATTTTTTATATATATTTTATTTTTAGCTCGTAATTGTTTTCCCACATTTTTTTATTATTTTTTTTTGTATTATTTAATTAATAATATTAGTTCTTTTCTTTTTTTCATTTAATTTTGTTTGTTTATTTTCAATTCATGATTATTTTGTGAAATTTTGTGTCTTATTTGAGATGGCGCCTCCTCACATGGCAGACAGCTTAGCCAAGTGCTTGTGCCTCTACAAACGAACTCATGCGCACCCATGTCCCCTGCACCGCCCCCTGCTTCGCTGGGCTGGGCGTAGCGCCAATTAAAAAGTTTGCAGCATCGGCTGCGCTGAACGTTGCCAAATCCGCAAGCCAATCGCATCAAATCGAATCAAATCGTATCGAATCGTTTTGAATACAAGCCCAGCCCCAAACCAGCCCCCAGCCCCCATCAAATCGCACACTCGGCAGCTCTTGGGCTAAAAACTAAACTTCAAAGCCAATCAAAATGTTCCCATTCATTGAAGCGCAGCTTGCGCTGTTCTATTGAATTCTCAACTGTGGCAAGCAAACATCAGCCCCCCAACCTAGCCCAGCCGCAAACACAAGCCCTAAAAGGCCTGCCCCAGCCCCGATGCGAATCGTAATTATGAAAATGTTTGTAATTTTGTGTAGAATTTTAAAGTGCGCCGCCTTTAATGGCTGTTCCCATACTGAGTCTGATGGGGCGTGGGGCTGTTGCGTTGGAGTTGCGTTGGCAACAATGCGCGGCGCAGGGCTTTCAAATAAATGTTGCATACTTCGCAGCGCACCTGCCACGAGAGCAAAGACAAAGCGAGCGAGGAATGCGAACGGCAATGCGAATGCGAATGCGAATGCAACGGCAACGGCTATAGCTACGGCTACGGCTATGGCTACGGCTATGGCAACTGCAACTGCAAGTGTGGAAGCATTTCTTCTAGTCGCATTTCTCGTGCTTGTTTTTGTTCCTATTTCGTTTTTGTTAATCTTTTTGTTGTTGTTTTCCATTATAATATGAAGCCTCTCCCACCGCCCGGCAGGAGCTACGCCTTGGCGTTGGAGTCAACCTGCATTTCAGCAATTTCTTTGCCCGATTCCATTCAGCTGACTTGGCTCGCACTTTCACTACTATTATTATTACTACTACTATTATTATTTGTATTATTTATGATGGCGCGAGTGCATTTGTCTTGAAAGCCATTCCATGTCGCTGCCGTAGAGCCAACCCAAATAGGTCAAGTTGTGAAGAAAGCTTCCACACGAAATGGGCCAACAGCTGGGGCGAGAGCCAACTGGGGCGAGTTGAAGGCCCAAAGAAGGGCTCGGTCTACAGCAACTGAAGCTAACGTTGACTTGAATAGCTCAGATCCTGCATTTTGAGAGAGAATATAGAATATAGCGCTAATGGCAGCAGTCTCATGCAATATCAATTGCAGTCTTGGCTGCTCTTCGAGCATCTCTGAGCCCGACTCTGATCTAGATGGGCCTTAGATTAAGTTTATAAGTTCTTCTCTCTTCTTGAATTGAAAATTCTAAATTTTGCATTAAAATAGATTATTTCTGTATTTTTTTTAATATTATTTAATATTTTTTTTAAGTATTTTTCTTTAATTATAATTTTGCATCTTTCCTTATCTTAAAAATCTAAAAATCTTTTTATTTTGGATGAATTGCTTTGAATATGTTTATGAATTCACATTTATTTCCAGCCCAGAGTTTTCAAATCGATTTCAAAAATATAAATGAATCGTGCTCATATGCTAGATAATATCTGCGCTAGATGCGGCGGAAGTCGCAGGGGCCTTGCAAGAGTCTTCCCATTTATTCCATCTATTATTTATTTATGAAAGAGTTCAAATGTATTTTATAATTTGTATATTATTATTTCAGCTCTTACCTTTTCTTCGTATTTAATTTTATGATTATCCTAATTATATAATTATATAGTTTATACAAGAGTTTCATGGCCTTCTGGATCGCACCGACTGCAGTCACCTTTTTTTTATAAACAAAAAACTTTTCAATATATAAAAAAAGAATTTATATATATATATATATATACGATATTTTTTATGGCATTCCGTTCTTAGTTTTTTCATAGTTTTCTTTTGCTTTTTTTTCGTTTCTCTCATTCTCTCGCTCTTCGCTCTTTCTTTTTCTATGTCAACGCAAAGAAGTATTTTTAGCAGCAAATTATGCAGCCAGCGAATTCACACGCACAGCTTACACCCCCACACGCACACTCTCACACACACACAGTCTCACATGTACCTGTTTGCTTATAGGTATATTTAAAACATTCACACACACGCTCACACTCTCACACCTAAATGCACGCTGCTAAAAAGCTACGGCAGCCGCTGCAAGAATATTGCGCATACGCCTCATATGACGGCGCCAGCTAAACAACAGAAAGTTGCACTGAAATCCAGCGAAAATAAAGTATAAAAAATTTATATATATATAAAAAGAGAAATATACAAAAAGGAAAAAGAAACGTACGAGGCAAAGGCCAGCCACGGCTAATGTTCCGTCTGCCATATATACCTCTATGAATATACGCAGTTATGTATATGTATGTGTTTATATATAGAGACTTAGTATATTATGTGTAAGCTGTAGTATGTAAGAGTACTTCATGTTATTTGTACATACATTTATATATATATATATAGAACTATTTGTGCTGTTCGCTGCTCGCTCCTCGCTTCAAGCAAAGGCCAAAAGCAAAAGTAAATTGTCAGCATGACCGGAAATAATTTGCCGGGTTCAGAGCCGCCGCAGAGGAGCCGAGCTCTAAGAATGACTTGTTGAAAGCAGTGCCTAACTAATGCCAACAATCTACTCTCTCTCTCTCTCTCTCTCCCTCTCCCACTCTCTGCCTCCTGTCTCTGTCTGGCTGCAGGTGCTGTACGATGGCAAACTATCGAATGCCATTGTCTTCATGTACAATCCGGTGGCAACCGATGGTCAACTTTGTTTGCAGTCTTCCCCCAAAGGAAATGTTTCATATTTTGTACACACGCCGCACGCGCTGATGCTGCAGGTAAGTAAACATGCCACACACTCTCTCTCACACACACACACACATACACTCTCTCGCTGTATATGCTGTTCCCATGCCACACGGAATCCCCTGGAGCCTGGGCCTGTGTAAACGGCAGGAATATACGAGTAAATCCCCCAACTTATTCCGTATACGTAAATGTACATAGCCGTAGCTAGTTCACTTCGCCTTAGTTCATTCCATGCCCAAGCCCGAAGACACACTGCTGCATACCAAGGCCAAAGACTAGCACACACACACACACACACACACACACACACACTTACATACTGGGAGCAGGCACCACATAAATTTCAGGCAGCATTTTACGACTCAAGCGCATGCTTTGGCATTTCTTATTAGGTACAATCTTTGTTCGCCTCCCTCCGTACGTTTCCATTCCGTTCCGTTCCGGCCTTATCATGCTTAACAGCTGGCTGCCACTGCCACTGCCACAGCCACCCCACTGTAGTCCGTTGTGCTTGTAGCTGGCAACAAAATTATTCAATAAATTTTGTAGTAATTTCTTGTACAAACAACACAAATCATAAAAGGCCAACCACAGCAACGACAACGCGACGAAAATGCCATCGAAATGACCCCAAGACATGCCCACAGAGAGCCTCGCAAACAACAACAGCAACGGCAACAGAATCCTCGTAGGACGCACAGTGGTGCCGGGGCACACAAAAACCAATTTAATCGATAAATATTGAAAGAAGCGCAAATTTATGCCCGAACTTTACGCAAATGGCCAGCTGAAAAATGGTTTATCAATAGACAATCCAATTTCCGTCGCAGCAATCGCCCTAAGATTAGCCATTGCTGCGAGCAACTGAAGGGCAAACAAACTTTAACCAAATAAACGTATATACATATGTAGAGAGATGACATGTGTGTGGACACGAGATGTCTGTCAATATATACATAAATATATCTCCTAAACTTATCTTTGATTTTGTTCCATTCCAAACAGGACGTCAAGGCTGTCGTCACGCACTCCATTCACTGCACGCTCAACTCGATTGGCGGCATTCAGGTGCTCTTTCCGCTCTTCTCTCAGCTGGACATGGCGCACGAGGGCATAAGCGATATCAAGCGAGACCCGACGCTCTGGTAGGTTATGTTCTGTGTTTCATTCCCATTTGTTTCATGAACTCCTATATCGTACACTTAAAATGTAGCCTGTAATTTGATTTATATTTCATTCTCACTTGTTTCACTTACTTTAATCCGCAAGGACTAATTAATTATATTTATCCTCGTGTTCTATTTCCATTTGTTCCCCTAAAATGTTCACAAATTTTATTATTACTTTGTACGTTATATTTATTGTTCTCCCTACACATTCTGGTATCACTTCTGTTTCAGTTCCACTCGTTTCTGTTCCTTTCCCATTCGTTCCGCACTCCATTTTAATTGCGTTTTCTTTCTCGTTTCGCAGTTCAAAGCTTCTGGGCTTCATCTGCGAGCTGGTGGAGACATCACAGACTGTGCAACAGCACATGATACAGAATCGAGGCTTTCTCGTGATATCCTTCATGTTGCAGCGATCGTCGCGCGAACACCTGACCCTGGAGGTACTTGGCTCGTTTCTCAATCTGACCAAGTACCTGGTCACCTGTCTGTCGGCCAACAGCGATCTGCTGCTCAAGCAGGTGAGTGGTCGCAAGGCCCAAAACAAATCCATTTGACCTACGACTATAGATCAGATCAAGAATATGCCGCTCTATGTTAATAAAAGAAATGAATAATGGCACGATGATGCATATATACAGTCTACGATGTATTATCGGCAGCTGAAATGCGCGCTTTAGCGTCGATAAACATTTAACAACGATTAATCGATAACTAATCGATAGCATGCGATTGAACTTTGAGGGCCGCTGTGACTTGGCAAGCATGCTTACAAATTGTTATAATTCTGTATTTGAAACGTTTAGTTATGTCTCTATCTTTTAGTATATCTATATATATGTATATACATGTATATATATACGTATGTATGTATATATACATATCTGTGTGTATATAAGTATGATTCCTAAGTTCGATTTAAGTTAACGCGTACTGACGACTGCATGACAAATGCCTCGCGCTGTAAGTTTTCGTTTTGATGATTTCACATTCAGTTACAGCTCGATCAGATTTGCAATTATTATTATTGAAGCTATCAACGTTCCACTTTCATGTTTCGCATTCATTTCCGTCAGTGTGGGATGGGGACGCGAGAAAAGAAAAGAGTAACTAAATAAATAACTTTCACACGTTTCTCAGTTCTCGCATCTCTTCAGTGTGTGTGTGCGTGTGAGTGTGTGTGTGTGGCATGCTTAACACCTTGACAAACAAATTTCAAATGATATGCGAAACCCACTCGCGACTCATCTGCTCTCTCACTCACTATCTGTCTCACTCACAATCTCTCTCTCTCTCTCTCTCTCTCTCTCTCTCTCTCTCTGTTTCTTTCTTTCTCTGGGTCTGGCCTATCGCACTGTGTGTGTGTATGCGTGTCTTGCCTTTGTGTTGTTCTTGTGTTCTTTATTTTGGTGTTGATGTTGGCGCCTGCTGCTTCTGCTGCCACGGCTGCTCCGGCGCACAGTTGAACACGGGCCTGCGTAATCCTTTCAAAAAAGTAAACACAAAACGTAGCATATCAAATACAACACAATTTTCCAGCATTAAGTTCTTGTTTTCGTTACCCGTTACCCGTTACTCGTTACCCTTAACTGCTTGGCTCCAGCTCCCGCTCCCGCGACTCCCTCGCTTCTAGCACTAATCCTTAGCCCTATACCCTCGACATATACATGTATATGTATATATATATATATTTACTTACTTATATACCCCACATGTATCCAGCTTGTGCTTATCCTTTTTTATTAACGCTTCTCCTCTTTATTTGCCTAGCACACGATAAACCCTGAAAGGGCGTAGCAACTGCCTTGAAAACTACTCGAATGTGTTTCCCTTTGCGCTGGTCCGTTTCTCGGCTAAGCTCGTAATTCACACGATAGTGAACGGGAAACGGGATTTATTTGAGTTTTAAAAGAAAAGTAACGAAAATAAATTAAATATTCTAATGAATACTGAATCGGATAAGACTTAAGTTTAGATTCAAAGTACTGAAAGAAGAATTTGTAGTGAAAATGAATGTTTTTGCTAGGAGACAAGTGAGATAGTCTACATTTCAATTGATTTTGGCAGTGAATAGTATCTGAACAACTTGATAACAGCAAACCATGAAGAGATAGCTTATCATTTATCATTTTTCAATATTTTACGCTTGCAATTCCCAACGAGTTAAGGCTAAGAACCTGAAGGCAAGCCTTGACAGAGGAAACCAATAAGGATAGGCCTATATACATTTATAATATATAAATATATATAAATAAATTTGAAGAGGAACAAGGATAGGCATACGATATATAAATACCTTTCTGCAGCTTTCTCACTTCTTCGGCTTGACCGAAGCGTTTCCCTTCATTTTCTTTTTTTTCACATACATGTGTATATCTATCACTGCATGCCTTTTGTATAGCACTGTTTGCACACGCTTAAAAGCTTCCTATTTTATTTCGAATTGGCCAGAATTTTAATATATTTTACTCTTCCGTTGCGCTGCTTCTGCACTGAGTTTGTGTTATGTGTGCACCTGTTTAGCCGGAAAGCTAATGCTTTGCGCTAGTCCCGCCCAGATTGATCGGAATTTAAATGTGCTTTATACCCAGCTGATTCGCCAAATTACATAGAGCTTAAACTATAATAGAAAATCGAAGAAGCTTTTGACATAAATGTATTTACTAAAACTAAATTCTTCTTCTTTGTCTGCTCTCTCACAATATCTCTCTCTCTCTCTCTCTCTTTCTCTCCCACTCTAACTTGTTATACGTTCCTGTTCTATATTTATATCACACACGCTCTCTCTCTCTCTCTCTCTCTATGTCTCTCTCTTTCTCCCGCACACACGAATTTTTGACTCACGTACACAAACCGCGCTCGCGCTTTCGTCCCGCTCATCGACTCATTTTAATTATGCTTCATATTGTTTTGATGCTGTTCTTCTCGACAAACCAAATCAAACCAAACCTAACCAAATCAAATCAATCAATCGATCAAAATTGTTACACCTGAAACGCTTCTTGTCAATCAACACACAAATAAACAACAACAACAACAACTATAACAATAACAACAACAACAACTGAACTTTAAACCAATCTCAAATATCTACAACAGTTCTACCAGGTGAAGCTCAATTCTCAAATTTCTTTTACTGAACTATCGTATTGTAAGCACTATATAAAAGTTCCTTTTCGTTACGTTCCGTTTCGTTCCGTTTAGTTCCGTTGCTGTGTGCATATGTGCGTGCGTGTGTGTGCGTGCGTGCGTGCGTTTGTTACGGTTATCGACGTTTTTTATACTATTATGATTGTTCGATTTAATAATACCTTGTACAGTTGACTCAATTGATGTTTCATTTCAAAATGTTCCACCTTATTATAATATGTATGTAAATAATTTATTGTCGGTAGCTCTTCAAGCTCATTTTAGGTAAATGTCGTTTGGTATACTTACATCAAAATATATAGCTGCTTTCAACATGCTGTTCCATTCTCATTGTTCCATTTCATTGTATTTTGATCATTGGAAATCATTGATAGACAGTCTTCAATCCAATAGCTGTAATATTCGGTATTCATAATCTAGTTAGCTTAGCCATTTATAATGTTTCATTCCATACCGTTCCACTTCATTGTACTTTAATCATTAGGCAACACTGATTGCCAGTCAATCTTATAGCTAGAATAATTCATTATCAATACCAGTCTAACTTCTTTACTCATTAACAATGTTCCATTCCGCATCGTTCCACATCATTGTAATTGACATTGATTGACAGCCAATCTTGTAGCTATAATGTTTCGTTCTGAATACCAGTCTAGTTAGCCTACTCATTAACAATGTTTCATTCCGCATCGTTCCACTTCATTGTATATTAAATACTCATTCGCATAAAGTTTGTGCTGCCTTTGGCAGTCAGGACAGTTGCTATGTGTTCCATTCAACATGCTTTCCTCATTATTCATAGCTCCCGCAAATGTGTTTTCCATGTTTTCCGCATTCGCGTTCAATTTCATGTGTTCCATTCATGTTTTCTCACGTTGATTTTTTATAATTTGTTTAATTGGCGGTTGACTTAACACCTTTGTTCCACTTAAGCTCATTTGTGCAACGCGCAGCCAACTCATAAGCATATAGGCAGGCGCACATACATATATATACGCATACATATGTATACACATATATATTTGCTTATATATATGTATATGTATGTATGTTTGGTATAAATCTGTGTAAATTCGCCAGGCGCAACTAAAGTTTCCTTTTTTAGCCTTCCCGCCCGTCGCACGCTTCGCCACGAAATGTTTTTTGCATTTTGCTGAATCTGTTGTTTTGGGGGTTTTCGGCTCTGGGTTGCCCTCGTGCGCAGCTTCCTTATTATTTCACACTCGTGCACAGTTTTTAATTGGGAAACTTCTGTCGGTAGTCGGCGGAGGGCGTGGCTGGCGCCGCAGCCACATTGGGGCGCTGCATTGTTATATTTGCTGCAGCCATTGGCAACGGCCGAGGCAGCAGCAGCAGCAGCAGAGCCACGCCGAAAAAGTTTGAACACTTCATGGAGTGGTCCGAATTGAATTGAAGTGCTGCTGCCCCTCATAAGCCAAGTCATGTGTGAACATATCCCATACATCGACACACCCACACACACATAAATTTATATAGATGTGTGTGTGTGCATTTTTGACAATTAAAATTTCGGCCAGTGCTTCCGAAAAGTTGCCGCAGTTGTCGAATATTTAAACAATTGCAGTTTATTGCAATTGCGACTTTCTCAATTTGAAACGGTTTAAATAGAATTTGATGATTTAACTGACTGCTGCCGGCCGAGTTTAATTAAAATAATTTGCAAATGGAATTTGAATTAGACGTTGATGGCAGTGAGCGAAGAACGTGACTGATCTGGACAATCGATTGGGGTCGATTATGGCACTGCCAAGGGAAACGAGGACCAGAGGACTTCCATCAGCCAGTTCTAGATCTCTCGGAGTTCTCTCAGCTCTCTTTATGTATCTTTAGTATTAATTCAATAAATAAACATATTTAGAATCATACTTGATTTCTCTAGTTATAGCCTACTAATAGCTACTATAGACTTAAGATCATATATATGTATATATATAATTACTCTATCTCTCTCTGTCTCTCTAGCTCTAATTAGGCCTAGTTTAGTTCTCGTTCTTGTTCGTTTGGAATGCATTCAAGATATATTAACTGTTCATTACTTTGTTTGTTAATTTCTCGTTTTATGTTTTATGACAAATTTGATTGCTGTTTGCTGCATGTGTAAACGTTATTCAATATATGAATATGTATCTATATATCGAATCCTACTACTACTACTACTTCTACTACTACCACCAAACCTCCAATTGTGTGTGTATAAATATATCGATTTGTATACACACGATAACCCCATCCAAATCCATCGACAACAACAACAATCAACATGAAACTCATGTAAACGTATGTATTCAAGTAAACCAAACCAGAAACTCTCATCTTGCGCTAGTCTACCTATCTATCTATCTATCTCTCTATCTATCTATCTATCTATCTATATCTATATAACCACTTAATCTCAACTTAACTAACACTCTCTCATACACTCACTCGAACCCACACCGCATCTTCAATCTATTGCAATCTCGCTGAATCGCTGCTAACCGAGGACAGCATAAGTTACTCGACTAATTTCTCGCAGTTGTTCTGTTTCTCGTTTCTCACGTGGCAGCTGCTCGACCACGTGTTGTTCAATCCAGCGCTGTGGATCTACACGCCAGCCAACGTACAGGCCCGCCTCTACTCGTACCTGGCCACCGAGTTCCTCAGCGACACTCAGATCTACAGCAACGTGCGGCGGGTCAGCACCGTTCTCCAGACAGTCCACACCCTCAAGTATTACTACTGGGTCGTCAATCCGCGTGCCAAGAGCGGCATCATGCCAAAGGGCTTGGGTGAGTCTCACAGCCGAGTTACCAACTCGAAGTATGCTGGGTCTAATGGCGGAGGATCTCTCTCAACTATTGCAGATGGTCCGCGACCGGCTCAGAAGGACATCTTGGCCATACGCGCCTACATCCTGCTGTTCCTCAAGCAGCTCATCATGATCGGCAATGGCGTCAAGGAGGATGAATTGCAAAGCATACTCAACTATCTGACCACCATGCACGAGGTGAGACATGGCGGAAGGGAGGGGTACTGCCAGACACCTTCAGGTCTAACCGAAGGACTTCCACTGGTTGCTAATTAATGCTTTCTCACTGCTTTGTTCATAGGACGAGAATCTGCACGATGTTCTGCAGATGCTCATCTCGCTGATGTCGGAGCACCCGAGCTCAATGGTACCTGCATTCGATGTGAAGCACGGCGTGCGCAGCATCTTCAAGCTGTTGGCCGCCGAGAGTCAATTGATACGGCTCCAGGCGCTGAAGCTGCTCGGCTTCTTCCTCTCGCGCAGCACACACAAGTAAGTAGCACCATGGCTGGGGCAATTGTGGCTAACGGGCAATGGGCCAATGGGGTAAGGGCTAAAGGGAAACGGCCGCCCTGAGTAATGGCCTCTCAGTGGCGGCTGTGGGCCTAGCTGTGACAAACTGCCGTGTAATGCACATGCTCATAAATTTCTGGATGCGTCTCGTTTCTATTCCCCTCCTCAAATGTTGTTCGACCCGCGCTGGTGTAGACGTAAGTACGATGTCATGTCGCCGCACAATTTGTACACGTTGTTAGCGGAGCGTCTGCTGCTGTACGAGGAGTCGCTGTCGCTGCCCACCTACAACGTCCTCTTCGAAATCATGACCGAGCACATCTCGCAGCAGATACTGTACACGCGCCACCCGGAGCCGGAGGGCCACTACCGGCTGGAGAATCCGAGTGAGTACCCCTAGCCTAGGCTCCTATTGCAGCTGACAGACAGAGAGAGAGAGAGAGAGAGAGAGAGACTAACCGAAACCCCGACGATTGCCCGTGATTGCAGTGATACTGAAGGTGGTGGCCACGCTGATACGCCAGTCGAAGCAGACCGAGTCCCTGATCGAGGTGAAGAAGCTCTTCCTGCAGGACATGACGCTGCTGTGCAACAGCAACCGCGAGAACCGCCGCACGGTGCTCCAGATGTCCGTCTGGCAGGAGTGGCTCATCGCCATGGCCTACATCCACCCGAAGAACACCGAGGAGCAGAAGATCAGCGACATGGTCTACTCCCTCTTCCGCATGCTGCTGCACCACGCCATCAAGCACGAGTACGGCGGCTGGCGCGTCTGGGTGGACACCCTCGCCATCGTCCACTCGAAGGTCTCCTACGAGGAGTTCAAGCTCCAGTTCGCCCAGATGTACGAGCACTACGAGCGCCAGCGCACCGACAACATCACCGACCCCGCCCTGCGCCAGGCCCGCCCCATCAGCACCATCAGCGGCTGGGAGCGCGAGGAGCTCCAGCAGCAGCAGAACGGTCCAGTTGCACCTCAGCAGCAACAGCAGCAGCAGCAGCAGCAGCAGTTGCCGGCCATAAAGGGCGCCATGTCCGTGGCCTCGCTGGAGGACGTGCCGCCCGTCGAGGAGGAGGCAGAGGAGCTGGAGCTGCAGAGCGTCGATGTGGAGGCCCAGGAGCTGCAGCTGAGCGAAGAGCTCGCCCCAGCCCCAGCACCAGCCCCAGCAGAAGCCTGCGCCTGCGCAACCGCCGAGACGGATCCGGGCGAGGCGACAGAGCAGCCGGAGCCAGTCAACAAGTCGGTGATTGCCAACATCTCGGACGTGTACAATGAGCAAATCAAAACAGACGAAGCGCTGCAGAGCGCTCCGGCGGCCACGTGCAACGGCAGCCTGAGTCCCACTCCGTCGGAGGAGCAGCCACAGCTGGCTGAGCAGCCGGCGGCTGTGGGCGGCCAGGCGGCGCTCAAGGAGACGCTGCAGATCGGCGAGGACCTTGAGGAGCTGGAGCTGGCGACGGCCAAGGACGCCCTCGACGCGGAGCAGCACGTGGCCCAGGTGCTGCAGGTGTCGGAGGCAGCGCTGAACGACTGCAAAATGGTCGTGGACGAGGCGCTGCAGGAGTCCTCGTCGGTGCTGAAGGACGAGGAGATCGAGCTGGCCGTCAACGAGGTGGTCCAGGGCGTGCTCAAGAGCGAGAAGAAGACGCCGCCGCAGGACAACGTCAGTCTGCTCAACACCAAGAATCTGCTCAACAACAACAACAACAACAATAACAACAACAACAGCAGTGAGTCGGAAGAGCGGAAGGAGACGGAGAAGGAGACGGAGACGGAGACGGAGACGGAGACGCAGGCCGAGGTGAACGCCAACGAAATCCACAGCGAGGAGTCGACAGCAACAACAGCAGCAAGGCAGCTGGAGAAGCGAGACAGCCCAGAGGGCTCCGAGCAGGCGGAGGAGTCGAGCACAGCAGCAGCAGCAGCAATCACCAATCAAAAGACTGAAGATGCGGCCAACAAGCTGAACAACAACGAGAAGCCGGAGCTGAGCAACAGCTCCAGCTCCAGCCCCAGCCCCAGCTCCAGCTCCAGCCCCAGCTCTAGCCAGACGCCAGCAGCAGCTGCTGCGACGGCAGTCTGCGGCGAGCAGGCTGAGCTGAGCAGCGACGAGCTAACGGAGTCGACCGCAGAGCCGGAGCTGGCTGACACGACGGAGGATGCGGTGACCACGGCGGTGCGCGACATTGTCGAGCAGCTCATCGACAAAGTAATCGATGCAGCCGAGGCGGAGGCCAAAGCCACAGCCACAGCCGCAGCCGCAGCCGAAACCGCAACAGAGACCGTAACCGAGGCCGTAACCGAGGCCGTAACCGAGACCGTAACTGAAACTGAAACCAACAACAATGAGATTCAAAAGGAAGCCACAAAGCTGGCAGCCGCAGAGCACCAGACCGAAGCTGAGCCAGAGCCCAAGCCGGAGCCGGAGCCGGAGCCAGCAACAGCAACAGCAGCAGAGACAAACAAGGATGTCGAGCAGGAGCAGGAGCAGGAGCAGGAGCAGGAGCAGGCAAGCGTAGCCGCTGCCGCTGAGGAAATAGTTCATGAAGTGGTCGAGGCGGCGCTCGATCTGGCCGAGGCACAAGCTCAGCCAGAGACAGAGTCACTGGAGGATCAAGTGCCCGCCATTGTGAACGCAGTGCTCGAAACTCTAGTGGATGAGACCGTCCGGGCCGTGGCCTCGGAGCAGACCACGCAGACCTCGCCCACGCCCGAGGAGCAGCCGGCGCACATTGAGTCCAACTCGGAGGAGCCCGCACCCGTTGTGTTGCGCACGAAGCCCAACGAGGTGGACTCCACGACGCAGACGACGCCAAAGATCGAGGCGGATGGACACAAGGTCTTGGACGAGCTGCTGCCCGAAGCCGACGTCGACGTCGACGCTGACGCAGATGCCGATGCCGATGCCGATGCCGATGGCGACATCGACGACGATGCCCAGGACACAACCAACGCAGACGACGAAGACTACGCCGTGCAGCAGTCGCAGCCGGCCGCAGCCTCGTCCGCTGCCAACGCAGATGGCGGCGCCGCTCAGATGGAGGGCAATCATTACGGTAAGTCGCAGCGCCGCCTCTCGGCAGCCAGGGCAGATCGAATGAGATTTCTTCTTACAGTCGCAGGCGCAGCAGGCGGCGTGGAGGGGGGCAAGCAGCAGCGCTCCAAGTCCGGCTCGACGCGGCCCATGTTCAGTCCGGGGCCGACGCGTCCGCCGTTCCGCATACCGGAGTTCAAGTGGTCCTACATACACCAGCGGCTGCTGAGCGATGTGCTCTTCTCGCTGGAGACCGATATACAGGTGTGGCGCAGCCACTCCACCAAGAGCGTGCTCGACTTCGTCAACTCCAGCGAGAACGCCATCTTCGTGGTCAACACGGTGCACCTGATCTCCCAGCTGGCCGACAATCTGATCATCGCCTGCGGCGGCCTCCTGCCGCTGCTCGCCAGCGCCACATCCCCCAATGTAAGTGCGGAGGCTGAATGCTCCCTGGCTCAAGCTAACGACTCTTGGCTCTCTTTCAGTCCGAGCTGGACGTGCTGGAGCCGACCCAGGGCATGCCGCTGGAGGTGGCGGTGTCCTTTTTGCAGCGCCTGGTCAACATGGCCGACGTGCTGATCTTCGCCACCTCGCTGAACTTCGGCGAGCTGGAGGCCGAGAAGAACATGTCCAGCGGCGGCATCCTGCGCCAGTGCCTGCGCCTCGTCTGCACCTGCGCCGTGCGCAACTGCCTCGAGTGCAAGGAGCGCACGCGCTACAACGTCGGCGCGTTGGCACGCGACGTGCCCGGCGCGGCGCACCTGCAGGCGCTCATACGCGGCGCCCAGGCATCGCCAAAGGTGAGCTGAGCCCACGTGCCTCTGACAGCGCTTCACAACACTGTGTTTTCTTGTCTTTTTAAACACTTGCAGAACATCGTGGAGTCAATCACCGGTCAATTATCGCCCGTCAAGGACCCTGAGAAGCTGCTCCAGGACATGGACGTCAATCGGCTGCGGGCCGTCATCTATCGCGACGTGGTAAGTGCCAGTTCCAGTCGTTCCGCTTTTCTTTGTTCCATTTCAAATTGTCGCAGTCGACAGATGTCTTATTGTTTCTCCAATTATGTGTTTCATGCTCACTCGTTTCATTTTGGAGCTGTTTCATTCCACTCGTTCCATATTCACTCGTTCTCCTTTCGCTTTCGCTTTCGCCCACCCGCAGGAGGAAACGAAACAAGCGCAATTCCTATCGCTGGCCATCGTCTACTTCATCTCGGTGCTGATGGTCTCCAAATATCGCGACATCCTGGAGCCGCCCGCAGAGCCTCAGATCCAGCGTCAGTCCCCGGTGCTGCAGCGCAGCGCGGGCAGCGGTAAGTGTTAAACGTTAAGAGCTCTCGATGCAGACCCATTGAATAATACGAAACACTCGCGTACCTAACGGCATTTGCCACGACTTGCAACTGCCCTTTAAGTCGATCTCTCTGATGTGATAAACTCGTCTATAATCTTATCCTCGGGCGGGTTCCTTTCTTCTGTTTCGAGTTTCGAGTTTTCCGATTTTGAGTTCGATTCGTTTCGCATTTCTCATGCGTTTTATTTGCATTTCTCTCTTCATTTGCGTTTCTCGCCTGTCTTTGTCTTTGTCTTTGTCTTTGTCTGCGTCTCTGTTTCATTTCATTTCGTTTCGTTTCATTTCGTTTCGTTTCGTTTCGTTTCGTTTCGTTTCGCTTTGCGTTTGCTGCACCAAAAGCTACACAATCGTTTATTGGTTCTCTTCTCTCTCTCTCTCTCTGTCTATCTCTCTCTAGCTCTATGTATAAATATTTCTCTCTCCCACTCTATATCTCTCTCTCTATCTCTCTCTCTCTGTCTCTGTCTGTCTTCTGTCAAATAAAATTTGCATAGTTTCTGTTTCATTCCTGCGTTCCATTTGATTATTTTCGTTATTCGTTTATGGTTTCCGCTTTTACATTTCGTTTAGTCGAGACTTTAATGGTAGACGTTCTATCACTGCCACTGACCACTAGCAATCTTAAAAGAGCACCACCAACCACCGCCACTAAAGGCAAACGACACTATCGCCACCACCAGCAGCAGCACCGCCACCACCGCCACATGTTAGTATCATTCCAAGCAGTCTATAAGCCTGTGCGAGTGCGTGTGTGTGTGTGTGTGTGTGGGCGTGTGTGTGCGTGCGTGCGTGCGTGTGTGTGAGTGTGTATATCTTACACTCCCTCCCCCCAAGAGCACCACCATAGCCACCAGCAAGTTGACCCACCAGTCGCCCCACTCTCAAGACGTACCACCTAATCATTAGCTCTAAGTACACTCATCAAGTCCATTGTTGGAGATATTATTCAGTTCTGTTTGTGGTTATTTTTCATTGTTCCGTTTTCTAATAATTTCATTTCACGCTGCTTTTTCGGATTTATTGTACAAAAATAATCTACCAAAAAAATACCAAAAAAAAAAAACAAATACTGTAATCTAATACCAAATTAAACGTAAACAAACAAAATGCTCGCCACGCCACAAAAAATATATAAAAAAAAACAAAAAACAAAAAACTTTCCCACGCTCCCACCAACAATCCAACGCAACCCATTTTGCTCTCTCTCTCTCTGTCTCTGTGTGTGTGTATGTATGTGTGTATTTATATATACATGTATATATATATATATATATATATATATATATATATGTATGTTAACCCAACCCTGCCTACCCTGCCAACCCAACGACGACGACAACCCTATAGAAGCCGCCAGCGCGCGTCCCTTGTTTCCGCAATGGTCGCATCACGTCTATCCGCAATTTCTGCCCGAGTCGCATCAGAATCACGTCAGCAATGTCTCAATGCAACAACAGCAGCAGCAGCAGCAACATCAGCAACATCAGCAGCAGCAGCAGCAACTGCAGCAGCAGCAGCAGCAGCAACAACACTATTATCAGCATCAGCAACATCAGGCACACAATCACAGCCATCATCATATGACCGCTGCCTACTACCAACACCAGCAACAGCAACACCAGCAACAGCAGCAGCAGCAGCAGCTGGGCAATATATCACCGCCGCCTCCGCTGGGCGGCACGCACTCGACCAGCTCGTCGGCCAGCTCGACGGCCACGTCGCAGCCAGCCTCGAGCTCGTCGCTCTCCTCGCTGGCCTCGCAGAGCCAGCAGCAACAGGTGCCAGCCGCAGCAACATTGCATCGCCAGCAGCAGCTGCACAAGCAGCAGCAGCAGCAGCAGCAGCACCATCAGCAGCAGCAACATTTCCATGCCCATCAGCCGCACTATGCGCTGATCAATGGCCACCAGCAACAGCAGCAGCAGCAGCAACAGTTGCTGAATGGCAAGCACAACCACTATGGTGGTCAGATGGAGAATGGCACCACTGTGGGCGGTGGCTATCACGCCCACCCACATGCCTATATGCGTGGCATTCAGCTGAATGGCGAGCAGCAACAGCAGCAGCAGCAGCAGCAGAACGGCCTGGCCGCCGTGGAGCATCATCATGCTGGGGCGCTGCTCAACGGGCATGCCAGCGGCAATGGCAATGGCAATGGCAATGGTATCATCAGCAGCAATGGCAACGCCGGCAATGTCAACAACAACATCAACAGCAACAACAGCAACAGCAGCAGCAACAATTTGCGCAATAATCTGCGCAACGGCGGCGCAGCAACAGCTGCTGCTGCTACTGCTGCTGCTGCTGCCGCTGGCGGCAACATGGGCATGGGCATGGGCATGGGCATGGGCATGGGTATGAACATGAGCATGGGCATGGGCGTGGGCGTGGGCGTGGGCGTGGCATTGAGCGATGGCGGCGGCGCTGCATACAAAACAAATGCCATCAATAACAATTATCGCTACAACGGACGCAACGCAAACGTCGCTGGCACCGGAACAGGTATCGCTCGCTATGAGTGTCGTAGTATGTAGACTAATTCACGCTCTAACTAACTATTTAAACTTTGACTATCACTGTATCTCTCTCTCTATCTATCTGTGTGTATATATATATATAGCTATACTCGTATAATTAGTTTACTCTCTCTCTATCTATCTCTATCTCTCTCTCTATCTATCTATATATATCGTTCTCTCTCTCTCTCTTTGTTTTGTTTAGAACACACTTAAGTAGTTTGTTGTTTCACTGTTTCGTTAACGTTTCGTTTGAGTTGCGTTTCATTCCATTCCGTTCGTGTTGTACTCTTGTGTTCCATTCCGTTTCGTTGCGTTGCGTTGCGTTTGCTTCTCCCTCATTTCATGCCATTTGCCTATCAATGTCTAGCTTTAGCTGTAGCTTCCTCTCTCTCTCTCTCTCTCTCTCTAAATATATATAAATATATATGTATATCTCTGTATATACTACTCTCTCTCTCTCTCTTTTTCGCTCTCTCTCTCTCTCTCTCTCTCTCGCTCATACACACCCTCTTGCTCGCTGTTTATAACTTTGAATCGAAGCTAGGCACAAATGTGCTTTTAATGCAAAAACTTTTGTGTGTATCTGTGTGTGTGTGTGTGTGTGTGTGTGCGCGTGTGTGTGCGTGTGTATAGGTGTGACTCTGTGTGTGTGCCCTGCATATGTATTTTTAAACATTTGCCCACAATTGTCGCTCAGTGTAAATTGGCATTATTTCACGCACTCTCGTCTCTCTCCCAGCCTCTCCCCCCGCTCCCTCTCCCTCTCGTTCAGTTTAAGCCTAATTTTAATTTAATTTGATTTTCATCTTTTTTTCTATCGGCTTTTTAGTTTTCAATTTGAATTTAAAAACGGAATTTCATTTGCATTTATCGTCCGCCATTTTGCGCTCATTTAATTCGATTTTAATAATTGCATTTGCGAGCAGCGAGCACCACTGCTCCGCCATCTGCTTGAATTAGTTTCTCTCCGTGTTTTTTTCACTCTGTTTTTTTTTTTGGCATCGAATTGAATTATTTAATCAATCGAAGCGGCAGCATTCAATAATAACAATCCTCTTAGTTGCCTCCTCTTACTACAAACACACATCGACGGGGGGGCGAGCCAACAGTTGGAGCTCAAGCTCACCTCTTCGAGCTGAATGGAGATGGAATTTCATTTGGCTGCAGCTATGTCAACGGCTGAGAGCAATTGTTGAGACATCGCTGCAGTCGTTGCCAGCTGTAGAAATAATCTCGTAGCCTCTCTATGCCTCATGAATTATGACTCTGACTGTATTGTTGTCCAAGCGCTGCAGCTGGGCCTGAACCGAAACAGCTCGCTCTTTAAAGCAATCTCTCTTGAACTGACCGAAAGCGAAACTGTGATCAGATTTTATAGAATTTGTCTAGATTTTGCAAGACTGAGTCTGTGTCTGTGCCAACGAAATCTGAGCTGATTCTCTTTAACATCTTGCCTTTGGCATATGAGCAAAGACATGTTGGATAGAAGTTCTCATATTGATATATAAATGAATATCGTCTAAGCAATAGTTTCCGATTGAGTCTCCCAGCTTAAAAAACTCTTTACATGGCAAAGAAACTTTTAAAAGAAAGCAGCAAAATCTGCTTGGACTCTGGCCGAGAGAACAAACATAGGACAAGGGCTTAAAAACCTCTTCACATTCACACACAGAAAAGATCTGCCTAAGCAAGGTTGGGAGACCATTATGATCCTAAATGGAATTATATCTGTCAATCTCTAGTTTCGAGTTGATTACAATAAATATTTGAATAAATCAAAACCTTTTTTTATTCATGCAAAATTATATTTAGGAAAAGGACATATACATATATATTTATTATATTTAAATATAATATAATATTTACATATTTTACACAAATTGGAGTTATTTGATTTAATAATTTTCTATTGTTGCCAAATTGAATACGAAATTTTGTTGCGCAGTGTTCCCGCTTGGCTGGCTCGCTGTGAGCTGCAGGGCAGCGTTTGATGTTTTTGCATAAATCCCATTGAATTGTTTGGCATTTAGCTGCACCATGCACAATTTACTGTTGCACATGAGGACATGTATGAATAATATATATATATATATGTATATAGGTTTATATATACATAATATATATATATATATATATATATATATATATATATATATATATATATATATATATATATATATATATATATATATATATTTGCATCTACTATATTTGGATATGCATTTATTCTGCAGCAATTTGATTTGATTCGAATGCGGCGCTTACGCAATTGAATTGTTGCGAAAGTCAATTATTTGATTGCGAGCTGAGTTTTCATTGGCTTTGTTAGCGTCTTTTTTGTTGTTTTGTTTGCTGCTTTTTCTTGGCCAAAATGTTGATCCGATTTATGTTTTAGATGTGAAGAGCGACGTTTGCTAATTTGCAGTTGACAACGGCACGAATGAAAAACAAATCACAGAATGTGTGTGAGTGTGTGTGTGTGTGTGTGTGTGTGTGTGTGTGTGTGTGTGTGTGTGTGTGTGTTGTTGTTGTTGTTGCTGTTGTGTGAGGTCATGCTGCAAAATGTTATCCATTTATGCTTTTAAAAAGTGCAATCTATCTTTGTTACTAGACATAGCAGACACAGAGACACAGACACAGACACAGATACAGAGGCACACACACACACTCACACCCTCTCTCTCTCACACACACACACACACATATGCAGCTAGCCAGGCAGCCACAATGACAGCCATATTTTTGACACTGAATCCTGTTAGCAATGGGTATTTGAGAGCAGCTCAGAGAGGGGTAACGGGCCAGGGCACGGCGCGCAGCGGACAGCTGCCCGGCGGCTTTCACTCGTCATTTTGCGTTCTGCTGTCAGCACAATTTTGGTTTCATTTATCTTCATTTCGTTGCGCTCGGCGCATAGAGCGAGCTGGGCTGGGCTGGGCTCGAGTCTAATTCGTTAATTTTCCATACCATAAAAATGAATTAAAGGTATTTCCAGCATTTATTATTATCCTCGCAGACGGACGTAAAATATTGGCCCAGCGACATGCGGCACGCGTGCAGTTTCCGCTTCCTCTGCTGCTCCCCTTTTTCTCTCTTCTTTGTTCTTTATTGCTGCCCACACAGAGTATTTTTTAATGGCAGCGACAAAAATGTAAATTAGTCGACAAAAAAAGAAGGAAATGGGCAGGCAAAGCCAACACGAATATAAATTATGTGACTGAGAGAGAGACAGGGCGAGAGACAGAGAGAGAGAGAGAGAGAGGGGGGGGGGGGGAGGGAGGGAGGTAGGCAGTTGTAAGAGCCGATAACACGTTTACAATGTTGAAACAAAAGTAATTTGTGGCCAGCACATAATTCTCGCTGACTCTCTCTCTCTCTCTCTCTCTCTGTCTCTCTCTCTCTCTGTCTCTCTCTGTAATGTGTGTGTGGATGAAAAATCGCCACACTGGGAAATTATTGCAAATGAAGGGGAGCAAAAAAGTGTAGCATACTTAACAGCGGCGGGCATAAATTTCAATTAAGACATTAAGCAACACTGAAAAGCAGTTTTGGACAATGCGCGCGGCCACAGCCAGCCAGGCAATTCGCTAATGAGCCGGCTAAAGGCCGCACCTGCCAGCGCCGGGCTTTGTATCTCGAGATTGCATTATGCAGACATGAGATAAATTCGAGCTGCTGCTGCTGCTGCCACAGCTGCAATTCAATGGTCGAACAAAAGGCTTAAGCCCGCCCCGGCCAGAGCGCTCATAAAGCCTTACAAATAACAAAATTACTAACCAGCAGAGTGGGCGCGGTCAGCCCAGCAGGTGGGCGGGGGGACAAGGCAGCAATGCGAATTAGGAATTCAAATGCACAGCCAAAACAGCAGCAGCAGCAGCAGCAGCAGCAGCAGTAGCTGTGTGCACAATGCAGAAGATATGAGCTGGAGAGAGACAGAGAGAGAGACAGAGAGGGAGAGAAAGAGAGAGGGACAGGATTGAGCCAGCAGATTAGTTTGCAGCACTTTAGATGCCATAAAGAAAAAAAGTACCAAATGCTGTTGAAAGCAGCTGCCAACTCTCTCTCTCTCTCTCTCTCTCTCTCTCTCTCTCTCTGTCGTCTGTTTCTCATTTTGGTCAGCTTATGTCCTTGTGCGTGTGTGTGCTTAGGTATGCAAATTTGAGCTCTTCAACATCAACTACATGCAGTCAAAGCCATTTGACTAATTAATGCAAAACTCAAACAATTTCCACACCTCAAAAGTGTCAGGCAACTGGAATATTGTTCTCTCTCTCTCTCTCTCTCTTTATCTCTTTCTCTGTTTCTCTCTCTCTTTATCTCTCTGTCCCCCATAATAAATTGTGAACTTTTGCAGCACTTTGCAACGGCTTTAGCCTTTAGTCCCACAGCTTTAATTGTTCTTTTGTTGATTTCATCACAAATGTGGACAGAAGAGGCGTTTACATCAGCTGTCGGACTTAACAGGCACTGTTAACATGCTGTTATTGAAGGTCAAAGGCTGTTGCCTCTATGCAACACTCTGTTTAACAGATCGGTTCAACAGCTGAGCTTCAGCTCGAAACTTTCTCTATCTGGCAGCACTGCAGGTGTTGCCACTTATGCTAGATTCACACTTAACATTAGTTTGAAGAACTGTTAAGTAACATTTAGCTGTGACAGACGCACAACAGCCAAAGGGTAGTCTTCTAGTCTCAGCCTCAGCTGAACTGAGCGTGGGGCAGCTGTCATGCCACTAGCCTGCTCTGTCGACATACGAAAGCAGAAGAAATGAATCGCTAATGCATGCTGAATATGCATCTGGATCAAGTCCGCTCCCTACACATACATATATATTTATATAATACTCTGCGACAGCTTGTCGAATGTCCAATCGGAGTCTAATTGGCATTGATATTTCCAAATGAAATTGCAGAATGTTAACTATCTTCCACTTCTATATATATATATATATATATATATATATATATATATATATATATATATATATATATATATATATATATATATATATATATATATATATATAGAAGTGGAAGATAGTTAACATTCTGCAATTTCATTTGGAAATATCAATGCCAATTAGACTCCGATATATATATATATATACATATATATACATATTATATTTATATACTATAGCTTAACCTACTTAGCAGATAACTTTGTATTTTCTTCACTTTTGTTTTTGGTTTTGTGTATTCTTCGTCAAGTCGTTCGTCAGTTCGATTGATGTAACTGTTAGAGAAAATAATTGAGTTGCTTAAGTACAGTTATTATTATTACTATTATTTGTGTGCCTAATAAATAAATAAATATATATATATATATAAATTATGCTTTTTATCTAGAAACTATTTATATATGTATATAATATATATATATACATATGAATATCTGTGTAATCCACGCTGACTTATTTCGATCTCGTCTTCTTTCTGGTGCAGGCGGTCGTCAGATCCAGGACAGCGACTACGAAATCATTGTCGTCGATGAGAACAATCCCTCGGTGCTGGCTGACAACGACTCCCACTCGAGTGGACCGCCCTCTATCAAGGTGAGTGAACAGCTCTATGGCTCTAGCTGCGAGAGTGTGCGGGTGTATGAGTGTATGAGTGTCTGTGTGATGGGAGGTGGTTAGCCTAGGTGGTTAACTGGGGGACGGGATAAACTCAAGTCTTGGTTTCTTAAGTTTGATTTGCAGTTCACTTTGCATGATGAAAGTCGTTAAGATTTCACTTTAGCTGAATGAAAACTCTGCAATATCAAATGGGAAACGAGATGTGGCTGAGTGTGTGTGTGTGCGTGTGTTTAGCTTAGTCTCTAACTGTAGCTAGCTGTAAGATGTGAAGAGAAGACGAAGCAGTGAAGCCAATTCATTTGCATGTTTTTCTTATCAAAATATCAAAACACTAAAACGATGCAAATCAATCAAAACAAAAATGTCACAGGCTCATAACAATAATAATAACAACAACAACAACAACAAGAACAACAACAACAACAATAACAACAACACTAAGACAACAACCGCAACAACAACAACAACAACTGTAAAATCAACTAAAGATTCAATTAAAATTCAACAACAACCATTGTCACCTCCCAAGCCAATGGTTCCACAAAAATTACCAAAGGTAAACGAAAAACAAAACAAAAAATACTGCAAAATACTGCAACAATTTGACAACAACAACAACAACAATTGAAGTCAACTCACCTCACACACACACACACACACACACACACAAACACACACACATATACGTACACTCCACATTCGTACCGTTTGTCACCTCACCCAAAGACTCACATCATATTGCACCTAAAGTACATACTAAAAATACCAAAAAAATATAGTTCGGCAAGCCGAACTTCAAATACCCTTGCAGAAGAGCAAATAAAAATGCTTAAGGATCCGAAAGTCCAAACAAAAGCCAAGCTTAAAGTAAAAGAAACAAAGTATAAGAAATATTAAAGAGAGAGAGAGAGAGAGAGAGAGAGAAACTGAGAGAGGGAGAAGGCGGGAGCGAGAGCGAGAAAGCGTAGTTGGAAATTTGATATAAGCGAAAAGCAATTACCTCTTCAAGTTTACTGAAGCGAGCCCAAAGAAGCAGCTCAATTAAGTAGCTAGTTGAGAAAAGTTGTAAAAGGATAAGCAAAACAATAAGTTACACAGCTGATCCCAGCGGCTATTTGAGTATGCAGAGAGAAGCGGGCGCAGCGGAGAATAAGAAAGAAAAGTATTAAAGCATAATTCATGCTGAGGCAACAAACAAATGCATTGAAGCGAGGCAGGCAAGCGGCGGGCAGGAGGCGAGGGCGAGGGCGAGGCATGCAGGATGGACAAAGGAGAGCAGCAGGAGTAGTAAACATAATTAATTGTGAAGTGGAAAACGTAGTGAAGCGAGAAGCGTAGTTAAGTGCAAGCCAAGGTATTACTTAACACTGGACAGAGCAAACAGCCGAGGCGAAACCGACGTTCATAGTAAGCAAATTGCCGTCAAAGGAAGAAACGTTTTGCGAAATGCAAAAGACGTTGGCAAATCACAGGGCAGAGCAAAGGAAGAGACTGGACATTCTGTGGGTATAAAGCAAGGGGGAAAAGTTAAAGTAGAGCGAGAAGAGAGAAGCGCTATGAGCCGTAGAGAAAGACCAAAAACTGCCAGAGAAGTTGAGAAGGGAGAAGCATAGCTGAGTGCAAAGCGAGGCTAAAGACAGAGCATTCACAGGCAAGGGAAAGGCAGAAGAGATAAGGAAGAAGTTGAGATATGAAAGAGAAGCGAGAAGCGTTGCAAGTAGACTTGCCTTAGGTTAAGCTAAGCCAGCAGCAGAGATATCGAAATACGTAAACGAAACGACAAGCGAAATATATTTGGATTAGGCAAAAGCAATTCAATTAGAGTTTCAGAAGAGAGAAGCGAGAAGCGAGCAGCGCGAAACACTTAATGGACATTTGCTGGCCTAATCACTGGTTAACCGTATTTGCAAATGGATATAATTTGGGTTAAGTTCACAAATATATATTGTGAATGCATAAATTGCTCTGCAAATAACTGTGTGATTAACACTCTCTGCAAGGCTATTGCGGATGCCCACGCTGACACACAGATGCACGGAGATGCATGTATAATTGAAGAGTTCATAACGTTTATTGACATTTCGTATGTTAATTAGTGCACAGGCCACGCCCACAGCGCACACCCACACACACACACAGGGGACACGGCGCACACAAATCATGTGAAATTTATTTAACTTTTGTTGCCATTTTGTTGCCTTTGTTCGATTCGTGTGGACGAGACAGGTTTTTAAATCGATTTTTCGTATTGTTGTCCACTCTCTCTCTCTCTCTCTCTCTCTCTCTCTCTCTCTCTCTCTGTTTCTCTCTCTCTCTCTCTCCTAGTGTAATTGCTCTGCTTGTTTGCCAATTTGTAATTTAATTTCTTTACTTTTGTGGCCTAACCAAATGTGACATTGCATAATTGGGGCAGGCAGCAGCAGCGGCATTGACTAACTGAGCCGAGCCGAGCCGAGCTGTGGAGCATTAATGCCATCAATATTGCTGCAATGAGCCAATGCCATCAATTAACCAACACAATGCAACGTTTGCCCTGTCAGCCAGAATATTCGCAGTCGAACTTATCTCTCGGACTTACAGTTGGCCACACCACTAATTCCCTCTTCCTGCCCAGATAAACTCTCTAAATGAACTTTGAGACAATGCAGATTCCAGTTGGCATGCCACAACTAATGCATGCTCTCCTCTCACCCCTCTCTCTCTCTCTCTCTCTCTGTCACTCTTTAACTCAGCTAATTAGTTTTGATTTGGCTTGAAGCGAGAAACTTGAAACTGTGAGCAGAAAATGTCAGCAGAGAAATTAATATATTAATAGAGTTAGTTGAAGGGAAATAGCTATTGCTTGCGCGTTTATTATGTGAACATTAGCTGGAATCGAAAGCTTAACGATGATTTTGTATCGAAGCCTTAGTATAGCATATGCCACGCCTTTTAAGCGGGGCGAAAGGAGGAGTAAAGACAGCTGTGTCCCTTAGGCGGTCTCTCCGTTTGAGAGCCAGAAGTGAATAGGAAAAGGATGCTGTTAGCCTGACTATGATCGACTTAAAGCTTTGCTGGAGCTCCTATCCATATCTATGGCTCTATATTCCATAATAGATACTGGTGTTAGAGCTATATGCATGTATGTACTCCTGCTCAGTTCTCTAGGCAACAGTTATTACTTTCTGGTCCAACTTGCAGCAGTCTTTGGCTTTCACTACCTGAGCTCCGTGTGGAAATGTATTGTACAGCGTATCTCTGAGTGGCGCATACCCCATCTCTCTCTCTCTCTCTCTCTCCACACTCGCGTTTTCTTTGATTTGCTGAAAGAAAGAAGCGAAAGAAAAGAGGGAATACAAATTGAATTGCAATTAAATGCAATCAATAAATCATTAGGCAATCTCTGCGGAAGTCCGCGCCTACACACAGCCCACGCACACCTCCCTCCCCTGCAACCACCCTTCCACTCTGATACAACACTCCAGCTTGATTTTGGCTGCGTGCGCCACGTGATTTGTTGTGTGTCTCATGGCTTTGTTGGTGTGTGTTAGTGTGTGTGTGTGTGTGTGTCTTGTGATTTATGTATGTTAATGCCTATGTATATCGTATGCAATTAGTGTTACAAACTAGAATAAGAGCACACACAGAGAGTGAGAGAGAGAGAGAGGGAGGGAGAGAGGGTGGGAGGGAGGTAGGGAGAGGGAGCGACGCAGCAGCTTCCATTGTGTGGCAGGCACGACGTGCCGTCTTCCGGTTTTGGGCTCTTAATGAACTGCTTGCATTATTAATATAGCAAATCCTGGCTCTCGCTGTACTCCACACACACGCGAGAGAGAGAGAGAGAGAGAGCGCGTTTTTGGCCACAAGTGAAATTCCAGCCAAACAAAAGGCGATTGATTTGAGTTGCTGCAGAAGCATTCAAAGGGGGAAGACATTGCAGGCATATTGTTAAGGCGCAACAGCTGCCACACACACACACACACACACACACATAGAGAGGGGAAACAGCTGGGTTAACACCTACTATACCCATCTCTGGGCTGCATTTGTGTTTGACAATTGACATTTGTCAAACGCTTTAACAAATTCTGTCATATGGCTATCCGATGCTCCGTTCCCAGCTCCTCTCCCCAGCTACCACCCCCGCCTGTGCATATGGAGTGTGTCTGTCCGTTATGTCCATTTTGGCTAATGCTTTTCGGATGAGCTGAGCTACGTAATAGCAAAATTTGTTTAACAGAGGGAGCGAGAGAGAGGGAGAGAGAGAGAGTCCCACTTCGAATTGCCTTTTATGCAAATCACAGCCAAACAGGCACTGAATGTAGGGAGGGGGAGGGGGTTGGGACGTAGGGGCTGGCTCTAGGTTTCTATATAGAGATCTGTAGATAACATTTTGTGCGTGGCGTTGACAAATGCATGTGTTGACAAGAGCGTGGAGAGGACGTGGCTGGTCAACAGGATTTGGGTGGCAGGATGAGCTTTACTTTGCGCACTGAAGCTTTGATTTATTGTTCAGGGTGCATAATTAATGTGCAAATGATACCAGCACACACACACACACACACACACGCACACGCACACACACACACATACGCACATGCAGAGCACAGAAAATACATTGGAGGAGAGTCCTTTGCGGCACTGCTAACCAGTAATCGATAAATATCGATAGTTTAATAGACAAATGCAAATGACAATCAATTAGAGAAATTGATCGACTTATCGATAACATCAAAAGTAGAGTACATGTATAATGATCGATTATATACATATCGATAACGATAGCAATAGCATATAGTATACAGATAGACCTCAGCTATATATCGATACATATATAATGATCGAGATAGCAATTTATCGACACACTCTTAGTGAAAATGATAGATTTATCGATAACATTCAAAGTATAGTACAACTATATATCGATACATATATAATGATCGATAACGGTAACAATCTATCGACTGTCGATAGCCGCACCCAGCACCTCGCACCCACTATCAGTTGTTTCGCAGCACTCACTGTTCGTTGTATCCACACCCCACACCCCACACCCACACCCCACACCTCGCACCCCGCACGCATGTGCTGCCCTTTGCACCCACTCGAGCACAGCTTCCGTCATGCAAAGCCCACACAAAACAAAGCAAACGCTTCAACTCTGGCTTTCAGCACCGCTTAATGTATTTATATATGCTTATGGTGGTTCTTCTTATCTGATCCCTGATGCGTTTAGAGCGTGGACTCCGACGTCGTCTCGCTGAACATGAACTCGACGGAGAACGAGGTGCCCGAGGTGGAGTCCTCGAGCGATATCCTGGCCGACGACCACAAGCCGAGCCACTCGAACGACGAGAGCTGGACGGATGTCAACTTGAACGAGGACGCAGCCGTGCAGGCGGCGGCCAGTGCGGGCCTCGTCGTGGGCCTCGTCGACGCCAGCGACGGCGCCAAGCACGATCAGCACCAGCACCAGCAGCAGCAGCAGCAGCAGCAGCAGGGCGTCTCACGACTGGGCATGGTCGTGGGCAGCGAGCGCGGGGATAAGCCCGATTCGGAGATATCGGTGGTGCGTGTGCCGGATGGCTATGGGGTGGGTGGTGGTGCAGGCGCGGCCGCTGGCGGCGCCGGCAGTGCGAACACCGTGCCCGGCGCACAGCAGCAGCAGCAGCAGCAGCGCACGCGGCCCGACGAGCTGCCCATGAAGCCGCCGGCGCTGGTGGCCCAGCTGCCGCTGACGACGCCGTCGCGCGAGGCGAGCCTCACGCAGAAGCTGGAGATAGCTCTGGGGCCCGTGTGTCCGCTGCTGCGCGAGATCATGGTCGACTTCGCGCCCTTCCTCTCCAAGACGCTGGTCGGCTCGCACGGCCAGGAGCTGCTGATGGAGGGCAAGGGTCTGACCACATTCAAGAACTCGCACTCCGTGGTCGAGCTGGTGATGCTCCTCTGCTCGCAGGAGTGGCAGAACAGCCTGCAGAAGCACGCCGGGCTCGCCTTCATCGAGCTGATCAACGAGGGCCGGCTGCTCTCGCACGCCATGAAGGACCACATCGTGCGCGTGGCCAACGAGGCCGAGTTCATCCTGAATCGCATGCGCGCCGACGACGTCCTCAAGCACGCCGACTTCGAGTCCCAGTGCGCCCAGACCCTGCTCGAGCGGCGCGAGGAGGAGCGCATGTGCGACCACCTGATCACGGCCGCACGCCGCCGCGACAACGTCATCGCCAGCCGCCTGCTCGAGAAGGTGCGCAACATCATGTGCAACCGGCACGGCGCCTGGGGCGACGCCAATGGGCTTGGCTCCATCACGAGCTCGCTGACGGCGACCGTTGGGCCCCTGGCGAAGGCCACCTACTGGAAGCTGGACGCCTGGGAGGACGACGCGCGCCGCCGCAAGCGCATGGTGCAGAACCCGCGCGGCTCCTCGCACCCGCAGGCCACGCTGAAGGCGGCCCTCGAGAACGGCGGCCCGGAGGACGCCATCCTGCAGACGCGCGACGAGTTCCACACCCAGATTGCGGTGTCCCGGGCGCATCCATCGTCGCAGCACAACAGCGAGCTGCTGGACGACGCCGAGCTGCTGATCGAGGATCGGGAGCTCGACCTGGACCTCACCGGGCCCGTCAACATCAGCACGAAGGCGCGCCTGATAGCGCCCGGCCTGGTGGCGCCCGGCACCGTCTCGATCACCAGCACCGAGATGTTCTTCGAGGTGGACGAGGACCACCCCGAGTTCCACAAGATCGACGCCGAGGTGCTCAAGTACTGCGACCACCTGCACGGCAAGTGGTACTTCTCCGAGGTGCGGGCCATCTTCTCGCGCCGCTACCTCCTGCAGAACGTCGCGCTGGAGATCTTCCTGGCCAGCCGCACCTCCATACTGTTCGCCTTCCCCGACCAGCACACGGTCAAGAAGGTGATCAAGGCGCTGCCGCGCGTCGGCGTGGGCATCAAGTACGGCATACCGCAGACCCGCCGCGCCTCCATGATGTCGCCGCGCCAGCTGATGCGCAACTCGAACATGACCCAGAAGTGGCAGCGGCGCGAAATCTCCAACTTTGAGTACTTGATGTTCCTCAACACGATCGCCGGCCGGACGTACAATGACCTGAACCAGTACCCGATCTTCCCCTGGGTGCTCACCAACTACGACTCGAAGGAGCTCGACCTGAGCCTGCCCTCCAACTACCGGGATCTGTCGAAGCCCATCGGGGCGCTGAACCCCTCGCGGCGCGCCTACTTCGAGGAGCGCTACGAGAGCTGGGAGAGCGACACGATTCCGCCGTTCCACTACGGCACCCACTACTCGACCGCCGCGTTCACCCTCAACTGGCTGGTGCGCGTGGAGCCCTTCACGTCGATGTTCCTGGCGCTGCAGGGCGGCAAGTTCGACTACCCGGACCGACTGTTCTCGTCCGTCTCGCTCAGCTGGAAGAACTGCCAGCGGGACACGTCCGACGTGAAGGAGCTGATACCGGAGTGGTACTTCCTGCCGGAGATGTTCTACAACGCCTCCGGCTACAGGCTGGGCCACCGCGAGGACGGCGCCCTGGTGGACGACATCGAGCTGCCACCGTGGGCCAAGACGCCCGAGGAGTTCGTGCGCATCAACCGCATGGCCCTCGAGTCGGAGTTCGTCTCCTGCCAGCTGCACCAGTGGATCGATCTGATATTCGGCTACAAGCAGCGCGGCCCCGAGGCCATCCGGGCCACCAACGTGTTCTACTATCTCACCTACGAGGGCAGCGTCGACCTCGACGGCGTCCTCGATCCGGTGATGCGCGAGGCGGTCGAGAATCAGATCCGCAACTTTGGCCAAACGCCCAGCCAGCTGCTCATGGAGCCCCACCCGCCGCGCAGCTCGGCCATGCACCTCTCGCCGATGATGTTCAGTGCCATGCCCGAGGACCTGTGCCAGATGCTCAAGTTCTACCAGAACTCGCCCATCATCCACATCTCGGCCAACACCTATCCGCAGCTCTCGCTGCCGTCCGTCGTCACGGTGACCGCGGGCCACCAGTTCGCGGTGAATCGCTGGAACTGCAACTACACCGCGTCCGTCCAGAGTCCCAGCTACGCTGAGTCGCCCCAGTCGCCTGGCTCCAACCAGCCGCTCACCATTGACCCAGTGCTAGGTGAGTAGCGAAGGGCCCAAGCCTAACGACGACCTCTCTATCTCTCTCTCTCTCTCTCTCTCTCTCTCTCTCTCTCTTCAGCTGTGCATGGCACCAACAACAATAGCCACGCGGTGAGCCGTCGCCATCTGGGCGACAACTTCAGCCAAATGCTGAAGATTCGCTCCAACTGCTTTGTGACCACCGTGGACAGTCGCTTCCTCATTGCCTGCGGCTTCTGGGACAACAGTTTTCGCGTCTTTGCCACAGAGACAGGTGAGTGTGCTCTCCCCCCTCTCTCACTACAACTCTACCCCTATCTAGATTTGAATAACCCTTAACCTTCCCCTGCTCTCTCTTTCTCTCTCTCTTTCCTTTCTCTCTGCTCTTCTCAGCGAAAATCGTGCAAATAGTCTTTGGGCACTTCGGCGTCGTCACCTGCATGGCCCGCAGCGAGTGCAACATTACCTCGGACTGCTACATAGCCTCCGGCTCGGCGGACTGCACCGTGCTGCTCTGGCACTGGAACGCCCGCACCCAGAGCATTGTCGGCGAGGGCGACGTACCCACGCCACGCGCCACCCTCACGGGCCACGAGCAGGCCGTCACCTCGGTCGTCATCAGTGCTGAGCTCGGACTGGTTGTTTCAGGCTCAACGAGTAAGCTCGAGCCCCTCTGCCCTCAGCTTGAGCCTAAGCTAACCTACCCACTCTCTCTCTCTCTCTCTCTCTCTCTCTCTCTCTCTCTCTCTCTCTCTCTCTCTCTAGATGGCCCTGTATTGATACACACAACTTTTGGCGACTTGCTGCGCTCGCTGGATCCGCCCGTCGACTTCCACTCGCCGGAGCTGATAACCATGTCGCGCGAGGGCTTCATCGTCATCAACTACGACAAGGGCAACGTCGCGGCCTACACCATCAATGGCAAGAAGCTGCGCCACGAGACTCACAACGACAATCTGCAGGTGAGTGCCAGACGCAGCTGAAACTCTCTTTAACCCAAGGTTAACTCTCTCTTTCTCTCTCTCTCTCTCTCTCTCTCTCCATCTCTCTCTCTGTGTCACAGTGCATGCTGCTCTCGCGCGATGGCGAGTATCTGATGACCGCCGGAGATCGCGGCATTGTCGAGGTCTGGCGCACCTTCAACCTGGCGCCGCTCTATGCCTTCCCCGCCTGCAATGCGGGCATACGCTCGCTGGCTCTCACTCACGATCAGAAGTAAGTATGAGGAGCAGAGGGTGTGGGTCTTCGAGTCTCAATATGTTATGCTTTATCTCTTTCTCTTCCCCCACTCTCTTTCTCTCTCTCTCCCACCCTCTACAGATATTTGCTCGCTGGCCTGTCGACTGGTTCCATCATCGTGTTCCACATTGACTTCAATCGCTGGCATCACGAGTATCAGCAGCGCTACTAAGCCAACCCCAGACACAGATAGAGAGAGAGAGGAACAGCTGAATCAAAAGAGAAGAGGGAAACGGAGAGAGCGAGCAGAGGTGCGAGTATTTGTTTGTTTGTTCGACTTTTGATTTTCGGTTTTCGATCGATAGACATTTACAATTCTAGGCTAGTAAGCAAACGAAACTATATATTTTTTTTTGTCTAGTATTACTTAACGGATAGCATATATTACATAGTATGTTGGTGTGAGCCAGTCAAACACATTTTTTTACTAGTTATACGGCGTCTAGTTGGTTAAGTTACAGCGAAGACACGAGCAGATGGCGAACACACACAGAAACACAACAAAACATTGAGGAAACACAACAAGCAATCGGCTTAAGTTGAGTAGTTTTAATAAGTATGAAAAAGTCGATAAAAAAAAAAGAAAACAAAGCAAAAGTAAATATAAAATGACAAGTTAGTGTTTATAAAACGCAATAAGCAGTTAAGAAAAATTAACAAAAAACACAAAAACAAAAACAAAAACAATTAAAATAAATTACAGAAATAAATTTAAATAATAATAATAATGTAGCGAAAAGTTCTCACAAAGATAAATAAACACAAAATCGAAGCAAGAGGAACGCTTGAAATTGAAACGAATGGAAACGAAACGAGTTGAAACGAGGTGAAGTGAAACAAGATGAGAAACGATGAAAACAAACAAACGAAACCAAGTGGCCAAATGTATGAACCAGACAAAAGAAAGACAGACAGAAAAGAGAGAGAGGGATAGAGAGAGAAGCGAACAACAGTACAGATAGATAGAGAGAGAGAGAAAGAGAAGCCAATTTTTTAAATACCTATACATAAATCTACATATATTTACATACATACATACATGCAATGCTTCAACTAACATGCTTGAGCTAGTGACGTCACAACGGAGTCGCAAGAGACAAATGCCTAGGCAGTAGATGCGCAGCGAGCGCCGAGCGGCGCGAAGTTCGCGATATTTTAATAAACGAAAGCAAAACAAAAACTAGTTCAAGATTAAAACTAACTAAAAAAAAAAACAAAAAAATGATGAACTCAAGCTAAAAGAGAACTAAACATTTATCAACACTGCTAAAAGCTAATTATAAATACTTAACAAAATACAAATATTGAATACGAAGATATCGTTTTGATAAGAATCGAAAAGGATAAAGATAAAGATAAAGATAAAGCTAAAGAATACGCATACGCCACGTAGCACAGCACATTAAACACAAATACACACACAAACGAACCCTTGGCAAATTTTACTGAAATTGTTTCACTCCCTTTTTTGCCATTTTACAACACTTTTTATTGCGTCCAAGCGAGCTATACATTTTGTTTGCTTAAAAAAAGAAAAAAAAAAGGAGAAATCGAACGAACCTTAACCTTCCTTGAAACCTTAAACACATTCGTCCAACTTATATATATATGAATATATCATTCTTGATTAGCTTTTATTATATATATATATATATATTTATATATATATGAAATGCTTATGGTTGTCTGCAAGACACGCAGCGAGAAGCAGAAAGAGAGAAACTTTCAGCTGCCGCTGCGCATTTTAATACTTGATTCTTGTTACTTTTATTTACTACTTTCTTTATCGTTTTATTGTGTCTTTCCCAAAATAAAAACAAAAATCCATCCAAGTCGACATTTGCACTTAAAAAATAAAGAAAAAAGAAAAAGAAATTTAGATTTGTACATACATCTAGTTACACACACACATACACATACATATACATATGATACGATATATGATATATGATAAATACATGAGCGAGCTCTGTGTAGACAGCTAAATGAACATTCGGTTGTAATAATGGCCCCTCCCTTCGCCAACCTCTCCCCTCTAGCCCGCCCCCTGCACGCTCGAAAAGGCCACAATCAAAGCATAAAATAACAATAAAAATAAAACAACAAAAAAATATAAAAAACTTAAATGAAAATTCTAAAAAAAAAAAAAAACTTATGAGAACGCTAACCAAATGATAAGCCCACGAAATTCTAGATGTTTGTTGTGTTGTGTAGTAAAAAAAAAAATAATAATAATAATTAAAATAAAAAAATTAAAAAATATATTTTTAATTCAAATTCAATTGTAATAATTTTTTTTTTTTTTGAGATAATCTTAAAGTTATTAACTGACTAATGCATCCATCCAAAATTTTATGTACTTAAAGTTGAACTTTAATGCAGCTCGAAATGCTTGCGGGACATTTAATAACAATAATGCGAATTAATTATGCTAATTAATTAATATATAATTACAAATTAATTATGCTGCAATGCGAAACGTATTTTTGATTCCTTTCTCATTTAATTAGGAGTGCATGAGTGTGTGTGTGTCCGCGCGCGCGTGTGTGTGTGTGTGTTTTATGTTCATTTGATGTTGCATTTCCTTTGACAACTAACAAAAACAGAAAAACAAAAAGAATTTCTATAAAATATTTATGCAAATTTTTAGTGCATTGTTTCAATTTGTGTTCGGTTTTTTGGTTTTCCGTTTTTGTTTTTGTTTTATTTTTTTTTTGCCAGCGCATAAATATTTATGTACATAATTTGAGGAGATAATTCAGCTCTTGAACAAATAACTAATAAATTATTGACGGAACAGAGATAAAAAGCAATTTGAGTTCGCGTTCAGAGCGCAAAGGAAAACAAATAGAAATACTATTAGTGACATAAATGTTGTACATAAACCGAAACGCTAGCTTAATGTGTGTGTACTTAATTTTAAAATGGAAATTTACGTTCGATTACACAAGAAGCCTAAACAACAACAGCAACAAGAGAAGAGAAACGAAGCAGCCAAAAAATATGCGAAATTAATTAATTCAAGCTATAGCAGAGCAGAATCCACATGAATAATTAAACTTACCGATAAAATAATAACAAATAGCTACGATACGAAACAAATACATATACACATACACATATGTATATGAATATTTTTTTTTTACCATACTATAAAGTCTAGCTATTAAAATATTAACAAAAAGCAGCAGCAAGTGGCAAATGAATAAAATTAAAAGAAGTAGTAGAAGAAGCAAAGGCAAAAACAATTTTTAATTAAAGCAGTTTATAAAGAGTTAACTAAAAGATAAAAAATTATATATATATATATATATATATATATATATATATATATATATATATATATATATATATATATATAGAGCATGGCATACAGCGGAAGAAAAAAAGAAAACGTAGAGAAAAGTAAAGAAATCGCAAGAGAATAAAAATAAATTTAAATGAATAAAATAAAACTTAAATTACTATAATAATAATAAATTAAAATACATACATGTTTTTATTAAACAACAAATGGCTGACAATTTTAAATTTATATGAGACGTAGAAGAAGAGGAAGAAAAAGCAACTCTAAAAAATAAATATACATAAATTTAAGAATTTATTCATGCACGAGCAAATTATTTTATTTCGATATTTATATATAGCTCACACAGACACACACACACACACACACAAAAAGACAGTTTTTTAACACTTATAAAACTGAGAAAATTGAAATGAAAAAATAAATTTAAAAATGCAAAGCTAAATACACACACACAGATCACTTATTGGCGCTTTTGATTGCAACAAAAAAGAAATAATAATAATAAAAAATAATTGCAAATTGAATTAAAAATTATAAATATTGTACTTAAATATATATATATACAAGTATATATATACATATACTGTCAATAATGTTAATTAGCAATTAAAAATGAAATGCAAACACACACACACACACACACCTACAGACATACAGACACACAGTTCACATATATGTATATATGTGCAGCTAAAGCTACAAATTAACGTTCATTATTATGGCTAAAAAGTAATTTTTTTTATGCAAAAGCTAAAACTTGATAAACAAAAGACATAAAAAAAAGTAAAATTAAAAAAAAATGAATAATTATAAAAAAATTTATGCATATGAATATACGCTACGATTCTAAACTAAACAGAAGAAAAGAAGCAGAAATAATTGGAGTGAAGGTCAGCAAGTTGCATGAGGCGAGAACCTTAGCGATTAAAATTAAATAAATTAAATTTAAATTAAGGCAAATGAAGAGAAAAACAGAAAACAAACATTTAACAAGCAAGTGAGCAAGCATTAAAAACCAACAACAACAACAACAACAACAAATTATTATGTTCAATAAAGAAAACAAAGAAATCTTACACGAATCGTGGTGCCAGCGCGCATCGAGTTTTCCTTTGCCTTTTCGGCTTGCTTTCAGCTCAAAGGTAGGTAAACGTTTGCCTTGGCCGTCTGTGATCTGCAGCTGACTCGCTCAAATTCAATTGCAACGACGGCCGCTGCCCAGGCAGTGGGCCAAGCAATTTAACAGCCACGCCCCAACACCCCCTACAGCCGGGCAGCCGGCGCCCATTAAGTGCGCTCCAATGGCAGGACGAAGGACGAAGTGTGGCGAGCGTAGTCGACCGACAGATGCTCTGTATGAGCTGGTAAATAATATAGAATTGTATATATATGTACATAAGGGTATATATATATATCTTGAACCATCTGGCGTATACGTAATATAAATAAAAGCATCAAGTATACGCCCCGTTCTGCACTTAGTCTGTTGATGAGGCATTTAAAAGATGCCAAAGCTAACAGCTTGCGAATGGGAATGAGCAGAAGTAGTCGACAGCCAGATACCCCGTACTATACATTCAGTCAGCACATACACCAACATAAGGAGAAACCAAAGTTTCTTTGCTCATTGACAACTTTCTTACCGGGCCACGCGGCGTATACTTAATGCGACTTTCAACGTCAAGTATACGCCCCGTTGAGCACTTAGTCAGTTGACGCGATATGACAGGAAGACAGCGAGAAGTTAACAGCTTTCGCATTGACCAGCTGTCCAAATACGAGACATGCATAAAGCGCAGCAGCAGCTGCTGCAACAACAGCAACGACAACAGCAACCACAGCAATAAGGAAAATGTCGCAATTGCTTCGGCTCGCCCCGCCCAGCCCCTAGGCAGCCGCACTTGCAGCGACGCTCAGCCTCATATCTATGCGCATATTATTCGACTGCCGTGCGGCGCGCTATGCTGTGTGTTTTCTGGAGCGTGTAATATCCGCTTCCTGCATTTCCGGTTGGCGCTTTTTCCACCGCGTATACGTAATATTTCCACAAGACGACGACGATGGCGAAGCTGCCTCCAAATTGCTAGCGGAAATGCTGCAAAATTAACGAGCATGAGGCGCAGCAGGCAGACACAAGGAGCAACCGCCTCTGCCAGCTGCATAGCAGATGCCAAGAAGGACCGACAGAGAGAGGGAGAAGGAGAGAGAAGGAGAGAGAGGGAGAGAGGCAGAGTGATGAAGCTGTGGGCTGACTATGTTGGCATTACTTACGTTGCGCACGGCACACAGTAAATGCAAACATTTTTCCAAGCACCAAATGCAAATTCTTCACGAGTTTTCCTTCACTCTGCCCACACAAGCAGCGGCAGCAGCACCAGCAGCGGCAGCGGCGGCAGCAGCGGCAGCGGCAGCGACAACAGCTGCAAATTAGATGCATCACTTAACCGGCAATGACATAAAGCTGCCAAGTGGCGAATGATGATGCCGAATGGGCCGCGGCCACCCTCCAGCCCTCGACAATCTCAACTTATGCAAGCAAATAAAGCAGCGAGTCAAGACAGAGTGGTGAAGTGTGCCCGACTAGCAGATACCGCTTCCACGCGACAATCCAATTATTTCTACCTTCTGCTAGTCTTTGGCTTTTGTTGGCTGGCATCGAGCTCGACTGTTTACTTAACTTTCTCTGGACAGCTTCTCGATAATCGAATCTTTAATTCTGAGAAAATACAAATTTAAAAATAAGAGATATATAGTAAATGGCTTGCCTCTCTTTGCGATTCTCATAAGCAATGAGCCAATCAGAAAATCAGTTTATATTTTCCCCCAAGCTAACTCTCTCAGGCTTTTCTCTCTCTTTCCCTCCACCCTCTCTCTGCTTCACTATATATTTGTGTCCCTCTCGCATTGCTTATGTTCCTCAATCTATTTACATATCTTTCAGGGTCTCTCTGCCCTGTCTCTTCCTCCCTCCCTCTCTCTCTCTCCCTCTCTCTCTCTCTCTCTCTCTCTCTCTCTCTCTCTCTGACCTCTCACAAATATTCCAATAGATGGCTCATTTTCACTTTCTTAATCCCCAGCTGCAAACTTAAATCACTTTTTTGCCACCCCCACTGCTTGCTTCCGCCTCGCCCCCAGCGCTCTCTCATCTTAATTAGCTGCTCAGATATCTCTAATTTGCACTCATATGCAAATCCATTGAAGTGTTGTTCGCCTGCGCCACAAGTCGACGTTCAACTCTTGCCTCTGTCCACTTCAGCTGCGCTCCTCGGCCTCACCTCATTTGTCTCTGTCCCCGCTTCCGATGTCCCGATGTCCCGCTGTCCCCCCCTTTGGATGGCTGTCCAAACTGTGCCCTTATCGTGCGCTGCGCCGTGTGGCATCTTTGGACAGTGTTGAAAAGTGTGCTATGTCGCGCACACATGGCACATAATTGAGTGACAACGCGGTTGCAGCATTTACCATGTCCACAGTGCTAAGGACTGTGCCGCGGCGCGGGGCGACGGCGGGGCGGACAACCCTCGGCAGCGGCTCGAGAGGGCGACGTCAACGCACAGCCGCAGCGCATTTGAATTTGTAATGAGATTACACACGCACACACACACACACACGCACGTAGAGCCTGTGTGAGGTCATGCCAAATGAAATGAAATGTGTCCCCGCATGCGAGCGGCGAGCGGCGAGTGGCGAGTGGCGAGTGGGTCGGAGCTGTTGAACTGGGCGAGAGCCGTGGCGGCATGCTCTATGTGTGCCAACTGCATTTCCAACTGTTAATTGTGGCCATAATTAAGGTGACCTCCGCCAGCGTGACGAGCTACATTTGGATTATGGCGACCCGAGAAGGGCTTTGAACGCTTTCCAATCGATTGTGGAAGCAGCGACCCACTCGCCCAACACGATTATAGCAGATCGCATAACAACCATCCGGATTATGGCTAAATTAGTAACGTTGACATCATGTTGACTTTGCCTGCGAACGAAGCCTCTCTGGGGATGATTCAGGGCATCTAAATATAAAAACCAAACCACAAGAGATGCTGCGGAAGACTTTCCCAAATAGAATCAATTTTTATAAATAAACTGAGGGATGATGGTAGAGCAGAGCATGGTAGAGTAGAGAGAGGAGAGATCTTCGTAGGAGAACTTTAACTTTGCCTTTGGGTCACTCTGCGAGAGTTGGCTAAGAGAGCAGTCGCACAGAGAGAGAGAGAGAGAGAGAGAGAGAGAGAGAGAGAGAGAGAGAGAGAGGGAGACGGAGAGGGAGACTGACTAACTGACTATAAAGGTAGCTCCCGAGCAAGCGAGCTTTGAAGCTGTACGGACTTTAATCAACTTGGGCTCAGCCGCAAATGTGTCCACACAAAGGCGGAGGCGGCTCATATCATCATCATATTACATATGCACATATGTGTGATGTGTGTGTGTGTATATGTGTGTGTATATATTACTGTTACCTCAACTCTGAGGCTGCGGCTGTCCCACAGACGCCTCCGAAAGTTGCACGACTTCAGCAGCCCTTTCAAATCTGTGCAAATATTTATTGTGCCTGCTGCTGGCACAGTAGGCTCTCGCTGGGTAGTAATGCTGTATGCTCAGAGTTGGATATATATAAGCTAATTAAATTGCTTAACAGTTAAGTAATTAATGAGTAGCCAATAAGTCATTCAGCTTATCAATCAATCAATCGATTGATATGCCTATTAATCAATTAGCCAGTCACTGGCCCTTTCAGTCAATCAGTGCGTCAGTCTTTAGTCTGCCAAGCAATCATATACTTCTTCAATCATTGAATCAATCAGATGCTGTTAATGTGAGTCCGTTTGTCAGTCAGTCATTCAACTCAATCAATCAGACAGTCAGTCAGTCAATCAAACTTCCTTGCATCCCTGCATCAATTAGATTAAAAGTATATCAAGTTACAGTTGCTTCACTCTACGCTGTCGCACTTTAGCGAGTGTCTACTGTAGCGTAATCATGCAAACAGTTGCACAACTCGCAACTTTTGCGCTCTGCAGCTGCTTATCCCCTTCACATACTATAAAAGAATATTTGATGATGCAACTCAGTGGTGTGTCAAGCGCCGCCCCCTTCCCATTTGCCCCATTAACACACACACACACACACACACACACACACACACGTACACAAATTGCATTAACACATTCGAAATGCTGATGATTATCCTTGTGAACTGCTTGTGCTACTGCTGGTGCTGCTGCGGCAGCAGCCCGGTCGCCGCCTCGCGCTGCAGTTTGACGAACTTTGTTGCACGATAAATAATGCAATTTGTAATTAAGTCAGTCAACCAAGTCAAGTGGGCGTCCGCAGGGGCGTGGCGCAGCTGTGCGTAATTAGAAACCATTTGACAAGCGATGAGCAGCAACAACAACAACAACAAAGCAACAAAAAAAAAACAAGTAAGAAAGTTGCAGTTGGGCGCTACCAACTGCCAAATACTTATGCAGGATATTGCTTATATACAGAATTTATTTAAAAGAATTAGTAAAAGATCTACAATAAAATATAAAATAGTATATTTTGATAACATTAGGTAAGTCATATTAAGCTTAAAAAAACAAAATAAATGAATTGGCATTAAAAAATAAACAAGCTTCAGTTTTTTTTCTTTTGCGTTAACAGGGATGCATTGCTGTCAATGCAAAAATTTTGAAAAGTAAACTGTCTGAAAAGAGCACAACAAAATTCATAGCACATCAAACAGGCGCTGATGTTAAAAATTTCGTTGCATAAGTTTTGGCGGCAGCTAAAATATGTATAGACACAGCTGATGAGATACCAGGTGAACAGGACGGAGTAGCAGGCTGAAAATGTCAGTTAACAGCCCGTTAACAGTGCTAGTTAACAGTGCACTGTTAGTTAACAGTGTTCTGTTAGTTAACAGTGCAATAACATAATTCTGTTAGTTAACAGTACGTTAACATAATTATGTTAACCCGCTGTTAATTAACAGCGTATGACCCTACTGCTCATTCCTGTTCGCCTGGTACTTTATCCTGAAATTTAGCCAAAATTGAAAAATTTTGAAAATTTCGTAGCATCAACCTTAGGCGGCAGCTGCCCCTGAATGCTATGACATTGAAATTTTCTCCAGCTGCAGGTCGAATGTAAAGAAGTTTGCGAACTTAAAATAGAGAATACCATTTTTTAATTTGTAGAAATCTAGGGAGTTAAATGTAACACAAATTACAGATCTTAAGCACAATGCCCATCCACAAATATGATAAAAGAGGGCTGAAAAAGAAATCATATATATATTTTTGGCCATTGCAGGATCTAGGACTATATCCATAGTGCCGCCAAGAATATATAGAGAAACTAGGAAACATTGAGGAGGATAGAGAGCATATATGTATATATACAACTTTCAAGTCTCTAGCTGCAATAGCTTAGAAATGGAAGACGGACGGACAGCATGATGGACATTGAATAAAACCAATATACTCATTTCACTTTCGCGCGAATGAGTATAAAAAGGGAAAGCAAAAAAAAAATGAAAAAAAGAGAAAAATATAAGCGCAACTTAATTGAAAAGCGAACTAAATACCTGTGTGTATGTGTCACTCTCTGTGTGTGTGTGTGTGTGTGTGTGTGTATGTGTGTGTGTACGGCAATGTTTGTAAAATTAAATATGCAGCAATGTTAATTAAAGCAAATTAGGTTAACCGCAGAAGGGAAATGGTCGAGGGCCAGCTGGGCCAAATGCGTGCGCGTCGCTCTCAAGATCCACACAACAATGCAAATTATGCGAACGAGTGTTTGGACACTCCACACACACACACACACACAGACATGCACAGACACACAATCACAATACCGCAAATATTTGCAACTTTTAATTATCCTTTGACCATTTGGAGAGTCATGCGATAATTATATAATAAGTGAAAGCAAAATGTATAAAATCTATGTAATTCAGTTAAATATGTGAAATAATTAATTGACGCTGCTTGAGAGGCGAACTAAACATTAGTAAAAATCATTCAAAGATATATTGGCTAAATGCTAATTCATATTTAATATCGCTTGCTTTCAGAGCAGCGAGCCTCTGCATGTCTGCCGAAAGTCTCCATGAGTCTGCTTTGCACTGGGTATTAGTGTTGGCTAACGTAGCGCTTAAAGAAACTATGCAACATTGCTGACAACACTAATATAATCATCGATAAGATACTAAATTGACGTGCTTAAAGTATTGCTATGTATATTGAGCATGCTGTGGAGCTCGGCTGCGGCCAACTGGTAAGCAAGGAGCTCTATTCTACTGAAGGATCTAGGGCTGCCGATAGTAGATCTACTGATTGAATGAAACAGCCAGACTCAGTGGATATCTAAGCCAGCTCGTATCACTCGTATCAACACTTGCAGATGAAGGCAATAAAGAATAGAATAAGAAGAAATAAAAAATACATAAGCCGACTCTCTCAGGACTAAAGTAAATAAAAAATCTTTAAAAAATAAATATTAGAATTATTGAAAAAAAAAAAATATATATATATAAATGAACTATATCTGTGCAAGTCCGTAATTATTAATAAGCCCACGCACAAATATAAAATAAATTGGAATATTCAAATATATTCAATATCGCAGAATCGTGCCATTATGTGCGCGCCGTTTGGGCCAGGCTCAGCAATCGGCGAGCGCCATAGAGCGCGGCTTGGCTCTATGGCTATGGCTGGCACAAACCTCATATTAACGACTGTTAGCAGCGCATTGCTATATATATATAATCCAAATCCCTTTGAAGGGCAGCAAAACATGCCAAATAGAAAAGTGCCAAAAACGTAGCATACTTTTTTGGGCAGCGGTGGACGACCACAAATAAGAGGACGAGCGTTAGTCTGTGTGCATGTGTGAGTATGTCATTTGTTGCAGCTTATGGCTTAATGCAGCTGCTAGTCAGCCACAGTATCGCACCACCGCGCGCCCCACGCACCACTCAGCCGCCCTCGCCAACGACTGCAGCTTCAGCCATTACGCAATTGTAAACGTATTTGCGAGAATTAATTTTTCGCATTGTGTGCTTGCCTGCACCAGGCCATGCCACGCCCCATATAATATCTATCTATATCCCTCTCTCTCTCTCTCTCTCTCTCTCTCTCTCGCTCTTTCTGCATGTCTTATTCGCTTTGTCACTCTTGGGTGATAGCAGCTGTTCATTCATGGAAAACAATGAATGTAAAAAGCGAAAAGCAAAAGAAACAAAAGTAGGAAGTCATTTAAAAAACAGTGCGGTATGCATTGTCTCTCTCTCTGTGTGTGTGTGTGTGTGTGTGTTTGAGTGTGTGTGTGTTTGTGTGTGTGCCGGACACTGCACTTTGTTTGCGCTGTTCTGCAGAGCAGCGGGCAGCAGGCAACGCAGCAGGACTATTGGTGCTCGGCTGAGTTCTACTGTCAGCGGCCGCAGCTGCGTTCAAGCTACGCACAAAAGGAAATCATATGAAATATTTGCGAGCACAAAAAGAGAGAGAAGGAGGGAGAGAGAGAGAGAGAGGGATGATCCAAAGGTAGCCCTAAGAATGATGTCTACTTCTTCGAGATGGAGTCGATAGCTCGAAAATGACGAAGACAGAAGATTGAAGTATTTCAAGTCAGCTTTGGCCGCTCTTAAGAAAAGAAAACACAACAAGCTTCTGCCAGCGTCTGTCTCGCTTTTTCTCTCAAGACCCTCAGCAACTCATCATAGCCAACTTCAACTATCGATAGTTATGCATTTATGATTTTATGTTTGCAAATATTCTCAGATTATTTTAAATCCGATTTGCCAGCGACTGCACTGCTCTCCCCTCTCTCTTCTCTCCCTCTCTCTATTCTTCGTCCCTATCGCTTACAATTTCCCATCTGCTGCAGCGGGCTTTCATTTCCTTTGCTTTCCTCTCCATTTCCTCTCATTGTCCAATCTAAGTCTTCGATTGCTGCCGCCTCAGCTTGGCTATGGCCATAAGCCAACACGTGGTAGCTCCACGTCGTGCACTGGCCCAGTTGTGCTTTGCGATAAAAAGTATTTGATATTCGTGGCCAGCTGCAGCTGCAGACCGCGTCGCCTGCTGCCGCCTTTTTGTGCATTTCAATAAAAAGCATTTTCATTGCATTCTATGCGACGGGGGGCTTATATATGTTATGCTGCGCGCACAGGTGGCGGCGCCTGGCAGGATATTACCAGGATGCGCCAATGGCCAATGGACAGCGCCGGAGCTAGCTGCTCTTTGACGAGCCCCAAGCAGCGGGGCCACTTTTTTCGTGCTTGCGAGCGACACATTCCAAGTCAAATATTTAAAGAGACAGAGGGAGAACGAGAAAGAGAGAGAGAGAGAGAGAGGGAGAGTGAGGTAACATTTTATATTGCTGCATGCACACGCGTCACGGATACGGAAACGGAAACGTCACTTTGCGGTCAACAGCAGCAGCTGCACCCACACACACACACACACACACCCACCCACACACACACAGCGGCACTTAGATGACCAACAGATAAAGCCCTGTCCCCCACCACCCCCTCACCCCCTCCCACTGGCCTACCCTCTCTCATGGCAGCTGTGGTTGTGGCACGTTTCATTCAATTTATTTGCGATTTCCCGTTTCAATTCGTTTTGGCCGCCAATTACAGAACAACATGGCCCCGACATGGCTACGACTGGCTCCGGCTGGTCCCGGCCCAGGCAGCTCGTCAAATTTTCGGGCGACAGGCAAATATGGCCCAGCGTCCTGCAATCGGAAATGTCTATTTAAAGCCTTTAACGTCAAAGGGCTGCAAGCGCCCAAAAAACAATCAGCAAAATAATCAGGCAGAGGCAGAGGCAGAGGCAAGAGCAGAAGCGGAGGCGGGACTGGGACAGAGGCACAGTCTCTCTGACTGTGGCTGTGGCTGTGGCTGTGGCTGTGCCAGATCATTAGCATATTGACATGTGGCCACAGTTGGTCACGTTCCATTTCATTTTCGATTCATTTTCGATTCGATTTTGCTAGAAGCAGTTTCGAATCAATTTTCTTCTCATTGTTTAGCGGCAAGTGGGGAAAGGGGCGCTGGCTGCAGCTAGTGTGTGCCTCAGCTGAAGACAATACAAGTTGATAAGTCAACACACACACACACACACACACACACACACACACACACACACACACACACACACACACACACACACACACACACACACACACACACCAACATACACGCACACACACGGACAGCCGCGAGGGGGGCAAACAAAAGGCGAAGTTGAAACGCAGCTGACAAAACTTAAAGTTCAAAAGAATAGGAAAACTGCTTACGAAACTAATTGTCTGCAAAACAGTAAGTGGCACACATACACAGGCACACACACACACTCACACACACACACACACACACACACAAACATACATATAGTAGTAGTAGTAGTCGCTGACAGACAGCCTGAAAATGCCAGCAGGATGCGGATGTGAATACGGATGCGAATGCGGACGCTGCGTTCCGATTCCACACACACACACACACACACAGAGCCACACATGACGAATGCTAATACACTGCGCGAAAAGTGTGCTGCCATAAATGCCACTCATAAGAGACTAGACTAGAGCCAAGCCAGCTCAGTTGCAGTTTGTTGGCTAAACTTGTTTGTCTTTAAAAATAATTTGTATTTATATTAATTTCAATACGACTTTTGTGCAGTGTAAGTTGAGCGTCTACAGAGAGAGAGAAAGAGAGATAGAGAGAAGAGAGATAGATAGAGATAGGAAGAGACTCAGTTGGGCGCCTGTTGGCAGGACGCCGACTAGGCATTTCATATAGTACCCTGGGCGAGTCTCAAGGCAACTGCCAGACGGAGAAAGAGAGCAAAGCGTTGACAAGACAGCGACCGTAGAGAGCGGCATGATAGACCGACAGATGCCCTGTTATTGCAACAAAGACTAGAAACCTAAACTGAATCTGATAACTGAAACTAAAAGCAAGCACAGAGTTATTAAGGGTATATTAAGGTAGAAGAGATAATAAATATATATATGTACATATAGTTATATAGGATCTGAATAAAAACATTCATGAAAGACTTCATTCAGTTAAGTTTTATTTCGTTTCTGCCCGGACAGTAGATACCCTATAGAGCTGACAGCATTTGCTGCAGCTTCTGTGCATGAAAAATTGTTTTCTCTTGTTTGTTTGTTTTTTTCCATTGCCATTGAGCTTTCAGCTCTTGAGTTCTTCAGCAGCAGCAGCAGCAGCCACCGTTGCAGGCAACTCAAACAAGCCAAGCACTCAACGGATTTAACAGCCGCAGTTGTGCGTATGTGTCTCTCTCTCTCTCTCTCTCTCTCTCTCTCTCTCTCTCTCTCTCTCTCTGTCTCTGGCATTGCCTTTAACAGGCCTTGCAGTTGCCAGCTTCAGGCTCGCTCCGCGCTCGTTCTGCTCAAACCCCAGCCTAGACTCTTAGTAGCATTTGCTATCTGCTGCTCGTGCATCTTCTTTGTCAGCCGATAAAAGTTGAAGTTGTGTGTGTTTCCACGTCTTCAATAACTTTTACGGCGCCCGCCCTGCAGTGCCCTGCCCACTGCGTTCGGCTGCCCTTTTGGCCAGGGGACAGTTGCTCCTTTTCTACTCTTATTATTATTATATTATATATATATACTTATATATATGAACTTTTTATTGTCTTCAGCTGGAACTTTGAAAAGGCCCCCAACTTGGCGCTGGCACAAAATAATATTTGCATAATGCCAAACGGACAAACTGCAGTTCAAAACAACTCCGACTACGATGAATGGCGAGTGTTACTGACGTCTAGATACCCTGCAATTTAAAGTGTTTCAGATATCATACTTATTACAATTTCATAATTCAACATTTCCGACTGCAATGCTGAAGTAAACTCCATCAAAATAAATGCTTCAGCTACTTGCGCTGCTTAAAGTCGTAATTTATTTAATATTTTACTTTTTTTATTTATTGATTTTTTAATTTTTCTCTAATTTTATTTATCTATCTTTTTACTTTTTTTATTTTTAGTTTTAAAAAATTTTTCTTTTTATTTTTAATTTTTAAAATTTTTGTAAGCCAGATATTAAAATTAAATAAAAATCAAAAACTATAAAACAAATGAAAACTATGCACAACATAAAGAGAGAGCAAATAGAAAAAAAAGAGAGCATTTAGTTTCTCCAATCGATCATGCCCTGCCTGCACAATTTGCAGGGTATAATGTCGACGCCTGCCCAGCGACTGGCCAAAGATGACAAATAACATTAAAGAGGCTTAGCCTGCGCGAGCCGCATTGGAACTTGACTTACAAGCGAGGCCCAACATTGAGAGAGAGAGAGGAGAGAGAGAGAGAGGGGAGAGAGAGAGTGATTGAGAGAGATGGAGCGTGGTCTACAAATTATGCAGGCTTGGCGCGTCCTTTGGCTAAAGCACCGCAGACAGCAATTATTTTGTGCAGCTGCAGCGAAATGCTCTTTGATCCTCTTTGGTCATATATTTGCTAACGACAATGACGATGTCTGCCATAGATTCAGGTGTGTGTCTGTGTGTGTGTGTGTGTGTGTGTGTGTGTGTGTGTGTGTGTGTGTGTGTGTGTGTGGTTGTGTCGTTGTTTGTTTTATGAGCGCGCGCCTCGCCACTTGGCCCAAGTGCAACTGTGCAGCCAACTTTTGCCGTCGCGCAGTCAGCGCTTGAAACTTCTCAATGGCACTCGGCACAGGTCTAGCTGGCATTTGGGCACCGCCCGCCGCGCGCCCTCTCCCAGTCTGCCCTAAAGTCAGCTAAAGTCACTCCCAGCTCCATTTTTATATATATATTTCCTCTCTCTCTCACTCTCTCTCTCTCTCTTTATATATATATATTTATTTTTTAGCCGCTGCTCAGCACGTCGATGGCTGCCAAATTAGTGCAAATGGAGGCAAAAGACTTCATCGATTTGGGCTTAAGCGTTGCCAGCGCCAAAGACAAACGGCGCTGCCAACTCGCTTTAAGCAAACAGAAAACTCTAGCTGCACCCAAATGCACACACACACACACAGAGAGAGAGAGAGAGAGAGAGAGAGAGAGAGAGAGAGAGAGAGAGAGAGAGAGAGAGAGGCAGTCGTTGATGCCTTGCCAAAAACTTCATCATAAATTCGTCCGTTTGGCAGTTGGTTTTGCGGTTGAAGTTTTTAAATTTCTGTAAACTTTGCTGAGGAATTCGTTAAAACGACTTGCACTGTTTGTGTATGAAGACTTTACCATTGCCAGCTTTAATCTGTATCTTTTCTGCTTTACATATCAAAGTCTTGTCATTGCCAGATACTTTCGTAGCTTCGAGATACTTTTGTATCTGCAGGATTGCTTTATATCCTCTTTTAGTGTCCTTCTGAATACTTTGTCTGCTTTTGTTTGTTTCTGGAACTTCTACGACATTATCACTTACTTTTAAGTCTGCTAGATACTTATATATAATCTAGAGACTTCTTTATCTTTTACTTTTCTATGCTCATGATTCCCACGAGTCTATCTACATACTTTTGTAACTTCTTAGTACTTCTAGGAACTACAACTTCTACGTCATTTCGTATCTACAACACTCTTTGTATGTTAAAGATACTTTTTCATACATAAGATTCCTTTAGCTTTCCAGATACTTTGGTATCTTCTTGGTACTTTAGTATATCTTAGTTTTCTTTGTCTTTCTATCTCTGGATACCTTCTTAACTTCAACTTTTCTGTCCTTCTAGCTCTTCTATTTACCGAAATACTTTCTTCCAGATACTTTTGTATCTCATAGATACTTGCCCATATTACAGCAATATCATGTCTCTGAAACACTTTAAGATCTTTAAATGCTCTCTTCATTAATCCAACTCAAAGGCAAACAGAGTCAAAGTCAGCCAAGCATAATATTGTGGCTTAAAATTGCAGTCAAATCACATCACAAATATTCATCGAGCTTGCTAGGAAGGCCGCCTTTTGCTTTCAATTTAAATAAATAAATAAATATATATGTGTGTATGTACGTATACAAATATTTATTTATATTTATATATGCACATAAATAAAATGCATTTGCAAAGCCACAAAATATAAATAATTTTGCAGCTGAAACGCAGCAAACGTTCGAAAGGAAATTGCATAATAAATTCAAGAAACTTTCAATATAAGGAAGGGCAGGGCAGCATAAAGTCAAATGAGAAAGAGAGAGGGAGAGAGAGAGGAAGAGAGAGAGAGGGAGGGAAAGGATACTTTGAAGTCAACGGGATAACTGTTTCTAATCAAACTTGACGTCAGCTGCAAACAGCCAAACGGATGGACGGCAAAAATTGTTGCCGTGTGGCTGTAAAACAGTTTCAGTTACAATTGCAACTGTTGCTGTTGTAGCGAGTGTTGTTGTTGTTGTTGTTGTTGTTGTTGTTGTTGTTGTTGTTGTTGTTGTTGTTAGGTAACAACTGTCACTGGCCTTTTTGGACATTCGTTATCAATTGTCAGCAACTGTTGCTGCTGCTGTTACTGCTGCTGTTGTTGTTGTTGCCATTATTGTCAACGCCAGACGTGTGAATGCCAGAAGAGATGCCGCTTTGCAGTTGTGCGGAGTTGGCAGCTTTGGCACGTTTGGCGCTCCTACTTGTCATCCATTGCTGCTGTTGCTGCTGTTGCTGTTGCCGTTGAGTGCAATTTTCCAATTTCTAGTTAACCTTAAAGAGCAAAACGCAGGCATATAACGAGCCGGAGCAACAGCAGCAGCGGCGGCAGCAAGGTCCTCCAGCCAGCCAGCAAGAAATATTGCAACAGAATTTCAAACAGAAATAGCAAAATGGAAAATAGAAAATGGAAAAAGTGGAAAAAGGCGGCAAAGAAAAAGTGGAAAAGTGGGCAAAGATACAAAAACACACGCCAAATTGAAGCACTGACATATTTTCCAATTTGGCTGGCTGGCTGCAGTAGGGGCGGGGGGTGCCGTGGGGAGGCGTGGCACTCAAATATCCCTGATTGTACCTGTGTGTGTGTGTCGTGTGCGTGTGCGTGTGTGTGTGTGATGAATGCCAAAACGAACGCCACAACTAAAAACAACAAATGCCAAGGCTGTCTTATCACATGTAAGCCTTGCTTCATGATACCCTGTAAATCTAGAGAGCAAGCGATGCATAGAATCAGCTAGAACTGCCTATACAATATTCTTTGTAGAAGAAGCTAACAATTATTATTGCTATGCAGATTTTTTATATTTTTAAAATAATTTTTTATTTTTTAAAAATATTTTTAATATATTTAATATTTAATTTTTAAAAAAATATACAGATGTAGATATGGCTTTAGACTGGAATATACTGAAAACAAATTTTTGGAACTTCATAATATTTTTCAAAATAAATGGAATATTATTAAAAATATTTTTAATATTTAAAAAATAATTTAAAATTGTTTTTAATATTAAAAAAAAAAGTAAAATTTATTTTTCAGCTTATTGCAGTCTAAGATCATATCTATGTCTATATCTATTAGAGGCTAATGCCAATGCCCACCAGGCCAAGGCTCACTGTTGCAACAGTTAGGCAGACCAGAGGCCGCCAATTGCGGTAGCCCAATAGGCAGGGTGAGGCCAGTCCCAGGCCCAACTCTCTGGCCGTGGTCCCCGTTCTAGTTTCAGTTTCAGTTGCACATTCGCTCCCGTTCCGTGGCCCATTCATCATCATTTAGGCTTCAACAAAGAGCGTGAGCCGAAACAGAAAAAAAGCGCCATGACAGCTGCTCGAAATGGAAATGGAAATGGAAATGGGCTCCATCCTGGCCAGACGCCAGCCGAATGGTCGGCCGCAGGCAGTGGAGCTGACAGGGCGTGCGGAACATTCATTTTATTAACGTGCCCCCGTGTCCGTGCCCTTTGCCGAGCCTCGTTTCGTCCCCACTCCCCCCTAACGTCGTCCTCGTCACGACTTTCATTTTACGCAGTTCTCTGCAACTAGTTTTATTTTTATTTATTTTTTTTTTTTTTTGAGAATCTCATTTCGTTTCCGCTGCTGCACTTTATATTCATTTGTAGGCCTAAATCTTGTTCTGTGTGTGTGTGTGTGTGTGTGTGAGAGAGAGAGGGAGAGGTTGTGTGTGTGCATTAATGCCTTTCACTCTCGACAACAGCAGCTGTTGCTGGCATTGCAATTCATTTGGGTAGCAGCGAATGAAGTGCAATTACAACATTTGACACATGTCCCATGCCCTTTCTCCCCCTCCCCCTCTCTCTCTCTCCCTCTCCCTTTCTCCATTTCTCATTCTCTCTGTTTGTTAGAGAGGAACTCTTCGGTTCAGCAGCTGCTTCACTTGTTTATTTTGCCATTCATATTAGAGTCGAAACTGCATTTTTGCATATATTAAATTTAGACAATTTTCGTGATTCTTGCGTGACACGAGTGGGTAGAAATTTAACTGTATTTTATATGCAACTCGTGACTGTCACAATTTGTGAGTGGATCTCTTCATAAGTAGGCATTCTAAGCTCGTGTCACGAATATCCTTTTCTGATATTTTTTACGTGTGTCCCTTCCTCAGTTCGTGCTCGTGAGTGTTTTATGCCACGCTCCTTCTACTCATAATTCTACTCGTGAGTCTACTTGTGACTCTACTCGTGCTTCCTACTTGCATGGCTCAACTCGTGCCTGTAGTCGTGATTGCGCCGTCTACTCGTAAGTCGTGCCTCTCCTTTTGTCTCTACTCGTCCCTTCACTCATGTCATAAGTCGTGCCTCATCTCGTGCCTCTACTAGAGATCCTACTCGTGCCTCCAGTCGTGCTTCCACTCCTGCCTCCACAACTGCTTGCACTCCCAGCCACTTTCAAGCCTTTCGAGCTCGCACAAGGCCTCGCCTTGCTGCTGCTCTCCTCCTGCCCGTGCCCTTTGCCGTGCCTCGTGAGTGTCCGGCCATCTCTAATTGTCAAGCTGTGCCCGAAAGTTGCACTTGTTCAGTTTCTAATGCCGCCTGGCTGGCAGCGAGCGTTCCGTTCGCATAAATACAAAAGTTAAGGCGACACAAGTCAAAGTGACAGCCAGACCGAGAGCCGTAGCTAGAGCCACTGGCAGTGGCTGAAGCAGTGCCGAACATGTCGACCCGTCACGGCCACTGCTCCGACCGCAACCGCAGCCGCATAGTCATAGTCATGCCTGGACCTTGGGCGCTGCTCGCTGATGGAGTAAATTCATGAGTCGGATGAACGCCATGTGGAGCCCCAAATTAAGTGTGTCACCATTCACAGCGAGCGGAGCTCATGACAATGCCCAGCAGAGAGACAGAGAGGCAGAGAGGCAGAGAGGCAGAGAGGGAGATGAACTAAAGTTAACTACACAGCAATTTATTAACATGCTCGAAATGGAAACCAGGACAGCGAGCGTATGCCGCCTGCCGCCTGCCTCCGCTCTGCATGTGGCAAATGGCAAGTGGCAAGTGGCAAGTGGCATGTGGCAAGCAACAACAGTTGCAGCTGCCAAACTGAAACTGAAGCCGAACCCGAGCTGACCATGGAGCAGCAGCAGCAGCGACTGAAACGGCAGCATCATCAAAATTCATATGCAACAATCATTTCACACGACACGCCCACTCGCCCACTCCTCCCTTTTCAAGGCCGCTGGCATTACGGTAATTGCAAGGATTTGTTCTGGCACAACAACAGCAAAGGGAGACTGGGAGGGCGAGAGGCAGTGGGTGGCTGGGTGAGAGATGGCAAAAAATTGAGAGAAGATATACGCCCGCTGGGCTTTTGTGGCTCAATGGCAAATATTTGTTTAATCAATTCTATATGTATGACACACACACACAGAGAGAGAGAGAGGGAGAGAGAGAGAGGAGGGAGAGAGAGAGAGGCAGAGAGGCAGACAGAACGTCTGGTTGAATGCCTGCGGCCAATTTGCATTTGAATTCGGAATGCGCTACGGTTTTTAGGGTTTGTGCTGCTGCTGCTGCTGCTGCTGCTGTTGTTGTTGTTGTTGTTGCTGGCCTCCTATTGAAGCGAAGGTTCGGCAGCCATGTGGCTGCTGTCTGAGGTGGGCGTGGACAGAGGTGGGGCTGGCTGGCTGCTGTGCCGCTGCACCGCTCCATTTCTGCACGAATAGCATTCTGCGGTGCTGCACTACGAAATGGCAGCAAATTGGATTTGCTATTGCCCAAAAAACCGAAAAGAAGAAGCAGAAGAGGAGCCAAAGGAAGCTGCAGAAATATGTATATGTTATCCATATGCGCACACATATGGAATAAAATAAAGTAAAATAAAATAAAATAAAATATCGAACAGCGAAATTTGTAGCCAAGAAAGCTTCCTCTCACAGACACACACACAGTCTGTGATACGGAAATGGTATATCAAAAGAAAAAGCGTCAAAAGAAAACATTGCACGTAATTTCCGCAATTATTGAAGCGCTTTTCTAACTGATTTGCAATTTGCGAATGTCAGATGCAAGGCAGCAGCTGCTGATGCTGCTGACGATAGGCAAACAGTGCTCATTGAATCCAAGTTTAGCTTAAGGGATAGGTATGTTTCATGGCTGAAGAGCTATTGGAGCAGTTAAGGAACAAGTTCTAGGGCAGATCAAAAAAAGACTTGGGCAAGTATCTACTACTCATCTCAAGCTGGACATGTGAAGGGCTCTAGCCGTCGATAGCTCGATGTTTACTTTAGGGAATAGATAAGAAACAGCTGAGGCTGACGACAGCCTATCAGTTACGTCGTCTCTCTCAAGGAAGCCTCGAAATATCACTTGTAATTCCCAAACTGTTTTGCCTTGAGCAGAGGCAATCACAATTGGAAAGTAAACAACATTTGCTTGCTCACACTAATTGAGAGAGAGACAAAGAGAGAGAGAGAGAGAGAGGGGGGGGGGGGGAGGGAGGTGAGCCATAAGCAGCTCTGCTTGGATTATTCGTACAATTCGACTCTTCTTCTAACGATGCACGTAGTCGACGCACACATTACCATAATATGCAGTTCAGCCTCATTGAAATCTGAGCACTCGACGCTCAGCGCTCGGCGCTCATCTCTTATTTGTTCCATCACGCACAAACAATTCCCGGCATATGTGCTTGCTTTATGGCAATCAGCCGCACACACAGCTGCTTCACATGCCGCAGACGCACGTTGGCTGCTCTGCATAAGTTAAATTATGCGACAACAACAGCAGCTTGGCAACAAATCGCAATTTCAGCGCTCGATCAGCAACAGCGCTGCAAGTCGTAGGTGTCAATGCCGCAACCTACGCCACCCGCCACCCGCCACCCGCCACCCGCCACCCAGCTTCCAGCTCCAGCAATCACTAAAACAAGCAGCTCACTCCCTCCCTCAGCCCCCCTCTCCCACTCTGGGGCAACTGCCTGCAGCAGAGCACGCAAAATGTATGCAGATGCAGCTGGGGCTGCCAGGATGGGGGCAGGGGCGAGCTCGTGCTGTGGATATAGATGTGGCTATGTAGGCCATGCCCAAACAATAGACTCTGCCTCCACTCATGCCCAGCCCCGCTCAGCCGCCTTGGCTGTTGAATAAATGTCAGCTTCCGCGAATTTCGCAATTTGAAAGCCACACAAATCACAACAGCAGCAGCAGCAGCAACAACAGCAACAGCAACAAGGGGGCCATGGCAGTGCCAAACGAGAGATACTAACAATAATAAAGATGGAGTCTGCTGGCTCAGGCAATGCCTGACTAGCAGACACCCTGTACTATGATCAAGCTGTTGCTGCTAGCAATCAAGAGAATTGAAATCTGCCATAGGTGAGTCTGTGTGAACTGATTAGCTGAAGAGTTCCGTCGAGTTTGTCCAGGAATGAATATCAAAAGCAAAAGCCTTGAAGGCTCTTGTTGGGCTGAGACATAGCTTCGACAACTTACAGCCCGATCTTATATCAATTGACTGCCGTCTCCTGAAGCTGACTGTAAACCCCATATGCCCCATTCATATCCATTACAGGGTATACCTATAAAAGTCAATATAAACAAGAGGTGCTCTGTTTGCCTGCTCGCATGCAAATGTTTCTATTTTTTTTTTTTTCAGTTTTGTTCACAAATTTCCTGCACATGCTGCTTCCATAGGAAGAATTTGTTGAGCTGGACACGCTTTCCGCTGGCCAGGTCCATAGGCCAGCCTGCCCACCTAGCCTGCCTCGCCTGTCACTCTGCCTGCTTAACAGCCATGAAATCTGCCGCTGTCTTCAGCTGACATGCCGCTTATTTGTCTTGGCCGAGGCGCTCTGCTCTCCAGCTCTCAGCGCGCCAATTATGGCCCACTCCGTGCAATTAGCCGATGAAATTTTTGTTGTTCTCAGCGCCCGCAACACGAGGCGTATGAGTGATGCCAAGCCAAGCCACACAAATGCCGCAAACATCTGCAGGCAAGCGCAGCTGAAGCTTATCAGAAAGCATGGCTTTTAACAGCAACTTTAACTGGAGGTTATATTTTTGACTCTTATTTGACATGAAGTTAAACAGATCTTCGCATCTGAATGTAGATAGATAGGAGTACTTCAATTCGAGAACTCAAGCTGTTGGCCTTATATATTTAACATGCAGTTTAACTGGCTGTCAAACATATGACATGCAGTACGAATTTTGTGCTTTTAATTTACTAATTGATGCAGGTCTTCTTGCCTTCTGCGGGCTAATAACCTTAATCAGTGAGCTAATCTGACTGTTAAATATATTTAACTGCCAGTTAAGCATATTTAACTGTCTGTTAAATTAGTCATCAGCATATGTATGTGCATATCTTAGCTAGATATGCCCTGCTCATATGCCATGCTCGAGAAGTCGCCGCCTGCGGCTGTTGCCAGAGACATTCGAAGCACTTTCATTGGCTGCCCGCAATGTGCATACGTATTTCCAAAGCCCACTGTGTATGTGTGTGTGTGTGTGTGTGGGTACTTCATTTAATTCATTCGAGCGTCATCAGCTATTAGCAGTTGGCTCTCAGTTGGCTCTCAGCTGGCCCTCGGCTGGCCCTATCTGGCAGCCAACCAATTAATCATAATAAGCAACTCATTAAATGGCATCATTGCAATCTGTCGCTTCTCTCGCTTCTCACTCTCTATCTCTCTCTCTTTCTTTGCTGCCTGCTGCCAGCGACAGGCCTTGACAATGGGTTAAACTGAAGTTTACAATTTATTCGCTGTCGCCTTTCCTATTGTTTGCCTTTGCTTGTTTTAATACTTGTAAAAATCTCAGCTCTTCTCTCTCGGCAATTTCTCTGCCTCTCCCTCTCCCTCTCCCTCTGACTCTGCCTCTGTCTCCTCTTCTTCTTCATCTTCTTATTTTTTTATACATTTTTCTTACATTTTTATACCCTGAACCCATTGAAAATGGGAAAAACAGGGTATAATGTTTTTGTTGAAATGTATGTAACAGGGAGAAGGAGGCGTGGCAGACCCCATAAAGTATATATATTCTTGATCAGGGAGACAAGCCGAGTCGATTTGGCCCTGTCCGTCTGTCCGTCCGTCTGTCCGTCTGTCCGTCTGTCCGTCTGTCTGTCCGTATGTATGAACGCGTCGTTCTCAGAACCTACAAGAGCTAGAGACTTGAAATTTTTTATGTAGGTTCCTGTATAGCACGAAAAGATCGAGTTTGTTAAAAAAATCGATAACTGTCTTAATTTTAATGTTATCGATTAAAAACGAAATCGATGCTCCGTTATATAATTATATATAATTCATCTTTATAGCTAGAGTCTTCAAATTTTGCATTTAGTGTTATGTGAGCATTACACAATTTCGGTTTTTGCTAAATTTTGGATGCCACGCCCCCTTCGCCTCAAAATTGTAAGTCCCGTATTTCAAATACTAGAGACTTGTGCTTTGGCACATACATACATATGGATGACATGATCACGCCCAACAAGTTTGATCAAAATCGTTACTCTAGAAAAAAAGTTATTAAACATTTAATTTCCCATAGCATTGCCATGCAAAGCAGCCAAAGAACAGCTGACGCACCGATTGGCGTGTGTGTGTGCGTGCGCCTGTGCGTGTGTGTGTACGTTTTGCTTGTAATGAACGTACATATGCATGTGTATATAAAAGAAACAAAGAATGCTTGGAATAACGGTTCTTCATAGGGTTTAGGGTATACCCTTGTCGAGCGGTCTCGACTAGAGTTTTCTTACTTGTTTTACTTTATTTCGTTGTTGTTCTGTGCTTTTCTTGGCTCATTAGTGTGCATTGCTTGCGTTGGGACAACTTGTCTGCCTCTTGGACTCCACCTCTCTCTCTCTCTCTCTCTCTCTTCCTCTCTCTCCCTCTCTCTTAGGCATCTTCGTGCTCTTAACATTTGTTGCTGTCACTGGTTATTGTATTATTTTTCTGCTACGCGCTTGAAGCGCATTATAATTTGATGGCAAGTCCGGAGACGAGGGAAGCAGCACGTATATATATATATATATATATATATATATATATATATATATATATATATATATATATATATTATATTTATATATATATATTTCTGATCTGTATGTCTCACGAGACTAGTTAACATGAGCCTCTGTCTGCTACTTGCTTGCTTTTATGTTCCTCTACCCACATCTTGCTGTTTTGCTTGCCTTCGGACTACTTTAGGTCGAGATCGAAAACCTATATAGGAGAAGGTCTTATCATCGACATATCCTTGCCTCATATAAAACCTCATCATATATACACTTCACTATTATAGGAGAACTTGATCTTCATTCCTCCAACTTCTTGTCTGCCCTCAGAGCACTCAATCTTCGGCTTGCTATTGCTTCCGTTTCTCCCATATTTCTTCTATTTCTGCTCATTTCTTTTCATTTTCTGGTTCGCTCTCTTCCCCGTCCCTCTCCCTCTTCCTTCGCCACACTTTGCAATTTGATTAATTTATGTTGCACGTTGCTGGGGCTAAGCACGACGCCTGCAGTGCCAATTAGAAGCGAGAGCCACAAGTCGAGCACCGCCTTTCACCTATACCTCAAGTCAGGCGACCCCCACCCCTCTCCCTCTCCCTCTCATCTCCTGTTAGCGCCCTTGGGAATGTAATCGATAGATGCTCGGCGCTACTTGAGCTGTCATCAAAAGCTGCTCAATTTTTGATTTTGATTTTGATTTCGGTTATTGTGAGTCCGCCCACGCATTACTCCCTCCCACCGCTCCCGTCGCGCCCCAACTACCCCCCCTGCCCCCCTCAAATGCTTGCTCAATCGCTGATTGCGCGTACAACAGCAACGAAATATCCCCTTTTTGCGCGTTTATCAATTTCCGTCATCAACAGCAACGATGACGACGATGGCTTCCACATTATTGTTGTTGCTGCTGCTGCTGCTGTTGGGCGGCAAATTCGCAATTGGTTTTCTGGTTCGGTTCGGTTCGGTTCGGTTCGGTTCGGTTCTAGGCTGCCACACGGGTCGCCCGCACGGCCTGCCGGGATCTGTTTCTGTGCCTTAATGTTATCCCTTTTTGCCAGTGCCTCCGGCGAACGTCAAGTGTCGTTGTACAGCGCATATCCTGTCTACATCCTGTCCGGCCCCCGGCCACTTCTCTTTCCCATTTCTTCTCTTCGCTACACTTTTTCTGTTGCTCTATGCCCCGATACCCTCGCCCGCAAAGCGCTGACAACGCAGGGCACACCCAAGCGATGATTAGACTAAAAAAGTACCCAAGTTAAGGGAATAATGTGATTGCAATCAATCAATCAATCGAACTCGAATCGGAACTTGCATTCAGTGACAGCCCAGGGCAACAAGGCAACTGTGCTCAGCCTTCAGGCTAGTCCTTAAGCATTCTTATTACAGGGTATTCTCTTATATCCTGCCTAACTCTTCTTCACTTAGAATCACATTTATTCGTTCTTTGGCAGGGTATCTCATAGTCAGTTACTCCGCACTTTTCCTAGGCATTTTTGCCTTCTTATTGTCTTGTTGTTCGCGTCATAACTGCTGCGCCCTTTGCCAGGACACGTCGCCAGCTGGCCGCTATTAGCCTTAGCTTTAGCTCAGATCGATCCTAGGGGAGCTCTTAAAGTGGTTTCATACCCCGCCCCAGCCCCGCTGGCATATTGTTGCCTGCCGCTGCTGCTGTTGCTGCTGCTGCTGCTGCAGATTCACCTCAGCGTGGCCTTTTGTGCATAACGCTTTATGCTTTATCCACTTGAACTCTTTCATTTTTCTTTTTCTATCTATTAAATCATGATTGGCTACAATTTACACACAAGTGGGCGATGGGCGATGGGCGATGGGCGGTCGGGTTGGTTCGCTGACTGAAGCTGGGAATTTAGCTGGATTCCGTTTGGCGACAAACGACTTTAAGACCCACGCCAAGGGTTGCCATGTGCTTCAAATTGTCCGGGGTATCAACAGCGGGCTCAACAATATCCACTTCAGCTCCAAGGTTATGACTGCCTGAGGGACGGAGCACAGTTGCGATGATGTCCTGCTTAGCCATAGCATGGCTTTCCTTAAATACCCTATCTTTTTATGGTGCACACACCGTGTCTATAAAAATGTTATTCTAATGTTATATGAATGTTATTTGAATGTTATGTGACTGTTAAGCTGTTGCCTTCAAAGCTGAACTGATCTTAACCACCCAACCACTCCCAACTCTCTCTCACTCTCTCTCTCTCTCGCGCTCTTTCTCCCTCTCAACTTCAGCTAGGGTATTTAGTCTTCGTTCTACTTTCTCTCTCCGACATTTTTTTTTGTTCCAACTCCTATTGCTAGGGACTAGTTGCCCCCGCAGCCAGCTACACATATATCCTGGCTGGCTCCAGCTCCTCCCGCCACAACCCCTTCGAGCTGCTCGTGCTGGTTACACCACATTCATTGGCTGAAATTCAGTCATGCGTCGCTTTGCGTTATTCATTTTGGCCTCGACTATGGCTTTGGATTTGATTTGGTTTCGGTTTGAGTTTGAGTTTGAGTTTCAGTTTGAGTTCTGGCTTGGGGTAACATTGAAATGCCAACGTAAGGGTTCCATTTCGTTGCTCTGATTGCTTTTAAGCATATTCACAGACAGAGAGAGAGAGAGAGAGAGAAAAAGCAGAAGAAGAGGCAAAATAACCCAATGCGGTGACAATTCACGGAGAACTGCAGCTGTTTGCCACTTCCTGTCAGCTGTCACTCCACAGAAATCGTGGCTCCGATTGAGATGTGCCTGTGCGTCGTATGCAGCGCCACTGTCAATATATATTACTGTATATCTCCCCCTCACTCTCTCTCTCTCTCTCTCTCTCTCTCTCTCTCTCTCTTTCTCGCTGAAATGTGTCAATTATGCGAGTACTTTGAGTACATCAAGCAGCTTGAAATTTGATAGCCGTCGAGCCGCTATGGCAACAATTCTAAACACAGGGCGAAGCTAATAATCAATCAGACAGACGAACTAGTTCCGGGAATATTGTTTACTTATTCCATAAATAACTGTAGAATGAAATAGCAAAAATACTTCAATTTATGTTTAGACCAAGAAAATATTCGAGCTAAACAAAAGCCAAGCTCAAATTGTGCGAATTGTTGATATTCATTGAAATTGATCCGGAGAATTGTGCAATTCAAACGAAGAGCATTTAATAAATAAATAAAAGTAAAATGAACTAGTTCCAGGCATCGAGTGGAATCAATTATGTGGCAACACTAGCCGGCCCAGAAGATATCCATGGCCCAAGGCAAGATATTGAGTGAGAGTGTGTGTAGCAAAAGAGATGCTCGACTAGCGATACCCTGCCTGCCTAAAAGACAGGAGAACGAACCAGAACCAGCTGTTGATCTAGATAATATAATATAACATAATATAATATAATATAATATAATATAATATAATATAATATAATATAATATAATATAATATAATATAATATAATATAATATAATATAATATAATATAATATAATATAATATAATATAATGTAATGTAATATAATATAATATAATATAATATAATATAATATATTAACAAACCCAATCGAGTAAGAAGCCAATCTTCTCTACACACAGTCCAAATGCCCAGCCAAAACCCACGCTCAGTAAGGGGTATACAAAAATATAATCGAGTTGAGATGCGTTCGAGCTGGACTGCCAAAAATATCGAAAAATAATAACGGAGCTCAGCTCAACTGCTGCGATTTGTTTGTCTACAATTAAATAGCAAAGGCAGAGACAGAAGTAATCGAAATGTGAATAAAAGCACATAAATAATAATCAATGCTGACAGCAGCACATGAGAGAACGAGAGAGAGAGAGAGAGTGAGAAAGTGAGGAAAGGCAGAAAATCGAAAATGGCAAATGGAAAAAGTTCATCATAAAATGCAACATTTAAAATAATTTTCACAGCATTTTGCTTGATTTTCAAATCGACTTGAACAATAAATAATAAATGTGTGCATGAAATATAGTAAGAGCGAGAGAGAGAGAGAGAGAGAGGGGGGAGTGGGGGTGGTTGGTGGGTGACTTGTTACAGTTGCTGAAATGTCATTGGCAATCGCATCTTGGGCTGTAAAATTTATTAAAGCGGAAATTATTCATTGCACGATCGAACGAACGCTCTGATTGCAACACCAAATCAACTGTGACAGCTGTGTGAGTGTGTGTGTAGGTGTGTATGTCTGTCATACACACACACACAGAGAGAGAGAGAGAGCTGTCGTTGATGTGCCATAATTAGGCTGCAATGTGCCAATAAAATGCAGCAATTGGTGGAGAAGATTTATTTATTACTCATCCGACGCGTGTGACAGGGCCAAAATGCGTTATTTAACACAGGCTTTAACACACCTGCGCCTGCCTGTCTGCCTGTTTGCATTTATGAATATGCAACATACAACTACCAGCCGACGCCTGTCGACCCAACTAATATACCCGTAGTCGGGGAGCAGCTCAGAGACGAAACTAGAATCGAATATTCATGATGCTGGCAGCAGCTCAATCAAGTCATCTTTAAAGAAGCGTATTAAAGCAACGCTTGATGAACCATCGAAGTATCGAAGAAATATATCCACCCATGTATAAAAAATATATATATTTTATATACATATATTGAGCCGCTTTATTAACAGATTTCAATTGCAGTTGCTGTTTCACTTCGGGGCTTTTTAATTTTGAAATTTATTGACATTGCGCTGGCATCAATAAAACTGCTGTAAATGAAAGCCAGACAAACAGGCGGACGGACGGACGGACGGACGGACGGACAGATTGACGGACGGACTGCAGGACTAACCGCCCGTCGTATTCATATTTAATATTTAGTGAAGTTTTTATGGCTCGCAGCTAACGCATATATTAAGTGCTTAAATATTGTAATATTTGTAATGCGACCAGAGCGGCTATGGCCATGGCTATAGCTCTGTGTAGGCGTGTGTGTGTGGGCGTGTCCCCATACAAGAAATGAACAATAAAATGAAATGGCATGGAATGAAACGTGAAACATAAAATTGTGGCTGACATTAATAGATGCACACAGCAAAGGAGTATGCATGTCTGTGTGTGTGTGTGTGTGTGTGTGTGTGTGTGTGTGTGTGTGTGTGTGTGCGTGTGTGTGTGTGTGCATTGTGTGGTCATTCGTTTCAATTAAACTGCGCACACATTATCACATATGCACACACAAATCAAATAGGCCGCAGCCAGCCAGACCAATCTCTACTCAATCATCGCATAACAATTGCAGCGCCTGTGCCAAGGGGAAACCCCAAAGACCAAAAGTCCGACTGCCCACCTAGCAAATGCCAAAATGCTACTCTAGCAATCCTATAATACACACACAAATACATATATATATATATATATACATATAAATTATATATAGTTTTGTGTTTTGCTTGTGCTGGATTTGATTCAATTAGAGGAAAATGTTTTGCATTCAACTAGAACTACTTGAAGCTGGATTTATATGACATTATCTTTAATATACATATATATATATATATTTATATATACATGCATCTAGTACTGTGAACTGTTAAGCTCAAGTATAATGGCAATACTAATGAGCAGCTTTTGTTAATTTTCGAATTGACTCTCTCTGGCAGTCTCAGTCTCAGTCTCAGTCTCAGTCTCAGTCTCAGTCTCAGTCTCAGTCTCAGTCTCAGTCTCAGTCTCAGTCTCAGTCTCAGTCTCAGTCTCAGTCTCAGTCTCAGTCTCAGTCTCAGTCTCAGTCTCAGTCTCAGTCTCAGTCTCAGTCTCAGTCTCAGTCTCAGTCTCAGTCTCAGTCTCAGTCTCAGTCTCAGTCTCAGTCTCAGTCTCAGTCTCAGTCTCAGTCTCAGTCTCAGTCTCAGTCTCAGTCTCAGTCTCAGTCTCAGTCTCAGTCTCAGTCTCAGTCTCAGTCTCAGTCTCAGTCTCAGTCTCAGTCTCAGTCTCAGTCTCAGTCTCAGTCTCAGTCTCAGTCTCGTAGTCTCAGTCTCAGTCTCAGTCTCAGTCTCAGTCTCAGTCTCCCTCAGACTCGCAGTCTCTGTCTCAGTCTCAATCTCTCTCAGAGTCTCAGTCTCAGTCTCCCTCAGAGTCCCAGTCTCAGTTCATTGACTTCTCACAAGTGCCGCCTGCACCTGGTTGGCTGGTAAATAATAACTTGGCCATTTTTATTGCAGATGCCCCAAACGAAGGGAATGTCACATTGAAATAGTTGCACGCCATTTGGGCGCCATAATTTTAAGTCGCCCTCAACCGAAAAATGTGCAAAAAACGAATACACGCAGAGCTAAGGATGGGGAGAGAGAGAGATGGAGTGAGTGGGAGACCCACTCACATCACATACATAAGTTATGAACTCTGAAGAAGAGTAAAGTGAGAGAAGCGAGAACGAGAGAAGGGAGAGAGGCGCCAAGGATTGGGGAAAAGAGTTTGAAGCACGCGCCAAATGCAAAGCGAAGACTCGAACTGGAAGCTCGAAACTCGTGGCCGAAACATCCGCAAGGCCATTATATATGCTGCCCCAGCAATGCGACACCTTGGGGGCTAGGTGGTTGGGTGGGCGTGTTTCTGGATTGCGAGTACGCAGCGCATAAAATATTATTCCACTGGCATTCGCAGTGCCAAGATAAACACACTTCACACACTCTTTACCATTCGCCAAAAACTCAAATTTGTTGCCCAGTTGCAGTTTATTGTGCTCTCCCTCTCCCTCTCCCTCTCCCTCTCTCTCTCTCTCTCTCTCTCTCTCTCTCTCTCTCTCTATCTCTCCCACTCAGTAGATATTCTGCAAGTTTTTCGTACACTTTGCTGGCCATTACTTTTGGCATTTGCACTTTAATTAAATTGTAAATATTTCTGGCCGAGTCGTTGCTGATCGGCGCCAGGAAATGGAAATTGAATTCAAATAAATTGCCCCACACGAATTTACATTTCATTTCTCAACTTGCCCGCCACAACAATTTCTATTTATATACATATGCATATACATATTTCATTCAAGGAAAAAGCCTCAAGCAAAAAGGAAAAGAAAAAAAAACAGAAATAGATGAAGAAATCTGAGAGAAAAGTCAATTGTTTGCGCATATATCATGAATATTTGAATTTTAAATAACTGCAAAGTGCAAATTTGACTAGGTGAATAAATGACAGAATCTTAATTGCAAGCAGAGATAGAGAGAGACGCTGATAGAGAGAGAGAGAGAGAGAGAGAGAGAGAGAGAGAGTTTATTTTATCTACTGCACATGAAAAGAGTTATATTAAAGCGCCTCAAGTCAAATGCAATTCATTACAGCAATAAGAGAAGAAAAAGTAAATAAACTCTATTGACAATGCCTCGAATATTTTATAGCAAGTTGACTTTAATATGACGTCAATTTCGTGGTTGAGTAGAAAGAGATTGAGCTCAGTCAGATAAAATATAAAATGTAATTTAATTTCAATTTATTTTTTTAAATAAAAATGAAGTTCTCTAATAATCAATTTCTATAGTCAGTTAAGATCATATATATATATATATATAGCTCTAAGTAATCCAAATATCAGCTCTTGGCTGTTATCGATAACTTTACTATCGGCATACTTATACTTATCGGTAATGCTGTCACTCTTGCTGGCTCACTCCATAGGTCAACAGCTATCTCTTATCGATAACTTAGTTATCAGTTATCGATAACAATATTACTCTAACTAGTTCACTCTAGAGTAACCCTCAGCCACATGCAATTACATCCAAAGCAAATTCCTCTTCCCACTCCTCCAGCCTCTCCTAGGCCTCGCTTAAACATTCTCTAATTACACATCAAGAATTCATCCTCAGCTGAATTCATGAGCTCGCAAACACTTTATGGGGTAAGCTTGATAATGCGGGGCTCGTCCCTACTCAGCGCTCGGTAATCCGAGGAGCCCTTTAAAGTTCGTAAAAGTTCATTTTTTGGCTAATTAACCCTGGAACAGGTCTGGGACTCCGGCTCGGCCGTATCTCAAGATCTACGTCGCTCAGCGAGCTTAGTTTCAGCCTCGAGTTTCCCAGAAGCTGCGCTCGGAATTGTTTTCAATTTCGGGCGAACTTTAATTAATTTAACTTTTTGTTTAACTTTCGCTCTGCTTTTTTAATCTAACCAAATAAGTACATATGTATATATATAAATATATATATAAAACAAATATATATATATATATATATATATATATATATATATATATATATATATATATATATATATATATATATATATATATATGCATATATAAATATATATATATTTTTTTTTGCTTTTGTTTTCATAATTTTGTTCTGCAGAAATTCCTTTCATTAAGGTTAATTTCGCAAAAAATCTGCCTAATTTATAAGATTTATCTGCAGCGAGCTGGCTGTCAGCATTTTTGTTTTTCCCTTTTCCATTTTGCATTTTTTTGTTTCAGGGTCTCTAACCCCAGCATCCGCCCTTAGCATCCTGCACATTTATTGTGTTGCTCCTAATATGTTGTCCCTGAATTTCAAATGACTCTCCCTCTCTCTCTCTCTCTCTCTCTCTGTCTCTATCTCATCTCGAGTTTTTTTTCTGTTATTATGCGCGTTATTTTTGGGCGCCCTTGGCTGAGGCGCAAGTTTTTGCGCTGCCAACTCCTCCCTCCCCTCTATCTTGCTCCCTCTAGCTCCCGCAGCGCATAAATTAATAAAGTGTGTAATTACAAAGTTCATAAACTTCAGATACGCTCATCTGCAATACATGGCCAAAGACAACGACAACGACAACGCGAACAACACCAGCAGCAGCAACAACCGAAACTTGATTTGCAACCCCCTCCCCTCCCGACCCTGCCTGGCAGCGTCTTTCTGTGCCCTTTTCTTTGATACCCTGGCCTTTAAACTGCAATGGGGCATATTTGTTCTGAAGAACTTGTATCTTGAGGCTCAAAATAGAACTCGCTTGAGTAGGTCTAAAGGCACGGTTAAATTAAACTACAATCTGTTATCGATTTTAATCGATTAAAGGCAACTGGAAATCGATAACTTACAAATTGCCTGAGGCTAGCAACTGAGTTAGTTTCTAGCTTTAGTAGGCTTCCAGATGGGGCTTAGCTCTTGTTTGCTATTCGGAATACCTCTCAATGCCATGATTTCTCGTGCTTTAAGTCATAATTACTATATCCCAATGCTATACCTGCATATGATTCACCTTCTGATAAGGGTACTTCCTCCTTGCTTATGTCACAACTCCTTACAACCCACTCAGCTTTATCAATTTCTCATGCAAGTCAAGCCCTTGTCAATTACAGGGTATCTAAGAGGCGACTCTACGCATTCGGCATTTATTATTTGTACTTTTTATTGTATTTTCCTTTTTTCTATTAAACTTTGTTCGCCTTGCTGTCGCTGTTGTTGCTTTGGCACTCAATTATTTAATTTGGCTAGAAGTCGGCTACATTGGCTGTTGGTGTTCACCTTTTCTGGCCCAAGGTGCGAATCGTTAGCCATTGTGCATATTTTATGAGCTAATTAACTGGCGCATTGGCCGCAGGCAATTGGCTTAACACAGTGAGAGAGCGAGACCGAGTGGGCGAGAGGGAGAGAGAGTGAGAGAGTGGAACTTCGAGTTGAAAGCAATTTGTGGATTATGTTATCAAATTTCTAACGCGTTATTGTTGTTGCTGTTGTTGTTGTTGTCGTTGCCATAAAGTTGGCAACGCGCTGCGCACGTTTGTTGCGGTTGGCAGCATTTCGTTGTACAGTTGTTTGTCTTGGCCCGAAAAACAACACAAAAAGGAGAAGAAGAGCAGGAAACTGCGATTTATATGCTGCAAAAGAGAGTGCACGACACACACGTGTTGTCTGTCTGTGTGTGTGTGTGGGCGTCTGTACACAATTACTAATTAAGCTCAGCTGAAACCAACACACACACACTGCCACAGCAATGGAGGCAGCTCGGCGAAGATGTTTCGGGTTGCATACTCTGTGCGGCGTCGCTTGTTAAGAAAAATTACTCAACTGACACGACTTTGCTTCACCAGCTCCATCACTGTACGTGTGTGTGTCTGTGTGTAGGTGTGTGTTGGTGTGTATGTGTGTGTGTGTGTGAGTGTCACTGCCTGACAGCAGCAGCAGCAGCAGCAGCGGCGGTAGCTTCAGCATCAGCAGACACCTCAATCGCCGCATTCTGCCGTCAAAGCCAAGCCCCTTCCACTCCCTTTCCCTACGCCCCTGCCCGCCCGTAACCTCTGCTCCCCTGCCTCGCCCATCCGCGTTGGCCGCCGTCGCTGCATGCATGTAAAACATTTCCGTTTTCCGCTACAAAAGTTTCGGCTTTGGCTTTTGTTTAATGCACCCTACGCGCAGCCAGCCGACAGCCGCCTCGGTTAGTTGGCCGAGTTTGTCGCCGTTTGCTAATCTCAATGTAATGCGGCTCTGTGAACTCCTTTCCCTGTCTCTTTCTCACTCTCTCACTCTCTCTCTCTCTCTCTCTCTCGCTCTCTCTCTATCTCTCTCTCTCTCTCTATCTCTCTCTCTCTCTCTATCTCTAAGGGACTGGTGATTATGAGTTCTTTCTATCTCGGACTTCTTCTCTTCCACGTGCTCAGTTTCCCTCTCTCTCGTTTCGCTCTCTCTCGCCTTTTCTCTCGCTTTCTCTTTCTTCATCTCTCATTTTCTTTCTAACCATCTACACCTCCTTTGCTCTTTCCCTGTCTCACTTTCTCTGTATGTGTCTCGCTCTCACATTCTGTATCTATATATCTTTTCTCTCTATTATTTTCTCTTTATTTTTCTCTCTTTCTGTTTCTCACATTTTTTATTTTTACACTTAACTTTTCTCCCTCGTCTTTATTTTTCTCTTTATTTTTCATTCACTTTCTCTCACTGGCTGTTTTTATCACTCTCACATTCTCCATTTATTGCTCTCTCTCTCTCTCTCTCTCTCTCTCTCTCTCTCTCTCTCTCTCTCTTACTCTCAATTCACATATCTGTCTTTCTCTCTGTCTCTATACTAAAGTCTGTTTCTCCTATTCTACCCAGTCCACCCTCCCTCTATCACTCAGACTCTCTCTCTCTTATTCTCCTCTTCCTCTTTGTTATTCACTTTCTTATGCATTCTTCTTGAACGTTTCACTGGCATCTCCACTCAACATATTTTTACATAGAAATTGTATCTATAAGCCAACCAATTACCTGTCTCTCTCTCTCTCTATCTCTCTCATTCGCTATCTCTCTCTTCTCTGTTTAAAGCAGAGCATTGAAATTTCGACTAGAACTCATGAAAAATTCATTTCTATTTGTATTTTTTGACTCCGTCGCTGCCGCCGCCGCTGCTGCTGCTATGCGTGGCGCAATTCTCGTTGTTGCTGCTTCCGTTGTTGTTGCTGTTGTTGTCGGTGCTGCTGGCTTTTGGCAGAGCGCGCTCAGCGAAACATCGTAAATTTGTATAATTTGAGGTTTTTATTTTGGCAAACAGCAACAGCAGCAGCAGTTAACAACGATAACGACCATGTTGGTGGGGAGATGAGCTTGGCTCCCTCTCTCTACATCCTCTCCACATCCTCCCTCCGCCACATTCCATCAGCCACGCCCACTGCAGTTCAGAGTGTTTTGTGCAAATATGTAATTTAAATTAATTTTTGTGTTTCAAGCTTCTCATAGACGACGACGGCGACGCCTGTTTATAAAATGTTGCCGCCTTGTCTACACAGCTGCTCGGCCCACGCATCCGCTTTGCATGCAGCCACCCTGTCCCCTCTCCCCACTTCTCATAGCAACCCCTTTGCCTTTGCCTGCCGCACATTGTCGACGGCTGCGCCAAACTTTCTTCATATAAAGTTTTGGCTAAGAAAGCAAAGGCAGCTGAAAGGCATTTGCCTAACAGCAGCAGCAGCAGCAGCAGCAGCCGCGCCAGCTGCTGAGGGGTAGCAACAGCTGGAGGGTTGGGGGTGGTGTTTGGTCTGTCTATAATTTGTTTGACTGCAGCCAGCGAGGGGCGTGTCCGCCGCCCTAGGCCACGCTCGGCAATTGTAGAATTTTCATAAATTACGCATCATTAATATCTCACGCCCAACCAGACTGAACCCACCCCAACCCCAACCCCACGCCCCACGCCCCATCCCCCATCCGCACCCTCTGCAGCTGCCACGCTAATGCCAACACTCAAGCAGCTGAGTCTGGCTGTGTTTGGACTGCAGTCCGGCGACCGCATATTATTAATAAGCGAACACATTTATCTGCTCGGATTAAGTGCAGCGACTGCGACGTCGACTGCGACGGCGACAGCGACGGAGGCAGCGCAATCAAAATTATAAATTACATATTAAGCGCAGGGCAACAAGGACAACAAGGACTCACAGCAGCAGTAGCAGCAGCAGCAACTACAACTACAACAACTCACCATCTGTGCAGCTTGCAGGCACTGTTCCATTGCCACTCGTTCCGCCCGCTTTGGCCATTATCAACGTCATTTGCAACACTTAAACTTTGCATTAATGCAACGCGCTCGGGCCGCGCCACTGACCAGCCACTGTGTCAACTGGCCACGCCCACACCCGCACTCAGGCAACCCTTGGCCCCAGCCGGGGCATGGCTGCCTGCCATTCGCTTAATTTCGCTCATTCATTTCGAGCTTTTTATGCTGGCCAAGGACATGATGAACGCGAATTATCTACGGCAGCGACAGCAGCTCCTCCAGCACAGCAGCTGTCCTTCCTCCTACTAATATTTGCTTTGTTTTTTATTCAATATGAAAGTGGAAGCAACTGAAGCATTAGCAAATGTTCCCATGATTAATCAAGTGCTGCGTGGAACCAGTAGGCGGAACAACTTATGCCTGGCTTAGCTCGGAACTACATCATTCATCATTGATTCATAAGCCTTGTAAGCCTTTATCGATTGCGCGAACCAGGCTTAAGTCGTTTTTAATGAGCTGGTTCATATCGGGGTTGGCTTGCTAATTAATAGAGTGGAACTGGAACTAGAACTGGAACTGATATTAAACTATGTACTTTTCAAAAGTGGATTCGTATACGGCAATCAGAATTACCTTGAATAGCATTAATATAGGAACTGGAACCGGAACCGGAACCTGAACTAACACCGGAACTGGAACCAAATAACATTGTTTTTTATTTCTATAGACGTTTTCATGTAAAAAATCAGTCAAATGAGGAGCATTACAACTGGAATCGGAACTGGAACTGGAACCATGCAATATGAACTTTGTCCGGAACTAAATTTAAGCCAAGCTAAAAAGTAAAATAAATTGTTTTTTAAATATTTTTCACTCTTCAAGCCGAAGTCAACTGAAAATGAACTGGTTCTTTTGAGCCAGCTCAGCAAACCACACTTAAATCCCTTTGTGAACTACGCTAAAAGCTTTGACAACCTCTTCAGCAGGCCACAAGGCCATTAATTGGTTTAGTTTTCTCAAGAAAAACTGTATTTGAGCTAGGACTCAGAAGTAGGAGCTGAACGAAGGCTCCAAGTTGAACGTTCTCTATGTGGCTGACTTAATGTGGAGGACGAGACAAATCCTTTGAGCAAATGCCTCGACGTCAATTCAAATGGATGCAGTCCAGTTGAAGTTATGTCCAAATTGCCAGATAAAGAGTGTGCTATACGAGTGTATGTCTGTGTGTGTCTAAGTGTGTGTGTGTGTGTGTGTCGGGGTCGACTCAATTACGTTGGCAACTCAGCCGCAGGAGCAGCAATTGGCATCGATGCCAGCGCAAATAGAAATTTAAATGCGTCAGCAAATGGAATACAAAAGGACAAACAAGAGTTGGGGTCTGAGCCGGATGCCAAGGCGGGGGATTGCCATTATAGAAGTGTGTAATAAGTCAATGGCACACACACGCACACACACACACACACACACACACACACACACACACACACGCACACACAGATGCTGATGACAACAACAACAAATTGCCAAACAACAAAAGTGACAAAATAAATTAAATTGACTTCGCTTTGTTCAATGGTGTATGTGAGAGAAAGTGTGTGTGTGTGTTTGTGTGTGTATGGGTGTGTGTGTGTGTAGCTACGTTGCCTTGCCATAGTTTTCTTTGCACACGCACCAAAAACTTGGCAACGCCAGCGACAATTGCGGCACGCACCAAGCCAAGCCAAGCCAAGCCAAGGCAAAGAAAATGAAATGAAAAGAAAAACGAGAAAAAACGAAAACGAAACGAAACGAAATGAAATGCGGAACGTCAAATGTCAGAGAGCGAAACTTGTGAACTAAAAGTTGGAACTAAAGAGGAGCTCGGAACTGGAGCCCGGCTAACACAGTGGGTCACGTACGGCCAACTGTCGACAGTCAGCGACTAGATGAGGCCGAGGCCAGCTCTCAAAGCAACTCAGACTCAACGCGTCGCGATGAGACTCGATGAGGCTCGACTTCAGTTTCAGCTTCAGCTCAGCCAGGCAGGCAGGCAGCAAACCAAATTAAAAAGCCAACAACAGCAAATGAATAGAAATGAATAGTGAGTAGTGAATAGTGAGTAGTGAGTAGTGAGTAGTGAGTAGAGTGAGCAGAGAGCAGTGAATAGCCTTAGCCAGACATCAAACCAGCTGCCCCAGCCAGCAAACGAGCCGCAGCCAAAAACTCAGTCAAATCAGTTCGTGACGCGACCCAAGCGCACAGGCGACAAAAGTGAAGAAAGAGAGAGGAAAAAGAAGAAGTATATATACATATAGATAGACTATACTGTATGTAAATATATATATATATATATATATATATATATATATATATATATATAAATCGATTGAACTTTAGTAAACAGACTGGAGTCAAGAGCTTTGTAGGCTTACATACATTAGCTTCACCTAGACTATAACTTATTATAATATATAAATTTTGCTGATCTGCCAACTCTTACACATTTCATATACATATAAATATGCATATGTATATATACATATATATATATATATATATATATATATATATATATACACATATATATATATATATATATATATATATATATATATATATATATATATATATATATATATATATATATATATATATATATATTACCTTCCTTATCCATCAACACTTCCTCTTCCGTGCCCAGCTGCCTTTCTGCGACTTCACTTTTGACATTTGTGTCGCCTGTGCCTCGGGCTGTTGTCTATTGTGTACACGTACACGTGTGTTTAGCATATGTGTACGTGCATGTGCATGTGTGTGTGTGTGTGTCTGCATGCTTGAGTATTTGCGGCTGCTTTTCCGTTACTTTACATTGACTTCCGCAGCAGTTGGCGCCGCATGCCGAAAACCGCCAAAGCGCCAAGCGTTTGCTCCCGACAGACGAATCTTTCCCATTGCCCATTGCCTTTACCTGAACAGCGCAGCTCGACAGCCCAGCTACTACACTTCAGCAATCGTTGCTGGCTGCCTGGCTGGCTGGCTGGCTGCTGCTGCTGATGTCAGTTAACAAAGACGCTGCCATTGTCATTGTTGTTGCTGTTGTGCTTGTAGCTATTGCTGTTGTTGTCACAGCATGTTAGACACAAACACAGAGCAGGAGACACTCGCGCGCTCTCTCTCTCTCTCTCTGTCCCTCTCTTTCTCTGCGTGTGTGTGAGCTAGGTAGCGCCACTTCATCGGCTTCATTCAAGTTGTTACTTTGCGCGCCTTTGCTCCTGACAACTGACATCGAGTAGCTTTGCGTGTTGCTGTTGTTGCTGTTGCTGATGTTATTGTGTTTGCTGCTATTGCTGTGCTTATTGTCACATGACAAAAGCTGACGTGTCATCATTATCTATTGTTTCACTGCGACGCTTTGTTGCCGCCGCTGCTGCCGCCGCCGCTGCTGCTGCTGTTGCCAATAGCCTACACACGCCAGCAACATAGTTGCTAGCAACATTTGGCAGCAATTGCTGCTGCTGCTACTGCTGCTGCTGCTGTTGACATTGCTTTTGCCTTTGGCTGCCTGCCCGCTGGTCTGTCATTGGCTGCCCTTGCCTGAGCGCAACGCGGCGTATACGTAATGCAGCTGCAGTCATTTTTTTTCGCGCTTGATCAACTAAAGTTGGCAAAACTCAATTGAAATCAAGGCGAAAACATTTTACTTAGCTCTCGCTCTGTTCCTTTTGATATATTGCTGGCAAATTGAAGCCAACATTTTGCCAGCCAGCCGAACTCACATTTCGCCCAGCTTGCCCAGCGGCTATAGCCGTGCCTTTTCAGATTGATATGTAATTTCTGCACTGCGTCAGTAGCTGCTGACAAGTTGCCCAAAGTTCAGGCACAAAATTAACATACTTGCCGAAGAAATTAAATTTCTTGGACGCAAACAAGTCGAGTGCAAAAAAACGTTGCCTACATTTGGGCGCAACTTTCGAAGATGAAAGCAAAAATCTAATTTACTACTTGAAATATGCAAATGCTGCAGCTACTTGTTGTTGTTATTGTGGTTGTTGTTGTTGTTGTTGTTGCTGTCGGTGTTGTTGGGGGAATTAAATTTGTTGTCAATTGTTGGCCGAGGGCCAACAGAAATTTCAAAAGTTTGCACTCGCCTTTTTTCAAGGCATTTTGCTTTCTTAATTTTAATTTCATAATGCAAAAATTTATGATTGCGCACACACAAAGCGTGAGAGGGCGCCAAAAACAGAAAGACAGAGAGGCAGAGGGAGTGGGAGTGGGAGTGGGAGTGGGCGAGGCAGAGGCAGCCTGCCAAAATACACACACACACAGGCTGCAGCAGAGCGAGAGCGTGCGTCTAACAAATTTCATTTGTGTGTTTTGGTCAGCAAGCAAGTGCAAAGTGCCACAGCATCCAAATTATTACAGTTACTATAAATGTGTGTGTGTGTTATATGTATATATGTATATATATATTTTATATAAAGCTGAGACTTTATAATGTTTTCATTCGATTTGACGCACGTCAGCTGCAGAGAGCAGAGTGCAAGCAGCTAAGGCTAACAGAGCTAAGCAGCCATACCTGCTGGCTGCTGGTTGCTGCCTGCAACACCAGCAACAACAACAACAACAACTAACAATTGCAAGCAATAAATTTATAGCAGCTTCACTAACAACAACAGCAACAAGAGTTGCTGGCAACTTTTCAGTTGACGCATCATTTTCCAACTTCGTTTTTGCTGCTAATGCGGCAGCTGCTGCTGCTGCTGCAGCAATTGTTGCTGCCGTTGCTGCTGCTGCTTTATTATAATTTAAAGGCAAGCGCCTGCCACGCCCACCGGCAGTCTGCTGCTTTGTTTGTTTGTTTGATGCAGCAAAACTTCAAGCTGAACGCCTCGTTGTCATTGTCATTGCCAGCCAGACGTCGCTCTCTGTGTGTCTAGCTGACAGCAACAACAACAACAACAACAACAACAACAACAACAACAACAACAACAACAACGACAACAACAAGAGCAACAACTACGACAATCAACTTCTGTGTGCTGCGCATTTATTTGTTTTGTGTCAGTTTCGGTTACGTAAGTAAATTAATTAATTTTCAATTGCTTTAAATAAACAAACAGTTTGCCAATAGCAGCAGCAACAACAACTCGCACAACAACAACAACAACAACAACAACAGCTGCAGCAGCAATAGGAAGACCGCGCGAAGCGAAAGATAACAGCATGTTCTAGCACTATCTGGCAATATTTGTGTGCGGTTGCTTTGATGGAGTTGCCACTCGAGGGCAATTGCTTTACAATCGATTGCTCACTTATCGATATGTGTGTAATCGCTGTGATGGACTCTGCTATGAATGCAATGGAAACTATTTACGCCTACCTTATCGATAACAGCATAAACAGCCAACGCTTTGCCAATTACATTTTCAAATAATTTTAAGTAAAGTTAAGTTATCGATAGCATCAATAATTAAATTACTATGTATAGCTTAATTAAATACAGCCATAATCATAGATATGTATATTAACACATAATATGTTATCAATAACAGCAATTTGGAGTCTTCAAACTAATAAAAATGTTATCGATAACAGTCAAATGGAGTCTTTAAATGCAATAGAGCAATATACCGAAACTTTTATAGCTTAACTTAGTAGCTGATGATAATTCCATGAGGAATATGCTGTTAGCATTATCGATAACTAAATGCATATTCTGAAATTGAAATCGATAACAGCAATTTGGATAGACAAATTATACTTAGCCTCCCATTTAGTTATCGTTAGCCCATGGCCGCTACCTAGAGCTGCTGTTGATAGGTAATACACAAAGATATACAGCTAAACGTGAAGTATTAATCATGACTAAGTTATCGATAACAGCTAAATGTTTAAGTTTTGCTGCCTCAGCAACTATACAACAGTTAGGCATCTATATTATCTCTACTATATGTATATACCATAGCTATATAGCTATACCATATAGCTATAATATAGCTACCATATAGCTATAATATTTATATATATTTACTTCTCTCAACTCTACCTTTCAGACTCTGGCTATAATCTTCCCTCTCCACTCCTCCTGGTGGTGGCACTGCGAAACTTTTGTGCGCCAACTTTAACTTGCAACTTGTTTCAACTTTAAAGAGGAATTTGTCATAATGATATGGAACCAAAAAGGCGTCACGCTATCTCACTCATCCGAGCAAGTTCATGCTCCAGCTCTCTCTCTCTCTCTCCCTGTCTCACTCTACCACTGTCTCCCTGTGTCCCCGCCATTCGCTGCCTGTTTAAGCACTCAACGCACTATATACCCGTTATGGCTCAATTCGTCAGGCAATTAAGCTTCAGGCAGTTAAAGCAAAAGCCAAAGCAAAAAAAAAAAACTGAAAATGTGTAGCTCAAGAATTTCAACAGATTTAAGCAGACCGAACCACCGAGCCACCCAAGCGCCCAGCCACCCCATAGACCCCATTGAGCTAGCAGTTTCTTCAAGTTGTCGAATTTGTTCTCAAAGTGTTTGTTTAATTAGCAAATAAAGCGGAAATCTGCCTACGCGAGGACTATAACAGCGACGGCTCGCCTGCCTGTCTGCCCGTCTGTTGGCCATTTCTCTTAGCCAAGAGCGTTTTTCTCTTTGCCTTCAAAGCTTCGGAAACTCACCACGAAATTGAGCGAGCGCCACGCACTGCGCAGGCCTGAAAGCAATTACGACTCGTTAACTCTCTCCCTCCCCCTTTCTCCCGCACCTGCTCTGCCGTTGGCCACCTCCGCTGGCAGTCCTTTGACTTTGGCGCCCTGCCCCAAAACGTTGCGTGGCAAAGCTGTTTTACATTTAAATGGCAACTGTGGCGACAGCGGCTTCTCTTGTCTTTGTTGCAATTGTCTTGCGGCGACGGCAGCGCAGCGCTGGGCGGGCCGCGGCAAGATACCAGCAAGTGGGTCACTGGGCCAGCAATCAACAAACAGTCGGCGCGGCAATCGCACAGCAGCTCTTCCGCTGCGCTGACGTCACAAAAGCCGTCTTCTGTTCCTTTCTTTCTTTGTCTTTGAGGCTGCAATCACCCACTTAACCAGTCAGCCACGCCGCCATAGGCCTGCCAGCTGCAGCAAGCCATTCCAAGCATAGCCAAATGCGCACGCGTAGCGTAGTCTATACACGGAGCGGAAGAAGCATACCCAGCTGCTTACACTTAAAGCTGAGAGAAGCGAGGAGCTTTTCGAGAAGTTTTTCTGTTTGCCTTTAACTTCTCCCTTTAATTTCTCCCTTCAACTTCTCCCTTCAACTTTTCTCTTCAGATTTTCTCTTGAACTTATATATCTATGTCTTATGTCTCTAAAGCTTCTCTTCAGAACTTCTCCATTCAGCTTCTTTCATTAGCTTATCTCATCAGATCCGCTATTCAGCGTCTTTCAACAGCTTCTCTCCTGAGCTTCTCTCTTGAGCTTCTCTCGAGAACTTCTCCTTTCAGCTTCTCTCTACAGCTTCTCTTTTCAGCTTCTCTCTTCAGCTTCTCTACAGAACTTCTATTTCCAGCTTCTCTGTAGAGCTTCTCCTTTCAGCTTCTCCCTTCAATTTTTCTCTCGAGTTTCTCTCTTGAGCTTCTCTCTCGAGTTTCTCTCTTGAGCTTCTCCCTTCAGTTTTTCTCTCGAGTTTCTCTCTTGAGTTTCTCTCTTGAGCTTCTCTCTTGAGCTTCTCCCTTCAGTTTTTCTCTCGAGTTTCTCTCTTGAGCTTCTCTCTTGAGCTCCTCCCTCTAGTTTCTCTCTTGGGCTTCATTCCAGAGCTTCTCTTTTCACGTTCTCTCTTCACATTCAGCTTCTCTCTAGATCATCTCTCCTCAGCTTCTCCCTACAGCTTTTCTCTCTAGCTGCCTCTAACTTCTCTGTTGGCCTCTCTCTTGACTTACTATTCATTTATCCGTAAGCCTATTTCAATTAGCTGGCACTACTCTCGCCTCGAACTGAGCGGCCATCAACTGCGCCATATAAGCCAGCTCTTCAGAGGCTGCAAAGGCTTACTATTAAAACTTATCTTTTATGAACAGTATCGCCATTATGTTGGCTCTTCATATTACAATTATTGTTAAACTGCATAATTACCTGACCACTGTTAGGAAAATGACTTAATTAGCAGCACTGCGACTGACACGTAACAAACAAGAACAAATTGTTTTCGTTTCATGTTTGCTGGCAAAGTTTCTATCCAAAGGGTATCCATGGAAAGGTATATAGTTGGGCTAACATTAGAAAGCAGAAATGGGGAATGAGAATGTTTGAGATGAGAGCTGGCATATAAAATAAAATAAAAATTGAATAAAAAATAAAATATTTATTAATATAAAAATTTTTAATATACTTTTAAGTACAATAAAATATTTTTATAAATATTTATTTATAAAAAAATATATACAATTTTTATTTCATTATTAAAAACTAGTTTTTGCGCTTAAATTATTTACTCCAAAGTTTTGCTCCAATTTAATACAGGGTAATCCCAGACTCGCGCTAACTTTGCACCAACAACAGCAACAGCAACAACAACAACAAATACAAATAAACTTTTATATGATTTTTTTATGATTAAATTGTTGTTGTTGCTGCACAAAATGCGGTGCAAAGTGGCAAGTGGCAAGTGGCAAGCGGCAACTTTTTTTACAGCATTTCGTTTTTTATTTTTATTTATTTTATATATGTATAATTTTTATGCTGTTTTTATTTTTTGTTATTGTTGCGCGGCTGTCGGCGGCGACATTTACGTTGTTGTTGCCGTCTGTAAGGCTGCAGATTTTTATTTTTTTTTTCTGGCATACCGAGTCGAGTCATTGTTTGTTACTAAGAATGAGGTAGATTGACTGGCAATGACTTGAAGCTCTGTCTATTTGATTGGCTTTGTGTCTGTCTCTGTCTGACCGCCTATCGCTGCCTGCTACTATCTATCGGACTAACCTTTCAGCCCTAACTAGCCGGCTAGTCGCCAGCTACAGAGTATGTGCGACTCGAGCAAATGCAACTCGCTTTCCATACATACATATATTTTTTATTTTATTTTCATTTTTTGCGTGTTCCCCGTATTATTAAATTGATGTTGCGCGCAATTTTAAGCGCTGCCAGTAGCAGCAGCCGCAACGGCAGCCGCAGCAGTAGCAGCAGCAGCTAAGCAAATGCAAATTTAAAATGGCGTCGCTGGGTAACAACAACAATAACAGCAGCAGGCTGAGAGCAAAAAGGAAAACGTGTTGCTGCCCACAGGATGCAACGAGGACAGCAACAGCAAGAGCAACAACGACGGCGATGCCAACAATGCGATGCATGGAAATTAGCGCCAAGGCAACGGCCAAGCAAACAACAGCAACAAAAGCCCGAGATTAGGCGTCGCACAAATGAAAGAAACACACAAACAGCCTTTGCCCACTGACGGACAACACAAGAGTAGGCGAGTAGGCGTGACTGGCTGGTGGGCTGGTGGGCTGGTGCGCTGCGATTGTAGGTGCGGTAAAAGCCTCTGTTGACGGACGCCAAGAGGAATTGTTGCTCTGCATAATTGATGTTTGCTCGCATGAGTGCTGGAGAGGGAGGGGAAATGGGAGGCGATTGCGGCGTATGAGCAATGCGAAACAAACAAAAAACTGAATAGAAAACTGCGACAAGTGCGTAAGGACTGTATGAAAACACAAGAAGTGGACAGAGCACAGATGCCAGCTGCCAGCTGCGACTCAACATGCCGCCAAGTGTTGCAGCAATCGAAACAACACTAATGACTAGAGAGTCATATCGATAAGTGCACATGGGCGGGAAGAGGGCAGAAACAGAGAGCAATAGAGCAATAGATGGGTTATTGAACTGAGATATTGAAGGCCTCTGACTCTCAAAATAGTTCATATTTGCCTTACATATATAAATTATACATATATATATTTTATTTTAACATACAAATATTATATTATAATATTTTTAAACATTTTTATACATTTTTTTTTTAATTTTTTATATTTTTTTAATATTTTGTTTATAATTTTTTATGTATTTTTATATATTTTTAAATTTGATTGTATTTTGTTTATATTGTATTTATATTTTTTAATTTTTTTTTCACTTTTTCATCGATAAAAAAAATGGATTTGTGAAGCTTGATGAACACAAATTCAATTGGGGCCCACTGCGTATACGTAATATGTGTGCTAACTTTGATAACTTGGGATCTATGCCAAATTGTCTTGTAGATTTCTCTGTTAATAGAAAGCAGGGCATACCAGAGACAATATAATATATATATATATATATATATATATATCTATATATATAAAATTCTCGAGTGTGGTGTTTGTTACCAAACTACTCCGAAACGGCTCGACCGATTCTCACGAAATTTTTTATGCAGATCGTGTAGGACTGAGAATCGGCCAACATCTATTTTTTATACCCAAATAATAAATAATTGCGCTAATTATTGATCAAGAAAATAATACATGTTATACACCAATCAGTTTTCCAACTTGATTTATTACAACAATGCCACGAACTACCTGCCAAAAAACAAATGTTAAGGGAAAAAAGATAAATGAGTCGTCAAACAAACAGATCTAGAGGCATGCAAGATAGAAGAGCAATAAGATCAGATGCAGAAAGGCATCAAAGTAATGCAGATGTCCGTGTAAGAATGGCGCAGTTACGTGCATCACAATTACAAGAGGTACGAGATGAGCGAAACCAACAAAGACAATTGGAACGAAGAGAAGCGCGCAGATTCGTAGCCAACAGACGTAGAGGGATTGACCAACATCAACAAGTACTTCGAACATTTACATCACATTCATTTCTTCGACTAGCATTTCAGTATGAGCCTGATGTTGAATATTACGCTCATTCCAAAGAGGTAATTGGTACATTGGACAAGGAATGCCCGCACTGTCAAGCCCTTAAATTTAAAAATGAGCCAATTGGGATGTGTTGCTCATCAGGAAAAGTGAAACTTCCAGAAATTGAAACACCGCCGGAACCATTGCACGGCCTTCTTATTGGTACTGATCCAAATTCTTCGCTGTTCTTGCGTTCAATTCGGCAATTCAATTCATGTTTTCAAATGACATCGTTCGGAGCAACGGAAATAGTTAAAAATACTGCTGCAAATGGTCAACAATTTAATTCCACATTCAAAATCAAAGGCCAAATTTACCACAAAGTCGGCTCATTACTACCAATGCCAAACGAACCTTATAAATTTTTACAAATTTACTTTATGGGTGGCGAGGACTCCGAACGGGCACTCGCCAATCGCGTGAATACACGTTGCAACTATAATCACCTCAATTCACCATTTGCAACGCGCATTGTCAGCGAGCTGGACGCTCTGTTAAATGAGCACAAACACTGAAGTATTCAGAAATACCTCAATATTTTACATGGGCTCAATCGAAAAAATGGATGCCCCGCAAGCAAGGCACACCAGTTGAGGCGTGCCCCGGCTTATTTAAGTCAAATAATTTGGGTCGTGTATATACAGTCCATCCAAGGCAGACCGAATGCTTTTATCTACGACTGTTGTTGGTTAATGTCACCGGACCATTGTCATTTCAAGCTATACGTGAAGTAAACGGACAACAGTATCCAACGTATAAAGATGCATGTCTTGCACTAGGCTTGCTAGAAGACGACAATCATTGGGACAGTATGCTTGCTGAAGCAGCATTAAACTGCACAGGAATACAAATTCGATTACTATTTGCTATTGTACTGACTACATGTTTCCCGGCCCGAGCACAAATTTTGTGGGATAATCACAAAGATTCAATGACTGATGATATATTGTATCAACATCGTACAAGACGGAACGACCTTACGATATCATTCAGTGACGAAATGTACAATGAAGCATTGATTGCTATTGAGGATCTTTGCATTGTCATTGCGAATTTACCAATCAGTCATTTCGGTATGAGCTCACCAAATCGAAGTGTATCTCATTTAATTGACACAGATATGAATCGTGAACTGCAGTACAATTCTATTGAAATGGCAGCGATTGTTACTCGCAATGTTCCACTATTAAATGATGCACAAAAAGTAATTTACGACCGCATTATGGAGGGAGTTTCGGCAGGACAAGGGGGACTCTTTTTTTGGATGCACCAGGAGGAACTGGCAAAACATTCCTTATTTCGTTACTTCTTGCCGAGATACGAGCAAAAAAAGGCATCGCATTAGCTGTTGCATCATCTGGCATTGCAGCTACTTTATTAGATGGAGGCAGAACAGCTCATTCGGCATTTAAGCTGCCACTGAATATTCAAAATAACCCAGATGCAGTTTGTAACATTAAAAAACAATCATCCATGGCCACTGTGCTGAAACAGTGTAAAATTATTATCTGGGATGAATGCACCATGGCACATAAGCATTCGCTGGAGGCATTGGATAGGACAATGAAAGATATAAAAAACAACGACAAACTATTTGGAGGCACTTTGTTACTCCTTTCAGGTGATTTCAGACAAACACTTCCCGTTATTCCACGATCAACATACGCTGATGAAATTAATGCTTGCCTCAAATCGTCCCGACTGTGGCGTAATGTTGAACGAGTACAACTGACGGTGAACATGCGCGTTCAAACGCTTCAGGATCCATCCGCCGAAACTTTTTCGAAACAGCTATTAGATATTGGCAATGGGAAAGTTGCCGTACATGAAAATACTGGATCAATAAAATTACCAACCGGTTTTTGCACAATCGTCCACTCGCAAGATGTTCTCATCGACTGTATATTTCCCGATGTACACACACAATATATAAATCTTGACTGGCTGGCAGAAAGAGCTATTTTAGCAGCGAAAAATGTGGACGTTCATGGATTAAATTTCAAGATACAACAATTGTTGCCAACAGACTCTGTGTCATACAAATCTGTTGATACAGTTTGCAATACTATCGAAGCTGTAAATTACCCAGTAGAATTTTTGAATTCCTTGGATTTGCCAGGCATGCCACCGCACCACTTACAATTGAAAGTAGGATCTCCGGTGATTTTGCTCCGTAACTTGAACCCACCGCGGCTGTGCAATGGCACACGATTGGTTATTAAAATAATAAAATAATAAATGAAGAACGTGATTGAGGCCACCATTTTAAAAGGCAAGTTTCAAGGTGAAAATATATTGTTGCCACGAATCCCCATGATTCCTACAGATGTGCCAATTGAATTCAAACGCATTCAATTCCCAATTAGATTGGCATTCGCGATGACAATCAATAAGTCGCAAGGCCAAACGTTGTCTGTATGTGGTTTAGATTTGGAAACACCATGCTTTTCCCACGGACAACTATATGTGGCATGTTCTCGCGTCGGGAAACCATCAAGTTTGTTCATATTGGCTAAAGATGGCCTAACAAAAAATATTGTGCACTCTATTGCGCTTAGCGAATAATCTGTATTTTTATTAACTGTCATTTTTAACAATAAATAAATCGTACTTCAGTTGTTTATAACGTTTTCGACTATAACTTCATCCCCATACACTTATAGTAACTTAGATATTAGATATTTGAAAAAGGCAAAACAACGTTTGCCGGGTCAACTAGTATATATATATATATATATATATATATATATATATATATATATATATATCTATTATTTACATTATATTATTTATGTATATTAGCTATGAATAGTATTGAGAGTCTGGCTGAGCCAACGACTGCCAGCTGCCTCGCCTGCTACGCGCAGGCAAATCAAATTGTCGCCTATTAGTGCAATTAGCCGGGGACATCACCGAAAAGGCGCACGGAAACAGCCGCAAATGCGAGGCGAGCGAGCAGGCAGCTGCCTCGGAAAAAGCTGAAGCAACGGGGCGCACGAAAAAGCAAAGCAACAAACAGAGAAACACGCGGGAGAGACAAGCATGTGTGTGTGCATGTGTGTGGGTGTGCGGGTGTGTGTGGGTGTTCAGCTGTCAAATTGACATGAGAACAAAACAGCAAACAACTTTGTTTCAATTTGATGAGCATTATTAAAAATTAATCAGAAAATTTGCATTTATTTATAAACAACTTACGGCGCACGCACGCACAGCACTCAGTCAATCTCCCACTGTCCCCCTCTCTCTCCCTCCCTCTCTCTCTCTCTCTCTCTCTCTCTCTCTCTGTCTCTCTCTCTCTCTCTCTCTCTCTCTCTCTCTCTCCTGGCTTGCCTGCTTCATCTGCTAACATGCAAGTGAAACTGAAACTGATGTAGACATTTACTGAAAATTACGTAAATTAAATTTGTTTTTATAGCGGACAGACGCTTAACTGTGCCCCACACACACACACACACTCACGCACACACACACACTCACACAGCTGCAGCTGAAAAGGGCAGCTTAATAAGTAGCGGCCACATACGCAACCCAAAAAAAAAAGAGAAAAAAAAAATGAAAAACAAAATGAAATGAACAAAACTTCGCTTCGTAGTCGTCGGCCCATGAGTCGACCCTGGCGCAGGCGGCGGCGGTGGCAGCGGCAGCGGCTGGGGCATAATGGGCGGCTATGGGCGTGTCGGGTCGTGCTGGCTGCCCGGGCAAAGGGACTACAAAGTAATAAGCCCCACAACGGGAGGCGCCAGACCTTGGGTCATGCCCAAGCACCCTGGTAATAATGTGGTAAACTGAGCAAATGCCTCAGCCTCAGCCACTCGGCCACGTTCGAGTGTGTTTATATATATATACTATATATTTATATATATATTCATACATATATGTTGTTGTTGTGCGTATTTTGACTGCCGCGATTGTTAACAAATATGCGTAACACAAGAAGCGCACCGAAAACGCAGATTATGCAATGCCCGCAAAAATGAACACATGATTTAAGGCTTTAATAAGCCAAACAAAAAGATAAAAGAAGCCAAAAAAAGAAACTGAGCAACGCAATGCGAAGCTCAGAGATGAGTAGCTCAAGTGCCAAAGGAGCTGAGCGAGCTCAAGTGGAATCATGGCTTGAGCTGAGGCCAATCAAACTCGTTTAAAGTAGAGAACTTACAAAAAAAATGTTTGAATTTCTTAAAGTGAGCTCTTGACTTTTTTAAAGCGAATATTTAAGAATATATATAAGATATAGGAAATTGTATAAAATGCAAAATTAATCATATATTATTAATCTTGAGCTCTGCCTGACTCTCGACTTGACTATGACTCAGACTCGGACTTCAGACTTATTCGACAAATTTGTGGGCTGAGTCAGACACAGACTCGCTCAAATCAAACATATATCTCAAAATTTTCAAGTAATTCGTACGCAAGATACAAACGTATAGTAAACTGAAAAAGAGAACTCCACACAACTATCATATATCATATATTAACTATCATATATAAAATATCATATATCATATCTTATATTTCTTATACCAAATATCATATATTGGATAAACTTAAATTGATCAGTGTATATCATATATCATACATCATATATCATATATCATATGTCATATATCATATATCATACATCATATATCATACGTAATATATCATATATCATATATATCATATGTAACATATCATATATCATATATGCTACATAAATATTATGCAATTGTTACTTTGCTGAACATATTTATTTTATTATTAATTATTTTATTTTCTTTTTTAATTATTTATTTTATTATTAGCTATTTTTGTTCATTATTTTATTATGTATTATTTTATTTTATTTTTAATTCATTGTATTTAATTTTTAATCAATTTATTTTCCATTTGAATACTTTATACAATCCTCTAGCCCACATCCACCCAGCCCAACACACAAATTCCGTTTCGCAGCTTTAAAATCTAAATTCCGACTGGAATCTACCCCATTTTTTTTTTTTTGCGACTCGTAGGCCGAATTTGGTTTTTAGCTAGGCCAAATGTAATTAGAAATCTGTGAAAACATTTTGCCTCTCGCCCTTCGTCTTTGTATAAATATTTTAACACTGCCTGCCCCATCCACCCGCCCCCGCCGCCTCACCCGCTCGTCAGAAGTCAGCTTTGTCATTTGCGCCGAGTGCGAGACTTTATTGCCATAAATTACTTAATTTGTTTACCTTTTCACAATTGAAAGCCCATTGAACGTGTCTGCATTTAAGGCAGGGCCCCGAAGTCCGAACCCAAAGCTGGGACTGGGACTCGAACTGGGACTGAGGCGAGGGTCGAGCTGAAGAGTTGAAGGGCTCCGGCTCGTTTGTAACTTTCAATGTCGTTTATTCAACGGACGCCGCTGCCTGCTGCCAGCTCCCACACCCAAAGCAGAAAACAACGAGAATAGCTGGCAAAAGTTTCATTTACAGGCAACAACAACAAGATGGCCAAAAGCCCAGCGCAAATATCAATGATATGTTTGCTAAAAAACACGACAGACCGTCGCCTGGCCCATGTTCACGACGCGGCGTAGGCGTCGCCTCCAGTTGCAAAATGATTTCGTCTCCATTCTATACCCTGTTGGGTGAGCAGCTCGAACTGAGCTTGTTCAAATCCATGTTCCAAGCTGCAGAGGGCGTGGCCCTATTCAGTAAGTACTCAGTGAATCTCTGTCTGTATACTTTAAGTTTCATATATAGCCACGCCTCTCTTGGCCTTTGACATGTGTGAAGGATATCTGCCAGTCGGTTACACCCGCCTCCCGATTTGTTTTCTTTTTCTTCTTTTTTTTTGCCAGATAGGTCATGTAGTACAGTCCATCTGCCCTTCAGTCGCAGCTGGCAAAGTTTGTGGCACAATTGGGTCGCGAGTCCTTTGGGCCTGGCGCTTGCTTCTTAGCCAACATTACGTGGCTCGCTCTTGACCAAAACCGAAAACCCAAACGCCCAGCCCAGCAGACCCCAATCCAATCCAGCCAAATAAACAAACAAGCAACGCAACCCAGCTCAACCAATAATTGTAAATTAAAATTGAAATAAATGTTAAGAACAGAAGGGGGATGAAAAAGCTGAGATAGGGATAGCCAATGAGAGAGGCGGTGGCACTAGCTTGGTCTGGCTTGAAAGTGATTCCAGGAAGTAAACGTCGGAAGACTCTTCAGAACTTACGCAGAACTTGATTAATTCTTATAGAAAATAGATATATTAAAGCGCTCTATAAATAAATACCTTACATATATATAATTATCCTATATATAATCTATTGTATACCCTATGCAATAGATTCAACTTTATTTATATATATTTTTCAGTGCTGACTGCACAAGAGTGATACTATTTTCGATAACTCTCCTTCAACAGCTATACGAATTATCGATAACACTTAGCTATAAAAACATTTAATAGGACTTGCCATTTGATTTAATATAGCCTGATTAATTCTTCAGCTAATATTTCTCGAAAAAAAAAACCCTGAAGAGTAAAGTGGGTTTATTATTATTATGACTTCCTAACTCTGCGCATATTAAGACAATTTATCCAAAATTTAATATAGCACTTGAAGCATAGATAATTCATTTTGAGTGGCATAAAATAGGCTTTAATATGAAATTGAAAACAAGCTGATACCTTTAAACCAATTAGATTTAATAGCACTTTCTTTTACTATGGCTTCTTCTATTTTCTTCTATAACCTTGTCAGATACAAGATACTCTGACTTGATGTGCATATATACATACATACATATATCTATATCTATCCAATTAAAATGAGAATTGCAAACAAGTTTATCTCTCATCTTCCACCTGGACTGGAGCATATCTCCTGCCATTCCGACTTCAGCTCTGCTACGTCCCGCCATTATTCGGTTTTTGCTGCGCTCATGAAAATGGATTGAACTCGCCAAGGGGCGCCACTTAATACGATGCGGCTCAGTTTCAACTGTTCGCATTATGACCTATGTATCCATTATTGCTGCCATTGTTGCTACTGCTGCTGCTGTGGCTGAGACTGTGGCTGAGACTGCGGCTGCTGGCTGCTGGCTGCTTCTGGCCTGCCTAATAGCTAACGTTTCATCTAATTCTCAGCTCCGTTGCCAGACGCTTTTGTTCGCATTTCACTAATGTATTTTTACCAGCAGCAACAGCAACAACAAGGCATAATGCCGCCATATAGCAAGCAGCGGGTTATCAAAAGCTCAAAGCTAGCAGACTCAGACGCAGCCACAGCCACAGCTGGATTGCGCACAGTGGTGCACCACTCATTTGCCAAGCGACAATTAATGGTAAAGAAATTTTATTTATTCTTTTTATAGTAATAAAAAAAATGAATTAAATGAATAAAAATTATTAAATACAAACTGAAAAGATGAATAAAGAAATGATATATTCTGATGTCTGATTGATAAAAATAAATAAATTTTTAATATATATAAACTAATCTCTATTGAAAATTCTTTAATAATATGCATATAAATATTAATAAAAAATAAAAATATTTTCTATTTAGATTATTTAAATTATATTTGAATAATTTTGTAATATAAAAAAAAATGTATACAAAAATATAAATAAATTTCAATAACAAAATGAATTATTAACAAATAAAAATATTTAAAATATTATATGGAATATATTATTATATATTTTTAATAATCCATAAATTCACCTGGATCTAGATTTACTACCCATTTCAATCGCCTGCACACCACTGTGCCTTAAATAGAGCAAATACACACACATCGACATAGAAATCGACTTATAGCAAGATATGGATAGGGCTTGGTGGCTTGGCTTAGTAGAATAAGCAAAGAGTTGAAAGTACAATTGATGCCATCTGCTGCAAGTGCCCGCTAATGCCTGTGCTTAAGTCACGGCTGGCAAGGCTCTCCCACTCCCTCTCCCAGTCTCTCTCTCTCTCTCTCTCTCTCTCTGTCATCGTCTCTCTTAGCCTGCTGTTTATAGCTCACCCTGCCATCGCATGTCATCAATGAGTTTATCAATCGAAATTCGCGTCGATTCGAGTGTGTGAAAATCAACACTCGGCTCTGTGCGTGACAAATTGGCGATCGCAGGCACAGTGGGGCCAAGGCGCCTAAATCAATTAGGGCACGAAAAAAAGGCAAAGCACTTCGGCTATTGTTATAGCGGGGCATAGAAGAGGAGAAATGAAAGCGAATTTCGTGTAAATAAACAAGCCCAAAAGTCATTTAATTGTATCAATTTAAGTTATGTTAAAAGCTGCACCGCCCACAGCCGCCAGCAGCCACCGCCAACAGCAGCGATAATAACAATAACAATGGCATTATCAAGACGTTTCAGGCCGTGGAAACAGCAATTAACAAGAATGTAGCAAGGCGCGATGAAGGCGCTGATAGGCCGACAAATACCCTGACAAGTGTTGTGGAAGAAGATATATAAATATATATATATATGCTCAAAAAGTCGATTATATCGGAAATATATGAAGAGACTTTGAGCTTAGGCAATAGTAGGCTTATCAAATACCCTGTAAATTGATCAAAGAGCACCTCAGATAGAGTCTAGTGGCGATATCTTATGATATTTATAGACAAAAAGGAATTTGAGATAAAGGGAAATAATATTTGAAGAATTTCAGCAGAGCTTGCTAAACTAAAGGTACCCTGTCAGTATTTTAGAATACAGAAAAGACTACCAAAGACTATTTCCAGTCAATACAATCAATCTCAAAGCACTTATCATGACTATAAGATACCCTGCTCATACTATAATATACCCCACTAGCTCTTCACTTTGCAGGGTATACAGCATTTATTTGCCTGTTTTTTTTTTTGTTGTACTCTTTGTGTTGTTTCTTTTCACTTTACGTTTCGCCTGGCTCTTGCCCTGCGTTTTCTCTTTTCTTCCATGGGGCGGGCGAGGGGCACGCATGTATGTGGCAGGCGCAAAGATGGTCCTGAGAGCCTGGCATGGAAAGTCACTTGCCAGCGGAAAATCATTGAACCTGGCCAGGCGGACTAATGGCCCAAATGGTAATCGCTGCTGCCGAAATCCCATCAAGTTTTCCCTTTTGCCAACGAGGCGCGTCTGAGCCGCAGCTCCAGCCACTGCCACAGCCACAGCCACAGCCACAGCCCCAGCACCAGCCACTGGCCTCTGAGCCGCTATCAGACGCATTTTCAAGGATATTGATTGCAAAATACTCGCGTATTCATTACCAGACAAACAACTCAACTCGAAGCGAATTCAATAAAAAAAGTTCCCCAGCCCCAGCGTTTGCGACTAATTGATGAACAGCCATTGCGAAGCGGATGCCAGTGAGAAAAGTCTAGGGTATTAGCTTGATATATAACTTAAAGAGCAGAAATGAAGTTAACCGTTAGCAGCGCAGACTTAACATAAAGTGGTTAACATTGCTGTTAAGCATGTACATTAAACAGTTGAAGTGTCAGCTTAAAGCTGTGGCTGGACTTCAAGTCAAGTTCATTTGCCATTGCTATGCATAGCTTTCAGTCAGCACTGAGTCGGGGCCAAATTGAGATACCAGCTTTCTCAGTTGTCTCTGTTTTTTGGCTCGGATTGCAACTGCATTTTGAGCCGCATAAATTGCCAGGCCCCAAGTCATGTGGCTGCAATGCCAACCAGCTGGCTGCAACAGCAACTGGGCAGCTGCAGCTGACAGCAACTGTTCCTGATTAGCCATTGGTGCATGCAATTTCGCCCACTCGCCGGCCGGCCGATGTGCATTCAAATTGCCTGCAACAGCAGCTGCTTTAGAAGCTCGCCCAATCGCAGCCCCCGACTAGCTGCAACTGGGCAAAAACACCTCAAAGTAAACAAATTTTCGGTGCACGCTCTAATAAAAACGCAAACAGTGATCGGAAACCCAATGTCCGGCCTAGATTACTGTCCGCCCAGCATCAGCCGCTGTCCATAAGGATGACAGCGAGGCTCATCCGATGCTATTAAGAGCAGCAGCAGTAGCAGCAGCAGCGTGGCTCTAGTGGCAGCAAATCATAGCTCATTTGGATGCAGAGCCAAAGCAAGCGGGCAACTTGAGTGACTGACTATGAAATACCCTGTATGGCATATATATACTATATGCCCGACTTGTCATACCTCGTAAACAAGTATATATACTTAACAACTTTTGTTCTTTGAAATTAAAATTGATTGAACTGATTTCGATAATTATCGATATATACATTTTATATATTAAAGCTAACAGTTATACTTAACTTCTGGCTCTTAAAGTTCAAACATTACAGAAATGTGTAACATATATGCATAGTTATATATAAAAAAAACCATCATAATGTAATATGTACAAATCGATGATTATCGATAGTCAGCAGCTATCGAAAATACACTTAAGTTGATCGAATTAAGGTATTTCAGCTGATTCTCTTCACCTCGATTATGTTTGAATGCAATATCTTCAGCGCTACTTTATCATATTGTTTTTCAAGTGAATACTATCAGAGCTGAAGAGAAAGAGACAGAGATAGAGAGAGAGAGACAGAGATAGAGAGAGAGAGAGAGAGAGAAGTGGAGGAAAAGATAGTAAAGTGGACATAAAGCTGTGCATATATGTGAGACATTGATACGCAGCTCGAAGCGAAGCAGCACACACATATACACCCACACAGAATAGAGAGAGAGAGAGAGAGAGAGAGAGAGAGAGAGAACGAGTCCAGCTGTATACAGAAACCAAATACACTTAGGCGCAAAGTAGCGGCATTTATGCGTGTGTGCGTACCTCAACAGGCAGCTGCTCGTTGAAACAGGAGCCCGATTTAATAGTGGGTAAAGTGCCTGAAACGAATGAAGTGGCTCAGCGGGAAGGCAGAACGAGCCCGAGCCCGAGCTCGAGCCCCAACCCCAGGCCCAGACCGGTGCGGGGCTGTGTTTTCTGTGTTGAGCTTTTGAGCTGCATCAACTACGCAACGGAAAACGATTTTCGTTCGCCTTAAATTCCAAAACAAAAACAAAAAAAAGTGAAAAGCTAGTGCCGACTACTGAATACCCTAGCAAGGTTGAGGAACTCCGAGTTGGCAGAGAAAACTTTCACGTGATTTGTTCTGTGTTGAGTATTGGATATTGAGTATCTGGGTGGATCGACAGTGAAAATTATCCTTGATTCCTTGAAACAGAAATCAACATGTAGAGTTCAAGGATCTTCATCCAAGGATAATATCCCATAACTATTTACATTTTACAGTGTATTTGGCAGTCAGTCAATTGCCTCTCTCCACAACAATTTCCATTTGTTTTTCCTTGTTGAAATGTCCACATAATTCCGCATAGTGGCAGGACAGCCTGGCAAATAGTACTGCCTCGACACCTTCTCTCCTGCTCTCTGTCTCACTCCTGTGCACCCTCGCTGGAGTCGCCCATTATACTTTCAGGCAATTGACGCTAATCCCGCCATTTGCGCAACTTCCACATTTCGCTGCTTTCTTTTTGCAGCACTTTTATGACAGCGACGTTTTGCTTATCTATAAATTAGTGCATGGCCGACTACAAATCAGCGCTCGCAATCTCAGCTCCTCGACGTCCCTGTAACTGTCCCTGTCCGGCTGCCCGGGCAAATGCAAAATCTATGCCAATTTATGTAAATCAAAGTTTAAATAAATGTTCGATGCCCTCGCGCCGAAACCGAAACAGAAACAGAAACCGCACCAGACTAAACCCCAACCAGAGCAAAGACCAAAGCAGACCAGACCAGACCGTGCCAGAGCCCAAACCAAGGACAGTTCCAGACACCGAAAGAAACTTATTTGAACAGACGTTGCGGAAGTGCGGGTAAGCTGGTGTCTCAACCAAAGGAGCAGCACTGTAAAAAAGGAACAAACGCTGGCAGGAGGGCTGTGCCATACTTTGCTTGTTTGCCAGCCGCATAATTCAATTGGCGTCGTCTACGACCAAAAAAGAACAGCATAAGAGCGAAAAACACGCAAGACTTGACCAAAACAAGCACTTGCGCGACCACTTGATACCCTGTAAGTGAGTGGGTGTGAAGTAAAAAACCTATAAAAAACAGTTGAGTATAAATATGGAATAGAATAAATACCAAAAATTCTTTATTTATTTATATATAAGAAAATCGATATATATCGAAATTAGAGTACTATATATTTATCGAAAATTTGCTGTCACTCTGTTTATAAATATGTACAATTGCTAAGAGTTCAATTTATATAAAAAATAATATCGACATATATGGAATTTAATGCTATCGATAATTATCGATTTGATTTACCAAATTTCACTATTTAAAATATTAATTATCCATGCTGGCTGAAACAGTTTTTGTGATTGTAATTCCTTCCAAGAGACAAACAAGGTAATCGGTAGTTATCGATATATATATATTCTGCAATAACCGTAATATTCCGCTTATAAAACAAGCGTATTCCCGCTTTCAAGCCATTTCAACCGGGTGTAGGGCATGGAAACTGAGCCAAAACAGAGCAGCCACAAGACAAGAGAAGAAGGACACACCAGGACATGCAGACAAATGGACAGCCAGACAATAGGACATCCAGCTGCTGCTGCTACTGCTACTGCTGCTGCTGCTAGTGCTGGCTGGTAGCAGCGTTTTCTTTTGGCGCTGTCACCTACGTTACCGGCTATCGAATTTCCTTTGGCATAGAAATCAATGCAGCTGTCGTAGTGGTGTCGGTCCATCTCCTGCGCCTGCTCCTAGTGCCCCTCCTGGGCTGGCATTCCGTTTCCACAAAGCCGAACAAAACGAAATCAAATAAAGATAAGGAACACAATTGTTATGGCAATAGAACATTTTCATATTATCATTTGATGCGACTTTAACCGATCTGATTTCTGCCCCAGAGGCTTACGGGCCGACATCTGAGGCAACTCCTAAAGCAAAAGCATCGCATTCCCAACCAAAACCAACAACAAGAAGCCTCCAAACACTTTAAGCGATAATTCAAGCAGAATTCTATGGTATTTGTGACTTCTTTGAGTGTTGTAAATTGTCTCTGCCAATGGCTGAGCTCTAACTCTACTCTGAGTTCTAGCTCAACTCTGACTGAGCTCTAAGTCAACTCGTGCTCTCCCAATGCATTTTCTCTGACTATGCCAATCTCAGTACCTCTGGCTGATCTCTAGCTCTGCTTCTAGCACTGCCAATGGCTCTGCTTCTAGCTGAGTTCTAGCTCAACTCTGGCTGAGTTCTAAATTAACTCTGGCTGAGTTCAAGCTCAACTCTGGCTCGTGCTCTCCCAATGCCTTTTCTCTGACTCTGCCAATCTCAGTACCTCCGGCTGATCTCTAGCTTTGCTTGTGGCTCTGCCATTGGCTCTGTTTCTAGCGCTGCCAATAGCTCTGCCTCAGGCTGAGTTCTAGCTCAATTCTGGCGCTGCTTCTGACTCTGCTCAGGCTCTTCTCTTACCTCAGCTCTCTGCGTTTGGCACTGGTGTTGGCTCCACTTTGACTTTAGTTTGCCTCAAGTCGCCCGACAGTAAAGAACTTACTTCTTAATTTTGTTTATTTTTGTTTTATTTATCATATTTGTTTTATTTATGTTTGTCTTATTTATTTTTGTTTTCTCTTAGTGCCTGTAATTTTCAAGCGTAAGCTGCTTATGTGGCGCCATCTGCCGACATATTTCTGCAAGCTTTTTTATAGCAGCTTTTAAGCTCTGGTTCGTGCTTTCACTGTTTACATTTCGAGGTTGTGTTGGAAAGTGGAGAGTTTGCTGCTGGCCAAGTTAAGAAAAAAGAAAAAAACAAGTTTTAAAAATATTATCTATATAAAGTTAAAAAAAAAGCTGGACAAAAGCGATTTTTAAATGAAATTAATATAAATAATAATTTTAATAATATTTAAAATAATAATAATGCTAAATAATATACTGTTTTTACTTCTCGAAGAAGTATTATAATAGCAATAATAAAATAAATTAAATAAAATATAAAAAATAAATATAAAAAATAAATATTCAAGTCACAAAATAATTTCCTTTAAAGCTAAACAAAACTTGTTTAATAGTTCCCATCAATGGATAATCCGATTGCCCACTTTAAGCTTTAAAGACAAACTAAATTTTATCCTATTGCCTTACGGAGTTCCCATACACAAAAGGACTTCATAACAGGCCACTCCCACACAGACGCCCCACTCCCCCCGCTTTGTTTATTGTCAATTCAATATTCACACTCATTAGTAACAAATGTTTTTTTCTTGGCTTATTTTGCTAATGCTGTAATCCCAGCGATATGTAAAAAAGGCCAAAACAATTGCGTGTCGAAAGTTGCGCAAATAAACAAATCATTAAATCGGCATTTAAATAATAATCAGTTATGGCTTTGAATTATTCGTAAGTTCATTCACACACATATTCACAATAATTCAATAAACAACAACAGCAAAAAAATCCTTTCCACACAATTAGACTATTTGAATGGAATATTCGAGCTAAGGCTACAGCCGCAGACGAAATTTTGCTGAACTAAAAAATGGAAAAATTTTTAAATTGATTCTAGATTCTAGATAAACAAAGAAACTTTTAAAAAAATTATTTTAGTTTTTATTTAAATTTTGTATTATTTTAGTTTTTATTAAGTTTGTATTTAAATTTTGTTTTATAGAGACAATATGATTTCAAGATTTTTTACATTTTTTAAGTTAAAAAAAATATAATTTTATATTATTTAAAAAAAATAAAAATATTTAAAAAATTATTTTAATTTTTATTTAAATTTTTGTATAATAGAGACAATATGATTTCAAGATTTTTACATTTTTTTTTTTAGTTCAAAAAATTATAATTTTTTAATATTTAAATAAAAAAAATTTTAGGTTTTAATAAATTTTAGATGTATTATAGACGTACATAGTTTATTACTCTATACAGTAATCTAGATCTAAAGATCAGACAAGCTAAGAAATTTTGAAAAGCTGTGATAATATCCCTCCATTTGTCAAATTGTTTTAAGAATCGAAGAGATATGGATATCAATAATCAATTTTCGTTCAGTGTCCGCCAGCTGTGGCCTGTCAATGCGTAGTCAACGAGAGAGAACAATTTGCTAATTGCAATCGGAATAACGACTATCAGCAATAAAGACAAATTAACCCCAAAATGACTAGACAATATCGGCAATCCAAACAGATACATATATATTCATATTCATATTCATATACGACTCTCGATTAGGTCATGCACACATTGAATCCTGTTCAGCAGTATTGCCACTCAATCAAACGTACCGACAGGGAACTCTCAGTTTAAGTAATACGAAATGCATCCCATATATCACATATCCCATTTATCATCTATCCTATACTACATCGTATCAAAAGTTGAATGCGCCCCAAAACAGAAGCTAATCAAAACAATGAGCAAAATACATCAACAACAGCGGCAGCAACAGCTTCACAAAAGAAGCTCAAACAAAACGTTTTGAACGCTCTATCAAAGGGTATAAAACTAGTGCTGTTCAGTTTGCTTGATAGTTAATATATATATATAATATATATATATATATATATATATATATATATATATATATATATATATATATATATATATATTATATATATATGTATATATATATATATATATATATATATATATATATATATATATATATATATATATATATATATATATATTATATATATATATATATATATATATATATATATATATATATAGTTATGATATATTTTTGATATATTTATATATATTTCAATTTAAATTTAAATTTTATTTTAAAAATTTCCAAAGATTATATCTTTTTTTTATAATTATTTCACTCCACTCTACTCTTGCTTAGTTAGAGTATTACAAGTTCGACGTGTCGCTCTTGGTTTTGTTTTTTGTTTTTCTATATGAAATTATGACAATGATATCCAGTATTTGGACACTGAGAGAGGTTGGCAGGGGCACCGGCTTAGCAGGTGCTCAATGGGCAAACGAGCATAAATAATGAATAAACGAATTTATATTAAATAAAATGTAGTCGACTAGGACATGCCCTGTACTTCAGAGAAGAAGAGAAAAATATATATATGTAGTAAAATTATATATAAAAAAAAAAATATGAAAAAAAATATATAAAAATATTAAAAATGAAAGAAAATAAATTAAATAATATAAATAAATTAAAAATATCATTGTTTTGCGTATGTATTTAAAAAAAACTATTTATTTTTATAAAAATTAAATAAATAAATTTAAAATAAAATAGATACATATACATATATATTTAAAATTAATAAAAATTAAGATTTAAAAAATATATTTCTAAATAAATATGTCTTAAGATCTCAGATTGAATAGGAAAACCAGAATCCAGGACAAGCAGCGGCTACCCCTCATACCCCCCAGTCACACCTTGTTTACAGGGTATTCTGAAAATTGATAAAAAAAAACACAAAAATTGCCGCTTAATCGTTTCGATGCCAATGATATGATACGACATGGCCGCAATAAACACCAAAAACAATTGTCCGAATATAAATGGAACGCTGCGGGCGGCGGTTGCTAGGGGCGTGGCATAGTTGACTATTAGCCACAATTTTTGTCAGCGGCAGCTGCCAAATTAACAACAAATGCGGCAAAAGTTTTAAATGATTTCTGAATTCTTGATTGCGATATATTTTGTTGTCATAAAAATATTTCGCTTCTACTAAATTTCGTCATTTTTTTCCACATATTTTTTTTTTTATCAATATTTTTATTCCCCTCTGTCGGCCTATTAAAGTTGTGATCTGGTTTTTTGGTCGTTTAGCTTATGACACTTTAATGGCCTTTCTGCAGCCTTTTGTTGCAAACATTTTTATGATCGAAAGTAAAATAGTTTATTATCGCTTATGGTGTCTTTCGAGCCGAATCACTGCCAGCTGAGGCCCTGCTGCTCGATAGATCATCGCGCGCCGATCGTTTGCCATTTTATCGCCCCACATAAACGAGGAAATCTAAATCGAAATCTAAACGCGAAACGTATTCATTAGCATAAAATTTGTTCTTCATTTGAAATATTTAAATCAAAACTTGAATTAGAATTCCAATTTAATAATAATATTTTCAATAATCGGACGCCCTGCAACGTTTTTAATGTGCTTGACGTAGGCGAGCCGCTGGAGCCCAAAAAGTCCGTCGAATCGAGTTCTGCTGCCAAATGTGTGTGTTGCAAAGGGAGTAGATCTCGATACGGCAATTAGAACTGTATTTGACAACTATCTACAACAATAATATATCTCTCTGTGCACTCAATACCATATTGATTAACTGGCTTAACTCATCTAATATTTATATGCCTCAATTAGGTTGTTTCTGTCCTTCCAGTTCCAGTCTGCCCCTCTTCCGCTTCCTCTTGCCATATGTATATCTCTCTGTCCGTCCCTCTCGTCGGCTGGCAATTCCGCCCGGTTTCTGCTCCTCTAGCCGTCCCCCTTCACTCACCTAGCCATCTTTTCATTTGTCCAACGGTTCCTCTGTCCGTCCGTGACTCTGTCTATTTGCTTGTCCGCCTAACTACCTCTCTGTCCGTCCATCAGTCCCTCCGTCTATCTATCCTGTGCCTCTAGTCACCTATCGCTCCGCCCTGTGTCCCACTTGAATATATGCTTATAAATATCACTTACAGCTAAAAGTATTATGCATATTTAAAGACGCCCACTGGCGGAGACGTGGCAAATAACGAAATTTCTCTATATTTTTCATTCGAATTCATCGCGCCACAATCGCCCAGTTTTGCAGGCGGAACTCTATTGACATCCTGGCCAAATAGATTCATAAATTATAGAGTCCACCCATTAGCGGATATTGATTTTTGAGGAGGTCTAACTTGTTTATTGAGGGCTAGACTGACATATATAACAAATGGATTAAAGCGTAAAACAAGAAGAGCGCGTGACGATGCCTTGAAAGGTTATCTATCTATGAGAAGAAACTCAAGAGAAACCTATATAAGAAAGAGAGAGAGAGAGAGAGAGAGAGAGAGAGAAGAGAGAGAGAGAGAGAGAGAGAGAGAGAGAGAGAGAGAGAGAGATTGACACAGAGTTGAAATATATCTAGAATGTTTAGTTCGTTATAGGAACTAAGCTTTGGCTTGACAGATTTTTAGCCCTAGTAAAGCACATATAAATTTGTCTTTAATCTGCTTGAATATTTGATTTAATTAGCTCCTTTTGTCTTCAATTCAATTATAAATCCTATCATAAAAAAGGTGAAGGAAATGAAAACATTGATGAAATCGCTTTTTCAGAGACTTCTTTATGGCCTTCGATGAGAGATTAAACATAATTAATGAGCTGACAGCAAGACGGAGGCAAGGAAATCGGAAATCTGCGCAAAAAATGTCAAATGCAATTTTTCAATCAATTTTTTTTTTATTTTTTATTCTTTTATATATTTTTTTTTATACTCTTGGCTATGACACATTATTTCTTGACGATGATAATTTTAATAAAAATATACAAAAAAATGGCTTATCATAGTCATAAATGTCAGCACCCTGCGGGTGTCTCTGTGGGTGGGTGTGCGAGTGTGTGTATGGGTGTGTGGGTGTGGGTGTCCTATTTTAGCAGCTCTTGACTGCGAGGGGCAGCCGCGAGGGCTTGAGCGCAGGATGAAACGCTTTTGCATAACTAAATGCCCTGCAATCTGTATCATCTCTTCAGCTGACACACACATACACACACACTCACACATTTAGTACTTGTGTATTTTTTGGCTCTTAGGTTTTAGCTTTAGTTTATATGACATTTTTTCATGGTTTTTTTTACTTTTTTGTGTTTTGTCCACATTTTGATACCCTGTACACATGGCTAATGCATAGGCTGTGTTGAAATTGTGTACATTTGGAGTTAGATAGGCTGATAATAGATAAAGAAGTCTGCATTTCTTGGCACCCGATACTTGAGAGGCTTCTTGAGTATAATTTCAATATGCTGACACAGCAAGCGTGATACTATTTGCAATAACTGTAGTTTAGTAGCTGTTTAAGCTAATACCAAAATAAAGCTGTGGAAATCTTTGTTAAGACTTGCCATTGAATAATAGTTTATTTGACCTGTTGTGTACCCTATATATAAATAATATTCTAGCTCATTTCTGCATATATCAAACTCAACTGCAGACAGACGATTGACTTTGCGGCTGCTTAAAGTCTCTTGAGTGTGTTACCAGCATTTGGGACTAGAAATATAGACAATAAACGATAAACTCGACTTGGCGACAATATTCGAGAAGCTCTTGCTGGGCTAAAAATGAGCCGAGTTAGCACAAATTGCAGCTTCTAAGCTGCACTTACCGACAGAGTCGAGGCGGTTACCTGAATGATGTGTTGCTCCTTATATAGGAGTGTTGATCCAAGGATATAGGATATCTGACTATTACTCACATATATATATAAACTATATATATGTATGATACCTATAACAACCTATGTATATGAAAAACATATGTTCATTATCTGAAAACATTTACTCACCAGGCCAAAGTTTGCTCTGAGCAAAGTAAGCCTCTAACAATTAGTGGCAGTGCGAGGAACCACTTGGAGTTGCTGCTAAATGCGCACTTTATAACTTAGATTTAATGAAAAAACAGTTGGGCAATGATCGACTGGTAAATACCCTAGTCATAGATAGAGGCAGAGAACTATTAGAGCACTAAGCTAAAAATTTGGAATCAATAAAGAAATTTTAAATAAATATAAATAAATAAAAATAAAAATAAACATTAAAAAACATATATATAAAAATAAATAAATACTTATAAATTTAAATTACCATAAATAAAAACAAATCAGTAATAAATAAATGCAAATAAATAAATTAAATATATATAAAAAAATAAATATTACTTAATAAATATAAAAAATAAAAATAAAAATAATGCAAATAAATAAATATAAATATAAATAAAAAGGTATAAGTATATAAGATATATAAATATAAATAAAAATAAATGAAAATAAATAAAAAATATAATTTTTTTAAAATAGATAGAAATAAAATAATAAAAATAAAAATAAATATAATTAAAATAAATAAATCAATTTCAATTAATAAATATTAAAAAATAGAAATAAAAATAAAAATAATACAAATAAAAAAATATAAATATAATAAATATAAATACAAATAAAAATAAAAAAAAATAAAAATGAAAATAAATGAAAATATATATAAATTTTTAAAAATAAATACAAATAAAATAAAATAAATAATATAAATATAAATAAAAACAAATATAAATAAAAATAAATGAGTATAAACATAAATAAACATAAATGAATATTTAATAAATATAAATGCATCATAAACACATATGTACATAATGCAGAACTTCTTCTAACGATCGCCCCAAACAGAGTATCTGCTGGCCGAGCATGCCCTATGCACCGGCTGGCTTTAAAGCTGCGAGAGCAACTTGTTAGTTTGTTGTTTTATTCTTTCTCTTTTTATTTGTATTTTTGTAGCTGCTTAGCTTGCCATACACACACACACACACACACACACACACACACACACACGCACGCACACCCAGCTATACACACTTAGTTAAAGCCAGAGTTATGCATATGTATGCGTATTATTTAGTTGGAGATGCTTTTGCGCTTTTTTTGCGGTCGCTTTGCTGTGTTAATGACACTTACAAAAAGCCGCACACACGCACACGCACTAAGGCGGCAATTTCAGCTGCCACGCCCACAGGCACTGGCACCGGCCCAACAACATGAAGAAATAAGAGCGCGCCGCATATTTGAAATTAAATTACTTGCAAAAAAAGCGTGTAAATTGCCAGTGAATGACGCATCCCCTCCCCCTAAGCCCAAACCCCCCCCCCTCCCCCACTTTAGGCTGCACAGCCACGCCTCTGCCGTGGCTCAGCCTCTATCTAATGCTAAGCTTAAGTCTCTTGTTGTTGTTGCTTGCTCGCTTTGCCATTTTTTCCTCTTTTATGTTTTTTTTTCCCCCATTTTTTTGGCACTTTGCGGGCCAACGGGGCGTATGCGTAATGTGCTTGGCGCTCAAGTGCGCCAATGCAGCCGCCAGCAAGGAATGCGTGTGTGTGTGTGTGCTAAGTCAAGTATGGCTATGGCTGCGTAGTGTGGCGCTAATTACATGTTCGATTCCTTGGCTCATGGCAATCGCCTCCTTCGCAACTTTCGCTTTTCAGGGCGAACGCTGCGCTGGCAGCTGTCGCTTCGGACGTTTAAATTACGCATTTTTTGTGCGACTTCCTTGTTGTTGCTGCTGCGTTTGTGTAGCCCGGCAGCATGGCCGCAGACACAGCTGTAGCCGTAGCCGTAGCCGGAGACACTGGCGTTAGTCATCAAGTCGAGCGAGAGACAAAAAGAGAGAGAGAGACTCTCATAGAAAAGGTCTCTCTCTCTCTCTTTCTCTCTCTCTCTCTCTCTCTCTGTTTGTCTTCAGCTCTCAGCGCTGTTAACTGTTAACAGCTTCTCTCAGTTGCATGTCCTGCGCACTCGCCCAACAGCTGTTTTCTGGTCCAGTGCTGCCCATGCCACTCACAGAACTGTTATATTAGCGAACTGTTATACCGGCTGGCGCGCGCATTTCGAACCGTAATGAATGCGGCTTTGTGCGAATGAACTAAACAGTTCGTTGAACCCGCCGCTGGGCTCTTAGGTGTGCTGGTGTGCACGATTCGGTGTACCAAGAATTGCGTTTACATTTTGGCGGCGTCTAAAGCCCCAAGTCACGATTTCAATTTGCTAAGCGGCCCCAAAATCGATCTATTGATTTCATATTCAGCACTCAAAGTGGACGACATAAATCAAAATCTGCTTCGACAAAATGCGACAGAAATAAGCCAGCGACAGAATAAGACAGAGCCGTTGCGCGCGGGGGCAAGCAAAGGGCTTGAGCTGAGCTAGAAGCTTTAATTATATAAATTAAAATTAATTAAAATTATATTTGATTTGAATAAATAAATATATTTCTTATGAATATTGACAAATATATAACACTTTTTTAATGCCTATAAAAAAATTTAAAAAAAATAAAAAAATGTAAAAAATATATTAATTAAAGTTAAAAATTATATATATCTAAAAATACAAATTTTAATGTCTATAAAAACAAATAAAAACTAAATTTTTAAGTTTTTTGTAATAGAAAGTAAAAAAAAAAATAAAATTATTTAGTTTTATTTTTTTTAATATCGATAAAATTTGTTTTTAATAATTTAAAGTAAAAAAAGGATATAAAATTATTTAGTTTTTTTTTAAGGCCAAAAACAAATAAACAATAATATTTTTAAATAAAAATTTAGAATTCCCCAAGTCCCTCACTTCTTATTGTCTCTCCTCCATGATCACATGCAATATTAGGGCCCCCGCCCCCCCTTTGCAGACGCCACTGCCCTAAGCTACTGTATGCCTCCCTCTCTCTCTCTCTCTCTCTCTTTCTGTCTCTTTGTTTGCTCTCTTTCTGTGTGGCTTAATGTCTGGTCGCTGCTTGCGGAAATACTTGGCCAAGGCTGTCAGCGAAACTGAGGCCCTTTTGGCATGCGTAGCATGTGAGTGGCCTCCACTTGCCGGATGATTAATCAGTCGACAGTCTGACAATTAGCCACGCTGACAGACGCCCAGGGCCCGGTAACCAGACCAGAAACCCAATTCCAAACACTGACTCAATGGCAATCATCACACACACAACCCACACACATGGACGTGGCCTGCGCCTCAGTGAGCCCCGCCGCCCATGTTGGTCTAGTCCCTAAGCGAGCAGAACTCAAACTCGATTGCAAGTGCCAAGCGAAGAGCGCACAAAGCAGACGCAACAATTGCAGCAAAGAGAACGAGACAAAGAGAGAGAGAGAGAGAGAGGGGGAGAAGGAGACAGCAAGAATGCGTAGTTTCCTTTGCATATGCAGCTAGCTGGTGATGCGCAGCTAGCTGTTAATAGCTACTCATAACGGTTATCAAGTCACAGTTAGTTTTGTTATGATTATGAAGTGTTTTCAAGAATTAAATTCAATTTTAGGGTGACCATATATGAGCAGTAGAAGAAGACATGACTAGGCCTAGGTAGAGATCGCATTCGAAGAAGTCTGAACTACGCGGCACACCTTAAACAGGTGCAAAATAAGTATTATTATTATATATCTTAAGCTATTAGAAATTGAATCACTCTTATTTTCTATAAAAAGAGACTAAAATATAAGAATTTGTTAGGTATTTAACTAGCTCTAGAGCTTTACTCACTCGAAACACTGGAATATTGCCAAAGAAACATTTCTGCATACCAAAAACTGTCAGCTGTGCGTTAACTGCCAGCAGCGACTGTAGCTGCAGCTGCAGACTGTAACGCCCTCAGCGCAGCGATCAAAGTCACAGTTGTGCGCATCTCCAATGCGAAAGGCAGCATAAGCGAAACGCTTGCGTCGACAGAGACAGCGACGCAGGCAACGAAGACAGCGACGCCGACGCACTGCGCATGCGTAGCGTGCAGCCGAGACATCGGCAGAGCCACAAGCAGCGACGCGTCGATATTAAAAATAAGACTCGGGACTCGGAAGCGTATTTACCTTTCGAGTGTTGTTGTTGTCGCTAGCGTTGAAGCCGTTGAAATTCGAGCGCAAATCGACAAACGAACTCAGAACGCTGCGGCTGCGCAAACGCAAAGCACGCGCCGGCCACACACTGCCCAACTCCAATTCCAATTCCAATTCCAATAAGCATATCAATTCCAATTCAAGCCACTTCGAATTTCCCATTTGCTTCAGCTTCAGCTCCAGCTCCAGCCCGTGTTTACATCCCACCAAAGTGCGTGCGTTTTCCAGTGCCTATTTTTTTTTCGATATTATTTTCAAAAAGTGTTGAGTGAAAAATCGTACAAAAGAAAATTTGCTGCTGCCAAGGTAAATTTTGGTTTTTGAATATATTTATTTTATTGAAAGTGATGAAAATAAATTTTGAAAATCATTTTTTTACAATTCGCCGAATACGTGCGTGCGTGCCTGGAAGACCTTGAAAAAAATTGATTTTTAAATTTTGTTCACATCGAAACAAAAAATGCATAAAATGTAAAGTGCAGAAAATATTTTTGATTTTGCTTGTGTTTATTTCTTTTTTACTTTTTATTTTTTCTTTATGTTTTTTATGTGATTTTATTTGACATTTCCTGCAATAAACATAAATTTTCGCTTAACTGGAAAACAAGACAAAAATGCGACGAAAAATTTAATTCCAGTAAAAAATTTAATAAATATTAAGTATTTTTTAGGCGTGCTCTTAAATTTTCTAAATTTAAAATAAGATTTAGCCAAATTTTAATAACTATTTTAATTTATTTTTAAATACTTTATTAACTTAAAATATATTTCACAAATACTATATATTTTTTATTTTAAAAAATATTATTTAAAAAAAATAAATAAAATATTTATATGTTAGGTTCAGGTTAGTTTAGGTGAGATCAAGCTTTCTGCAGACAATGTGGAACAATCAATATTTCATTAATGGGATATTTAATCCTAGCTCTGCCTTCGACCATATTTGCTACAACTTAGTACAAAACTCTTCCCATCGATATTTCGGTTCTTCTCGTTGTCAACTTTGAGCAGTATCGAAAATGCCTTCGATTGCCTTCTGTGCGGCTGTCAAAAGCGTTCAAAGTCAACACAATTGGAAAAGCACTCGACTGGCATACTAAAGAGCCACAACTCTGTGTGTGAGAGTGTGTGTGAGAGTGTGTGTGTGTGTGTGTGTGTGTGTGTGTGTGTGTGTGTGTGTGTGTGTGTGTGCAATGTGCAGTGTAGTTCTCTACCGCAACACACACACACCGACAGCAGTTCGTGGTGCCAAGCGATAAGCATTATCGCTTCTATTTGGGTTTACGATTGGAAAAAATAAGTGAAAAACATATGAGAATCTGGCAAGCGGGCATGCTCGACTGTGCAGCACTCTGTTAGCAAAACAAAACTGAGAGGAAATTCTATTCTATTCTATTCTATTCTGTTCTGTTCTATTCTATTCTATTGTCTTAATTGAGCCAGAGCTAATAACCGCATTGATGTGGGCGTGGCAAGGAGTTACATTATAAAACCTGTATGCTCTCTTTGCAATTCCTGTACAGTGTATACAATGAGAGTCTTTGCTGAAATTCAGTGGGATTCAGCATCTACGTCATAATGCAGCCTAACCCGGCCTGAAGCCAATATACTCTCCTTGCATTTCCTCTACACTGTATATCAGCTGTGATAGTACTGTCAACTCTTTGGGCCGGACTTAATGTGCTGCTCCAATCGCAGCGAACAGCGAGCGATTTATGCATTTCAATGAGCTCTCAATTGTAATTAAACAAATTGTTTTTCTTTTTCTCTCTCCCTCTCCCTCTCTGTCTCTCCTTTATTTTCGCCTCAACTTGGCGCTGACTCAAACAGTTTTAGCCAGAAGCCAAATTGGTAAGCAGTCAAAATAATGCTCGTCGAATGCTCGATAATCGCATTGACTAAACGAAAACAAACAGCAACAAACCGAATTTATGTGCATCACGTCGCGCCCATTGCTATATTCCAGGGTATCTAGAGGGATATGGGGGCGGCACATGATTGATTTCGGCTGAGCATTTTTGAAAAGAAAGCAAAAGTTATAAACATTTCGGCTTGTTTGTTGGCCTTTTCGGGAAATTATTTAGTCATCGGCATTGCGCAAGAAAATTTTTGAAATTTACATTTCACTTTCTATCTCTTGGAAGTACTGTCTCAACTTGAAGAGAATACTATATATCAAAATATATATATATATATATATATATATATATATATATATATATATATATATATATATATATATATATATATATATATAGATTATTTCCAATACTTAAGAACTGATTGAAGCATTGCCTAATTTGGAGTATTAATAAATAGAATGCTGATCAAACTTATATTCCATTCTGTTATACACAGTTATAACAGTCTCATGAAGCCAAAGTTTAAGCTAGATCCTTCTCTTATTTAAAAACTCAAGATTATATTCATATTTTAATATAAACATGCTATATACATATTTGTATAACAGTTTATTCTGTTATACACGTGTCATACATCAGTATAACAGTTTTATGGAACGATACCATAATTAATATATACAGCTTATATTTTAGTTCTAACTCAGTTTCAATTGAATAACTGTTTCTGTTATACATGTGTATAACAGCAGTGCATAATTTTAACTTAAGGCTATCCTCTCCGTTCGAGCATCTACTATCAAGCTATCAAGTATATCTCTTGATAAACCACGCTATACATACATATATCAGTCTAAGAATAGCTCTCGGATCTAGTCAGAGTGCATAGAGCATAACGTATGACTAGTCCACTTAATTGATCAGCTAGATGGAGTGGGATCTCTCTCGCTCTCCCTCTCCCTCTGCCTCTCTCTTTCTCTTTCTCTTTCTCGCGCTTAGCCACATTCGCTTGACCTTGACCACGTAATCCGAGCACTGGAATCGCAGTGTCAGTTATCATCTTGCTGCATCTCATTTAAAAGGCGGCTCATTGCTTATATAAGTACTACATATATATGTATATACATATATATATACGTATGTATTTTGATTTTAAATACCGCAAAGCAGACAGGACGCCTGCCAGAGTTAAGCAAGGGTCATCAATTGTAGTCAACAGCAACAACTTGTTTTTGATTTCGTTCAGATATGGTTCCCACGCTAACAGCTGGCTCTTCCTCTTCTTCTTGACAACAGTATACTTTAGTCAAATACATCAAATATATATATATAGATTTATATAAATTCTAATTTTCTAATTGGCAATTGTTAAAAAACGTTTTATTTATTTGCGGTTTTGCAAAAAGTAAAGAGAAACAAGAAATAAAAGCAAAATATATTCCAATTGGCACATTGACACATTTTGTGTGCCTTGAACAGCATGTTTATACACATTTAGTTGAGGGATTGTTGGGTTTTTAGATCAAGCGATCGATCGTTGGACCGATCGATCGATCCATTTGACAATCGATGTCAGCGGCATTTGTCTGACCGTTCGATTTCATTATAAAATTTACGCATGTTTGATGGATACGCCACAGCATGTAGCAGTTCGTGTGTGTGTGTGTGTGTGTGTAACCAGCGAACACTACGTGATTGGCATGGCAGATATGTAAACATATATGTATATCTAGATATATGCACACAGTCAATGGCCAAGCAGGCGACAAGAAACACTTCGGATTCCACTCGAACTGCACCATGAGAGACTCAACAATTGAAGGGCTTATGAAATTGATTTCATTGGCATAGAAGAGACGGAGATATGTCAGCATATGTCATATGTCATAAGAGTTAATAGAATACCAATCTAGCAAATTATCGAAAGTTATCGATGGCCGACAATGGTTATTCATATGGAAAGATCTCTATGTATTTTGCAGTATATATTATATTCGATCATTATCGGTTATTTGAATGTTTGCATAATCGATTACTTATTTATCGATTAATCGTTTATCGATATGACCGTTTACAATATCTTAGCTAAAGCTGTAAGCATAAACTGATTTAAAATATCTGCCTTAACAATCGGTTATCGATTATATAGAGCTACGCTGCATTGTTATCGATAACTATAAAGCTAGATAATACATAACTTAAGATTGATGATCATTCAAAGTTCGAATGTACCATAAATTCAAGCTTGAATCATAGCTGATATCTATATAGATAGATATATACATATATAGATACATCTATCCATCTATCCATCTATAGGTATTTGTAATATATTAGATTCTCTCTGGCATTCGCAGTTGAATGAACGTGTTAAATCAAATCTCTTTTGATAGACATTTACATTCGCAGCTGAATTATTTACTACCAATTTATTAATGAGCTCATCAAGTCCATTAGTCGCTTTAATAGGGCTGACTAGATATACATATATCCAACTCTATATATACATACATATATATAAATATAGTATGCAAATCTATCAATTTCTTTTTATTTGTTGTTTATCTCGTTTCGTTTGTTGTTCGCTGCTTGTTGTTGGCTTTGTTCCAGTTGTTGATTTGTGCCAATTCTTGAGTGGAGCGCGGGCGTCTTTCTCTTTTCGAAAAGTCTGATGTTGACCTATCCAGAACCAATCCCATTTAGAATCGTAACCGAGCCCAATTAGTGGAGCGCCTTAATTAATTCGCACGATGAAATTTTGATAAAAATGCGAACAAAGCAAATGCCAGAAGAACAAATCTCCCCCCCCTGAAAAAATCTGATACCGAATTTCAATTTGTAATTCAATTTCGACCTCGAAAAAACATTTATAAATAGATAAATTTGTTTCCCTACAAAAAGTTGCTAACAATTTGTCAAAAATAAATACAAATCGTGACTTGGCCAAAAGCTTTTATCATGCGTAATGCCAATAATAATTAGATATGTTTTTTATGGACTTCACGATAGTTCTGTTTTTTTTTTTTTTTTTTTTTGCCATAAATTATGGGGAAGAGTATCTTTATATGGTAGCTATGTGTCTTTTCTACTTTATCTATTTCAATTCCTATTGGTGGCCAGAAAAGACTTTTGGTAGGCCTAATACTGCACATATTGAACCGGTTTATGTGAAACTTAATTTAATATTTAAACAATAAATATTTCACATAAAATGGCATGAATACAGCTTTCATATTAAATCAAAGTTCCTATAATATCCTTGATTTATTTTGTATTTTATAGCAATTTCTTTTGATACCGCTCTTATTGGGTAGGTCCATATCTGGCCATTCAGATGCCCTTCAAATGCATTTTAAATATTTTAAATACTTTAAATATATTTTATACAAACGCTGCCCAAAGAGATACACCTCTGCTGTTGTTGTCACTTTTTTTTAACGATTGCGCAAGTCTCAAAAAATTTTAATTTATATTTTTTTCGCTCGCCTCTTTTTGGGTTAACATGTAAAATCGGGACCTGTCAATTACACAACGCCCAATACAAAAAGCAGAGCGCCGCAAAAGTCAACAGAAAACAAAAAAAAATAAAATAAATTTCGCATGCCAAAAAGAAAAACAACAATTAAACAGCAACAACAACAGCAGCAGCAACTGCCACAGCCACAGCCACAGCAGCAGCTCCTTTGGCAATTTGCTTAAATTACAACTTAATTTCTGAATTGATTTTCAATTTTTTCGGCATTCGACGCCGAAATAAAAAAAAAATATTTCGTGAATTTTAATTTGCTGCACAATTATTTTAAACGCTGTCGCTGTGGGGGTCAACGCAGCAGAGCCATGCCAGCGTGACTGCAGAATACACTGCAAAAGTTGTAATATAATCAGAGTAACTGGGCTGTTAGTGTTAATGCTGACCGAGGCGTATACTTGTTATCTATATATATATTTGTATATATGTATATATATTTGTCTATATCTATGTCTATATCTATATCTATATCTATATCTATATCTATATCTATATCTATATCTATATCTATATCTATATCTATATCTATATCTATATCTATATCTATATCTATATCTATATCTATATCTATATCTATATCTATATCTATATCTATATCTATATCTATATCTATATCTATATCTATATCTATATCTATATCTATATCTATATCTATATCTATATCTATATCTATATCTATATCTATATCTATATCTATATCTATATCTATATCTATATCTATATCTATATCTATATCTATATCTATATCTATATCTATATCTATATCTATATCTATATCTATATCTATATCTATATCTATATCTATATCTATATCTATATCTATATCTATATCTATATCTATATCTATATCTATATCTATATCTATATCTATATCTATATCTATATCTATATCTATATCTATATCTATATCTATATCTATATCTATATCTATATCTATATCTATATCTATATCTATATCTATATCTATATCTATATCTATATCTATATCTATATCTATATCTATATCTATATCTATATCTATATCTATATCTATATCTATATCTATATCTATATCTATATCTATATCTATATCTATATCTATATCTATATCTATATCTATATCTATATCTATATCTATATCTATATCTATATCTATATCTATATCTATATCTATATCTATATCTATATCTATATCTATATCTATATCTATATCTATATCTATATCTATATCTATATCTATATCTTCTGTGAGCGCGTATTATGCAGTCGACTGCGTTCAGCTCACTTCTTTTCAGGTTTTTCACTTCACCTTTTAGGGCGTCAAATTTGGGGCACTTAATCGCTTACTTGGTTGCGCTTTCAATTTGCCTGTCGACTGCCGCACGGAGCTGCCCCATTGTTTGCGGCTGCTGCATTGCAGCATGCAACACACCCAATTAAACGCAGAGAGAGGGAGAGAGGGAGAGGGAGAGGGAGAGTGAGAGAGCCAGCTTGTCTGGCTGTTTATTGATTTCTGTTGCACACGCTCCATCGTCACCAATTAAAATTCAAGTGTTCAAGCCTAATTGCATGCCAAAAGTTAAAGCAAGCGCAAAAATCAGCTGCCGACTTAACAGGCGCTCACTGCCTCACAGCTTCCTTTGACGGAATCCCCCTTTAGTTCAAGTGGACTTGTAAGTTCGTTCGCAGAGTGTGTGTGTATGTGTGTGTGTGTGGCATAGCCATTGTATTTGATATAAAGAGAGAAAACTGAGTGTGTTCTGCTTGCAGGTAGACTTAACTGAAGGGCACTCTAGAAGTAAATTTGCATACCAAATTTAAGCTTGTTTGCTCAAGCAAACACTCAGAAAGCTGAGCTCTATTGGAAATATCTATATCGGAAATAGTTCTTTGTCTTCACGCATAAAACTGAAGCAGCTGAATTGGTAAAGATCCTGAGATAAGCTTCAATATATCCATAAACCAAATCATATCTGAGCCCATAAGCAGCATATTGTATATATGTTAATTTCTTTCTTATATTACATCCCAAATTTCTGAGATCCCAAGTTATGTTCGATCTATGCTTTGAGCCCTGTTTGTCTTTGAATATATATTTTAATATTTGCTTAAATCCTTGTCCCCCATCACTTGACATCTGTGAACTGTGTGCGGGAATTGTGCTTGGGTTATTTATGCAAATGTCTCATTATGAAAACAGAATTTTGGATGGCGATTATACGTGTTAGCTGTTTAGCTGTTGTTGCTTCCGCTGGCGGAGTCAATGGCCAACATGCTAATCAATATGCATATTGTGCATATTTCGCTTTAGATATATAAATGAGACATATCTATATATATATATTTATATATATACATATGTGTGTATAGCTATATATTTATAGAGAGCCGTCAAAGGGGGCCGGTCCAGACGTTGATCTCAGGTGTCGGCATCCATGCTGTGCGCCCATCAAAGCCGAAAACTTGCTCTGGCTCGAGTCCGGGCCCAAGACCTGGCCCTAGCCCTTCACGCCCTCGGCCTGGACACGCCCTGTCCAGTTGTGCGTAAACTAGATGAGGCCATAAAAATGTTCGCAGCAGCAGCAAGAAAACAAAATTAAAATAAAAATATAAACAGATCGGGACCATTGACAGTTTTTACGCGCGCAAAACAAGCTCAAACATCGAGAGATAAACCAAGAAGTGCAAAAGAGGCAGATCAGGTGGATGTCCTTGTCCAGATTGGCACAGTGGGTCGAAATGACAAAAAACTAACGAAATTTGTTATAGTTATAGATATAGATATAGATATAGATATAGATATAGATATAGATATAGATATAGATATAGATATAGATATAGATATAGATATAGATATAGATATAGATATAGATATAGATATAGATATAGATATAGATATAGATATAGATATAGATATAGATATAGATATAGATATAGATATAGATATAGATATAGATATAGATATAGATATAGATATAGATATATAGATATAGATATAGATATAGATATAGATATAGATATAGATATAGATATAGATATAGATATAGATATAGATATAGATATAGATATAGATATAGATATAGATATAGATATAGATATAGATATAGATATAGATATAGATATAGATATAGATATAGATATAGATATAGATATAGATATAGATATAGATATAGATATAGATATAGATATAGATATAGATATAGATATAGATATAGATATAGATATAGATATAGATATAGATATAGATATAGATATAGATATAGATATAGATATAGATATAGATATAGATATAGATATAGATATAGATATAGATATAGATATAGATATAGATATAGATATAGATATAGATATAGATATAGATATAGATATAGATATAGATATAGATATAGATATAGATATAGATATAGATATAGATATAGATATAGATATAGATATAGATATAGATATAGATATAGATATAGATATAGATATAGATATAGATATAGATATAGATATAGATATAGATATAGATATAGATATAGATATAGATATAGATATAGATATAGATATAGATATAGATATAGATATAGATATAGATATAGATATAGATATAGATATAGATATAGATATAGATATAGATATAGATATAGATATAGATATAGATATAGATATAGATATAGATATAGATATAGATATAGATATAGATATAGATATAGATATAGATATAGATATAGATATAGATATAGATATAGATATAGATATATAGATATAGATATAGATATAGATATAGATATAGATATAGATATAGATATAGATATAGATATAGATATAGATATAGATATAGATATAGATATATAGATATAGATATAGATATAGATATAGATATAGATATAGATATAGATATAGATATAGATATAGATATAGATATAGATATATAGATATAGATATAGATATAGATATAGATATAGATATAGATATAGATATAGATATAGATATAGATATAGATATAGATATAGATATAGATATAGATATAGATATAGATATAGATATAGATATATAGATATAGATATAGATATAGATATAGATATAGATATAGATATAGATATAGATATAGATATAGATATAGATATAGATATAGATATAGATATAGATATAGATATAGATATAGATATAGATATAGATATAGATATAGATATAGATATATAGATATAGATATAGATATAGATATAGATATAGATATAGATATAGATATAGATATAGATATAGATATAGATATAGATATAGATATAGATATAGATATAGATATAGATATAGATATAGATATAGATATAGATATAGATATAGATATAGATATAGATATAGATATAGATATAGATATAGATATAGATATAGATATAGATATAGATATAGATATAGATATAGATATAGATATAGATATAGATATAGATATAGATATAGATATAGATATAGATATAGATATAGATATAGATATAGATATAGATATAGATATAGATATAGATATAGATATAGATATAGATATAGATATAGATATAGATATAGATATAGATATAGATATAGATATAGATATAGATATAGATATAGATATAGATATAGATATAGATATAGATATAGATATAGATATAGATATAGATATAGATATAGATATAGATATAGATATAGATATAGATATAGATATAGATATAGATATAGATATAGATATAGATATAGATATAGATATAGATATAGATATAGATATAGATATATGTAGGTATTTTTAGAGTAAGATTTCCGATATAGCCCACTGTGCGGGAAACCCGTTTGGGAATGGATTCGCATTTATGCGCCGTCTGTTAACTGTCTCCCGTGTTGTTGCTTGCAGATGCGCCTCCGCTCGAATGGACCCAGCGCGACGACGTACACAATTTTAGTTGGACTGGTGAGTATGCCAAATAGTCCTGTACTGCAAAAGAGACAGCGAAAGATAGAGAGGGAGAGAGAGAGAGAGAGAGAGAGAGAAACAGATGTAAATACAAAACAATTGACAGGCGACGCTGTTGCCCGTGGTGCTGGGACATGGCAGGTTAATGGATCCGCCGGCTCGGAATGCGATGTGGCGCTTCGGCTATCCCAATCCGGTTAACTACAACGACAACGAGCTCTTCTGCGGCGGCTATGCGGTGCAGTGGGAGCAGAACAGCGGACGCTGTGGCGTCTGCGGCGACGCGTACCACGTGAAGTCGCCGCGACCGCACGAGGCGGGCGGTGAGTATGCCAAGGGCATTATCTCCCGTTACTATACGGCCGGCCAGGAGATCGACGTGGAGGTGGAGCTGACGGCCAACCACTACGGCCGCTTCGAGATGTACCTCTGCCCCAACAACAATCCGCGACAGGAGGCCACGCAGGAGTGCTTCGATCGCTATCCGCTGTTCATTTCGGGCAGTCGCGAGCATCGATTCCTCATACCGCGCGACACCAAGAAGAAGGACATCTTCCGGTACCGCGTCCGGCTGCCGGCCTATGTCACCTGCACCCAATGCGTCCTCCAGTGGACCTACTACACGGCCAACATGTGGGGCACCTGCTCCAACGGCACCGAGGCGGTCGGCTGCGGCAAGGCGGGTAAGTGCTCTGCTTCCTCCATTTCCCTATCGGCGGCCCGTCTCTACGACATTTCTATGCAGAAACATTCCGTAACTGCGCGGACATCGCCATCATCTCGAATACCGGCGGCGGTGTTCCGCCCATATTCGTCAACAACAGATCGCCCTACTTGCTGTACTATCGTGACTATCGGGCACCCGATGACAACAACGTGTTCCCGTTGATTGTGCGGTAAGTGTAACCGATTCATAACTGACCGATTCGTATGACCGGTTGAGAATATATTTGTATATAACCGATTAATAACCGGATTAATAATAGCATCAGTCATATATCAGTAATTGATATAGAGTGCTATATCAATTACTGATATATGACTGATGCTATATCTACTGAAAATAGATTTCGAACCAATCGATGATATTTTACTAACCGATATATAACCGATTAAGAGTATATACAAAAACCGAGCCAAACCGATTCGTAAAATTTAAGAATCTGAATCAAAAAGGCTGATCAAAAGACTCTTATATAACCAATTGATTTATATAGTATCTTTATTTTATAGTATAGTCTTAGCTTTATTATCTCTCTTCTAATACCGACTCTACCGTTTCGATTTTATTTTATTTTTTACTATTTATTTTCCTTTATACTTTTCCTAATCTGTCTTCACATTTATATCGTTTATGCTTCTTTAACTGCTTTAACCGTTTCATAACCGTTTTAAACTACAACTGCTTCCTAAACGTTTCGGCTTCCTTCTTAAACCGTTTCGAAAAGAATATCAAGAAACTAATCTTTTTCTCTCCTTGTTTTCTATCATCTTCTCCTTTCTTCGCTAACTCCTTGAGGCACACGCCATCTCTATCATAACCGTTTCCGTTTCAAATTTGTCAACTATTCCCAATTGGATTTCAACGCATTTCTAACTTTTGCTTTGCATTTCCATTTAGCAATGTCACGCGGCATGCGCGCAAACGCAAACCACCAACCGCTTAACCGCTTACCCGCTAAACAAACAAAAAAACAAAAACAAACAAAAATACCGCTAAAATCCTGCTTACCCGACACACAAAGTTTTTCTAGCTAAAGCAGCGCTGCACAAGGTCCACACGAAACGGGTAAAGGTCAACTGTAAATTATAGAGCTAAGATGCAAAAACCGGTTATGGTGCCACAACACACGCACACAGCACACTCACACAGACACGCACACAGCACACACACACACACATACACATAACTATATATTTTAGCTGTACATAAAGAAAATGCTCGAAATAAACTTAAATATCTAAAATTTATATAACTCGTTTTATATAATTGTTTTGACTTGCTTAATATTTGAAACGGTTAACCGTTACGAGTTTAAGAATCCATCAGCAGCTAGTTAAGATATTTATAATGTTTTTTTTATTACTTAAATGGTTATTTTTGAATGGAAATTCTTAATTAAGCCGAATCGGTTATGATTTTAAACGCTAAAATTTCCTAGAATTTTTTGTTGGCAGAAAATCTATGGAGTCTCAGATCTGAAACAAAAAGAATAGACTCAAGGCTTCTTAGATAAATGTTTAGCAGGAAAAGTTAAAAAGAATCAATTTTCAAGCCAAATACAAACAAATCATAGCTAAAACGAACCGGCTAAGACCCAGGCAGCTGTAAATTGAATGGAAAGAGATCTAGGAATAGCTCAAATCTTCTTTAATTTGGTGAAAACATGCCTTAAGAGCTGAACTAGATTTAGAGCAAGATTATCTTTAGCTTTTTTAGCCGTTTTTTAAATTATAAAGTCGCACTTATCGTATCAATGTACACATTAAATTTTATTAATATTCGAGCCTTGATCCTAAACGCTTTACTCATAGCCCTGACTTATCGGCAGTAAAATGAAGGCACATAACATATGGAAAGCAAATTGAGAAACCCAGAAAGGAAATATGCCGTATACGTCTCGAAAATATATATATATATATATATATATATACATATATATATATATATATATATATATATATATATATATATACATATATATGTCGCGCGCTTGTCGTGGGGGTTGGCCCCAAAATCAAACTGAAAATCCGTTAAAACCGATTGCCCGATTCGCTGCTTTGCTTTGAACGCTCCCCTCCTCTCGCTGTGGACCGCAATGAAGTCAGAAGAAAAAAGTAAACTAAAATTAGAGTGGTTAAAACAAGCTGAGCCGGACGGGTCCGGCTGCGGCCTAGCAGCGTACGTCCGGATAGGTGAAGGCCATGATGAGCACCAGGAAGACGGCCACCTGGATGATGCCCACGAGCACGGTCTTGAGCAGCTGCGTCTGGATGCGTGGCTCCAGCTCACGGCCGGGCGTCTTCAGTGGCGTCACCTGGCGGTGAGTGGAGCGTCTGGATCGCTTCGACGGCGGGCTCTTCGGCAAGCTCACACTGCGCTCCTCTGGCTGATGCTCGGCCTGCGATGCGATTGCAGCATCCACGCCAGTGGATGTGGTCACGAGCAGACGCTTCACGTCCTCACTCGACCAGACGGGCTCCTTGGGCCGCACCGAGAGGCGATTGTAGGGCTGCACGGTCAAGGGCAAGGGCAAGGGTTGTGGGGCCAACAGGACGGGCTGGCTGCAGGCAGCGCCGCCCGCCTCCCGGGCTGCGACCAGCGGAGCCGGCATATGGCCAGCGGTGGCCCGGTGCAGCTCCCCGTAGCCGAGGATACTGTTGAAGAACATGGGGTCCTGCTCGAGCAGGTTGAAGGGACGCGCCGGGCTCAGGGGGCGCAGTTGCTGGAGCAGCACGTTCGGGTTCTCGCGCAGCATGCGGAACGAGGTGCGCTGCAGGCCGCCGCCCTCGGCCAGCGGCATGTAGAAGCACTGCTGCTCGTCGCCGGTCTTCAGCTCCGTCAGGGTCTTCGTCTCGATGCGGTACTCCCGGGCGTAGCCGAAGCTCCGCGCGTGATAGTCAATCCGGACGCGCTGCCAGCCCAGCGCCAGATGCTCGACGCGACGCCAGCCCAGCTGGACAATGGGCAGCCGCACGTAGCCGGTGTGCATCAGGCTGGACCGTGGCGTATAGAAGTTCGTGTTCGAGTCGCTGTCGACGAGCTTGGAGCTCGTGCCGCTGTCCAGGCCGCTGCTCTGGGCGCTCGTGTTGTTCAGGCGCAGCGTTGCCTCGAGCTTCTCGCCCAGCTGCTGGAGCAGCTTGATCTCGCGCTGCAGCGTCGGTATGTTCTGCCAGACCATCTCGAGGTCGATCTTCGGCTGCACTGGCTGCTCCGAGTATGTTCTCTCCGGCCGCTCCGTCTGCAGCGCCTGCTCGGCGAGGAGGAGCAGCTGCTGCTGCCGCTGGCGCACGTCGAGCAGATGGGTCTGCAGCTCGTGCTCCTGCTCCTGCTCCTGCTCCTGGCCACGCGCACGCTCTCCATCCGGCTGCAGTTCTCGCACCCGCTCACGCTCCAGCTCGCGCTCGAGCCGCTCGCAGCGCGCACTGCTGCCCGCGCTCAGCGGATCGCTGTCCATGTCGACCATGTCGACCATGTCGACCATGTCGACCATGTCGTCGAAGATATCGTTCGGCCGCTGCTGCCGGTGCTGATCAGCGCGGCCGACGTTGTCGCCGCTGTTGCGCAGGGGGCGCACCATCAACAGCTCCTTCACCTGCTTCACGGGCTTGCACAGGTAGACGAAGCTCTGGTTCTGCTCCTCCGGCAGCGCCTGCGCCAGCTTCATCGCGCGCAGCTCGTTGCTGTTGATGCTGACGCTGCTGCTGCTCGAGCTGCTCGAGCTGCGGCTGCTGTGGCCCATCACCGCCGGCTGTGGCCGCGGCGACAGCAACTGTTGCTGATGTAGGCGTGGCGACAGATGGTGGTGCTGCTTTGTGGGCGGCTGCGCTGCCTTCTCGAGTGGCTTCTTCTTCATTGGCGACCTGCTGCGCCCGAAGGCAGCTCTGTTGTTGCTGTTGCTGTTGCCGTTGTTGCCGTTGTTGTTGTTGTGGATGTTGCTGTTGTTGTAGATGTAGCTGTTGTTGTTGTTGTTGTTGTTGTTGCTGCTGCTGAGCTTGGCCACGCGCGGCAGGAAGTGTGCACGTCCGCCCGCCACACGTCGGTTAGCAGCCGGCTCCACGGGAACACTCGTCGCATTGCCCGAAGTGCGATTCGCAGCACTCGAGTTGGTCAAACGCTTGGGACGATTGCCGGTGGTAGCTGAGGGAGCGGAGTGGATAAACGATGAGCGGGTATCGGAAATGGGTTTAGCGAGGGAAGTATTCTGGCTAATTAGGAGTGGAACTAAGAGTGGAGTCAGGAGTAAGTGAACTGCTTTGCCAACTGGGGTTTACCCTACGGATAGAAGGTCGGAGAAATGGACTGCGACGGAGAAATTGGCAAGGCCAGGCAGATAGAGACAGGCGGACAAATAGCCTAGGATGTACATGGCTAGATCAACTCTGCTTGTCGTATATGCCTAATGGACTCTACCATTCAATAGGAGAAAGGCAGGATTATAATGAAACTGAAAGTTCAAGGACTAAGCTTTGTCTGATGACGTCACCCAGGGCATGTTGTCCGCTTTTAGTGCCTATCTAATATCTGTAGAGCATCCAAGGGGAAACTGATCTATAACATACTAAGGATGTAGGACTAAGGACTCGGCTTGGTTTGATGATGTGACCTAGAGCATGTAGTCTGCTTTTGGTCACTATCCAGCATACACAGGGCAAGGAGAAATTGATGTATCATATACTAAGGACGGAGGACTAAGGACTTGGCTTGGTTTGATGGTCATAGGCGTGTAGACCGCTTTTAGTCCCTATATAATATCTACGGGGCATCTGAAACCCAAGGAGAAACTGAACTATAATACACTAAGGTCTAAAGACTAAGGTCTAAATAGCACTGCTTTTAGTCCCTCTGCTTTTAGTCCCTATCTACATGATATCTGAAACCCAAGGAGAAACTGATTTATAATATACTAAGGACTAAGGACTAAGAACCAAGGACTTCCATTAGCAACATCTCAGTCCACATATTTTCTAAATAACACTGCTTTTAGTCCCTCTGCTTTTAGTCCCCATCGACATGATATCTGAAACCCAAGGAGAAACTGATTTATAATATACTAAGGACTAAGGACTGAGAACCAAGGACTTCCATTAGCAACCTCCCAGTCCACATATTTTCATACTTTCACACTTTATATATATACTTTATAGCTTCACCTCGGCCATTTCGCTGGTTAACTCACCATTTGGAGGCCGCTGCATGAGCTCCGTCCGGGTGTATGTGGTCTTGCGCATCGCATTTCCCAGCGTGCTGCCCGCGCTGGGCTGGGGGTCGGCCATCTGCAGTAGCTGGGGCAGTCCGTCGATCTCACGGTCGCTGCGCATGTGATTAAAGCGTCCGCGATTCATTTTCATGCTTTATTCAAGTCTTTCGCGATTCGTCCGATTGTCGCGTTTGCTTTTCCGCTTCACTTCGTGATTTTAAGGTTTTGCCTGTCTCTCCTTGTGTGTGTGTGCCTTTCTCTGTGTTCGCGTGCGTGTGTCTATGTGTATATAGGAAAATCGACTCTGTCCAAAAGAAAAACGTGTTACTGATCGATGAAAAATATAGGTTTTTTTGTCCGGAGCTCAATTGATATCCATATCGAAACGAATGTATGCACACTGTGAAAGCAAAGGCAAATGTGCCTAGTCGCAGAGTCGAACGCTTGAATATGTGTGAAAATATAACTAGATATATGTTTTAAGTCTTTATATTGTTAAGCTAGGTGAAGTTCAGGAACAGCTTCATTCGGATCAGTTTAAAGAATTTTTGTTTTCTTCTGCCTGTCAAATTTAACAAGCACTTCAAGCTCTTGCCTTTCACAATGATATGGGTCTGCATGAATACATATCCACGTGAATACCTGGAGAGTTGCTAGCTTTAGTAGCTCTGGAGGGTCTCTACCATAGATCAGAGCTCTTACCTTATCATCTTGTCAAAGTTGACAGTCACTTATCTAGGGAGAGATTGACCTCTAGGCTAAATTTGATGCATGCCTAAGTTTGACTCGAGTCTAAGTCAACTTCTTTTACTTTCATGCCAAATTTAACAGGCAGTTTATTGTGCTTACAACTGAGTAAGTTATTGCGCTTGCCAAACTTAACATGTTCTTTAACATCAAGTTAAAATTGAGAGTCGCTCATATGTACACAGAGCCAACTTTTTAGATATGCTTTCATCTGCATGCAAATTTAACATGCAGTTAATTGTAATGTTAACTTAACTAAACTTAGACATATAGATGCCATAGGGAAGCTCTAGCTCTCTTTTAAGTTGCTGTAAAAGTTAACATGTACTTTAACATTAGGTACGAAGCTCTTCAAGCTCCAACTATCATAACTAAGTCGTTAAAAACTCTTTTAATTTCTTTCCTTAAAGAATATATATCCAATTTTTATTACTGCCTCGCTGTCGACTCCCTTTCACTGTGAATTTCATCTGGTTAGGTCAAATTGTTTGATCTGGGCACAAGTTTCCAGCCCACTCGACGGTTCTTGTCCGCCAGCCGCGTGGACTGGGTAAGGCGCAGAGCCTGTCGCTGCAGCGCTTCGTAGCGTCTGTCTATATCTCTGCTCTCATCGTCCCAAGCCTGCACAGTCCTAGGCATGCCAGATTCGTACTGCTCGCCCGGACGTTGCCGGGGCTCGTAGACATTGGATATATGGCAGCAGTTGGGATGGTTGCGACCAAATGGATAGATGCTGCTAACGGGTCCCGGCACGAACGGCGGCTGCACTCGCTTCGACCTGTGCCTCGACCGCAGCTCGTGCGCACTGTGATGCAGCGCCTCCAGCCGCTTCACGTCGTTCAAGTAACTTATTCCGGGCATAGTGGGAGCTGCAGCCAAGGGCAATTTGGAAACCTAAAAAAAAGAGAAAATTTTGATTTGAACTGACTGAATGAAAATATTGACTGGACTTGCTTGGGATAGGTGGCTCTAGATGTAGTCGAACTATACTACACATAGTTCATAGTTCATATATAGTTCATTGAGAAGCTAATTGTGGCAGATCATAATCAGATCAGATCCGAGATCAGATATAGCAGAACTATACTATATAGATCATATTTCATAGTTCATAGTTCATAGATCGTTCATGAATTATAGTTCATAATTACAGTAGATGATAATCAGATCAGATCCGAGATCAGCTACAGTTCCTAGTTCCTAGTTCCAAGTTCCTAAATGCTAGTTCAAAGCTCCTAGTTCAAAGTTCCTAGTTCAAAGTTCATAGTTCATAGTTCATAGTTCATAGTTCATAGTTCATAGTTCATAATTCCTAGTTTTTAGTTCCTAGTTCCTAGTTCCTAGTTCATAGTTTATAGTTCAAAATTCCTAGTTCATAGTTCATAGTTCATAGTTCCTATTTCATAGTTCATAGTTCCTAGTTCATAGTTCCTAGTTCAAAGTTCCTAGTTCACAGTTCATAGTTCATAGTTCCTAGTTCCTAGTTCATAGTTTATAGTTGAAAATTCCTAGTTCATAGTTCATAGTTCATGGTTCAACGATAGTTCATGAATCATAGTTCATACTTATAGCAGATCATAATCAGATCAGATCAGATCAAATCAGATCGGATCAGTTCATAACTCAGCTTTGTCTTCTCCGAATTGTCTTAGAGTTAATTCTTAGCTAACTTCCAGCTTTATTCCGCTGCTTAATTCTTATCAAACTATTTTTCAACATTCCCTTTTGCTCTCCACATTCGTAAACGTTGCAGCGATCAAAAGTGCATTGGCGCGCCGGCCTTCCGTCTGCTGCCCGGCATCGACAACTGGTGTGAGATCAACTGCCTGCGCTATCCGCCCAACTGCCCGGAGACTGCCTGCCACTGTCCGTAAGTAGCTCTCTCTTCTCTCTCTCACTCTCCCTCTCTCTCACTCTCACTCTCTCTTCCTCTTTCTCTTTCATTTTCGTTGCAGTCAAGAGTGCGTGGCCATTGGCGAGCTGGAGGGACGTGAGGGCGCCGATACCTACTGCATGGACGAGTGCCTCAACTACAAATCGGAGTGCCCGCGCGATAGGTGTCGCTGCTTCTAGACAGAGACCAACGATATGCCCACACGAAAACAGAGACAGAGAGAGAGAGAGAGGGAGAGAGAGGGAGAGAGCGAGAGAGAGCGAGAGCGAGGTATACCAATTAGCTGTGCTGCTGCCCCATTGCCAGACGAAGACGAAAGTTTTGACGAATTCTAACTGAAATTTATAGCTCGATTTGAATGAGGAATACACATATATATATATGTATATAAAGATATATCTATATATGTATATTAAACTGAAACGAATGTGAATGTGAATCCATAGTTTTTTTTATTTATTTTTTTCTATATATATTCTATATTATAAGAGATTTGCACTGGCTATTCATAGACCGGATTGTTGTAGTTGTTGTTGTTGCATTGGGTTTGTTCCTTGGGCTTCATTGGCTTTTGGGGGCTTCACTTGCGCTGAATCCCGTCCTCGTAGAGGAAGGGGCGCGTGAAGGCCTCCAGCAGGTCGCGCTGCTCTCTGAGGCGTCGCAGCTCGGACAAGGGATTCGCCGTGGAGATGCGCCGCACGCGGAACAACGTGGACACAGTCCCGGCGATTTGGCTCCAGCGCTCGCTGGCCCGTGATTGCATCACCTCGGCGCATAGGTAGTGATTGCGCCGCTCCTCCACTGGGACGCGGCTGGCGCGGGCAGAGTTTGCCGCAGCAGCGCCGGCGGCTGCCGCCGCCATCGGGTTGGTGCCCGCTTCGCCTCCTGCGGCCTCCAAGGGGCCACCAATGGTCGGTGCGCCAGGTGGCGTTTTGAATGGCTCGCTGCGGATGAGCACTTCGGCCAGCTCCTCGCGGGTATCGTCTTCGGAATCTTCGTGCGGCAGGGCGGCACAACTGCCGCAGTTGACATCGCTGACGTGCGCAAAGCTGGACGCAATGCGTCGCAACGAGGCGGTCGGCGGCGGCGCTGACGAGGTCGGATGGACCGTGTCCTGTATGGGATTCGTCTCGGGGCCGGAGGCATGGGAACGACTGCGCAATCGACACAAATTCATGTTGGACAGCTTATTACCATAGCTGGTGCGCAGCTCGGCGCGCTGGCGTCGCGCCTCTTCAGAGGTAATGGCCAACTTCTTACCCATCGGCATGGTCCTGCTGCTGCTGCTACTGCTGCTCCTGCTGCCAATTTAGTATCGGTCGATACTTACCCAAAAACTTTTGCCGAAATGCTCGCTGTGAATTTTGTGCGGTGACTGCTAAGTTCCAGTTCCCCTCCCAGTCCACATCCACAGCAAATCCATGGCCAGCCTGGATGTCGAATCTTGTCCAGCTCCCAGCTCCGTTCACCTTTCAAAACAGAGTGGAAATACACTAAAGTGGGGATGAGGAGTCAATTATGCAGGCTACTTACCATGAAGTGAATGTATAAGAGTATAAGTTAGAGTATAAGTAGTAATATAAGTAGGGGGTTAGGCAAAGGAGTGGGTAGAAGTACCAATATAAGAGAATAATAAGTATAAGTATAAGTATAAGTATAAGTATAAGTATAAGTATAAGTATAAGTATAAGTATAAGTATAAGTATAAGTATAAGTATAAGTATAAGTATAAGTATAAGTATAAGTATAAGTATAAGTATAAGTATAAGTATAAGTATAAGTATAAGTATAAGTATAAGTATAAGTATAAGTATAAGTATAAGTATAAGTATAAGTATAAGTATAAGTATAAGTATAAGTATAAGTATAAGTATAAGTATAAGTATAAGTATAAGTATAAGTATAAGTATAAGTATAAGTATAAGTATAAGTATAAGTATAAGTATAAGTATAAGTATAAGTATAAGTATAAGTATAAGTATAAGTATAAGTATAAGTATAAGTATAAGTATAAGTATAAGTATAAGTATAAGTATAAGTATAAGTATAAGTATAAGTATAAGTATAAGTATAAGTATAAGTATAAGTATAAGTATAAGTATAAGTATAAGTATAAGTATAAGTATAAGTATAAGTATAAGTATAAGTATAAGTATAAGTATAAGTATAAGTATAAGTATAAGTATAAGTATAAATATAAGTATAAGTATAAGTATAAGTATAAGTATAAGTATAAGTATAAGTATAAGTATAAGTATAAGTATAAGTATAAGTATAAGTATAAGTATAAGTTATAATAAAAGTGGTAATAGAAAGTATAAGGTAGACGGAGGCGTAACAAAAGAAATAGAAATATAAATTTGATTTCTAAACATAGTTGTAAATTACAAATACAAATATAAACTTAGAAGTGAACCTACTTTACAGGGTATTCATATCTATCAGAGCTTAATACTAACGGAGACTGGGCAGGGTAACAGTATACAGTGAATAAAAACGATTTGATACTTTGGAAAAATATATTATATATTCTATAACTAAGGCCTTAAACATCTAGTTAAATAGGAGCTGAGCGCAATGGGCTGCTGCCTAGAACATTAGCTTCTTCTTCTGGGGCATGAAGTTGCCGCGGACCGTGGTCTCGACCATTTTGCGCTTGAGTGGGGGCTTCTCCTGGGCATGGGCGCCCTCCTTGGCGGCCAATATGGCGTGTGGCATGGGCAGTTTGGGGCCGACGGTGGGCGCTGGCTTGTTGCGGAAATAGGGCATGCTGAGCGCTTCGCGGCATGAGCAGCGCCTGTGGGGATTCATGGCGAAGAGGCAACGCATCAGCGTGATCATATCATTGCCGGCGGCCGTGAAGATGTCCGGCAGCGGAGTGCCCGGAAAGTGTCGGAACTGCAGATAGTCGTTGAGATTGTTCAGATAGGGCCACTCGGATTCTATGGGTGTGCCCAGAACGCTGAAGATGCGCGTCAACTGGTCCAGATCCGAGTCGCCGGGCAGGAAGGGCACACGCAACATCAGCTCGGCCAGAATGCAGCCGACGGCCCACATGTCCACGCCGGTGCCATACTGTCGGGCGCCAAAGAGCAGCTCCGGCGCCCGGTACCACCGCGTGACCACGTGGTGCGTGTAGATGCGATTGGGCGAGCCGAAGCTCTTGGCCAGACCGAAATCACCAATCTTCAAGATGCCATCGCTGTTCACCAGCAAATTGTTGGGCTTCAGATCCCGATGCAGGATCCAGTTGGCGTGGAGGTATTCCAGACCCCGCAGCGTCATGATGGCATAGGCCTTGATGTTCGCCTGGGTGAGTATGATCTTGTTGTCCTTAATGATCACTTCCAGATCGGTGTCCATGAAGTCAAACACCAGCGACACATTCGACAGCTGCCCGAAGACGTCGACGAGCCCAATGACGTGCTCGTGCTGCAGCTCCTGGAGTATCTTAATTTCTCGCAGTGCTGTGCGATTGATGCCATCGCGAGCCTCGTCGCGGCTGCCCTTCTTGATCTTCTTCACGGCGACAATTTGGCTGGTCACGATGTCCCGCGCCTTGTACACAATGGCAAACTGCAAGAAATTCACAAAAAAAAAAAGAAAAAACTCAGCATGCGCGCATAAATATTGAGGGTTCGTTTACCTGACCCTCGCCAAGGAACGACAGCTTGGCATATCGGTCCTTTTTGTCATCTCCCAATGGCAACATTTGAGCGCTTATTCATAAAATATTGTTTAATATACGCCGACAAATCCAAAAATCTACTTTCGAAGCTCTCAATCGCCATATAAACCGGCGCGATAGTTTGTCAAACATATCGATGAATTGCTGTATGTCGATAGCTGAATATGTCTATTGCTATTTGGTATTTATACACATGCTAGTGCTGCCAACTCTTCAGGGCGGTGACAAGCTAGAAGGCTAGAAATAGCTAAAGAAAAATCTCAAGCAAGGTTTTTGGGCATATTTTAATATATATAAAATATAATTATATTAAACTAATAATTTAATGTATATAAAATATATCGAAAGCAGTAAAGTTGCTAAGAAAATATGTAGTTTTTTAGCGCTAAAATAACCATAGGATGTAGCTATAATTCCCGCTATTACAATTTTTCCCGCTTGCCGCAGCCAAATTGCCAGCAATAAAACATACTGTCATGGTATTTGGTATGGCAGTCGTACTGGGTCGCACGGTCGCAACGAAACGAGAATTTGAATCGATATATTTTAAAGTTGTGACAGGATCACGACCTAAGCAAGTAATCCATAATAGTAGACGAAATACCTTTGTCATTTGTGTCCGTGCTGTTGAAAGAAACATTTAATTTGTGTACTCTGTGCCAGCTGTTGAAACATAAAAAAAACCAGCATGTAAGTAAAGCCAAAAGCAACAAGAATAACTACAAGCGAAACACACATACGAATTTCTGCAAACGTCTCGCTGCGTTTGCTGACGCCGTCACTGCCAAAATCTATCGGTGGGTGGTCTGTGGTCTCCGTCTGCCTATAATTTGTTCAATTTGTGCACATTTCAATTCAATTTAACAATATCGTACGTATCTGCTCGGCATGCAACCCGCCCATTCGCACTAACTGTTGTTAACTAAACATCTACGGTATTCATTATTTATTTTCTTTTTTTTTAATATATATTTTTTTTTTGTTTGTGCGGAAGGCCGGCGTCGCACGACGTGGTGATGCCGCGTGCTTAGCTGAGATTCGGAGTTATGTTGACCGTGTCTAGCGTGCACTTGTGCACTGTGGAACGCATGCAGCTTGCTGCTAAATGCTCAAAGACTATTTCGTTTAATTTATTAATTTGGAAATGCGAAATATCGTGGAGCAGCCGAATGGCTTAGTCGACAAATTATTGAGGTTAAGCACGAAAAGAGTATGAAAAAAATTTGCGTCATGTTTCAGACTAGCGCGTGTATTGGCGTCTGTCCATGTGTGTGTGTGTGTCGGCAACTGCCTGAATGTCTGTGCGTGCGTGTATGTGTGTGTGTATATATATACAGGTGTGTGTGTGTGTCTATGAGGTAGCATTTGTTATTTCTGACAGTATCAATAATAAGAAACTCGCCCCAAAATTTGCACTGCATTTCTTCATATCAATTAATGCCGCATCAGCCAGCACTTGGCTTTCGGCTTTTACTCTCATCTCTTTTATGCGTTTACATTTTGGCGCGCTTTAGCTGCGTCTGCAGCCAGCAACTCAACCTATCGCTCGCTCGCTCGCACTCGCATCACTCACTTTGGTATGTGTGTGTGCGGCTATGTTCAAGCTGTATGTATGCATATGCATGTGTATGTGTGCGTGTGCTGATTCAGCTGAGAAGCGCATTTCAACAAAAGCTGTAATTTATGCTCGCATGACACCGAATTTGTTTTCCCTTCACTTCGTAGAAGGAGTAGGTTGGCCAACTCTGAAATTACTCAAATTCTAAAGTTGTTTGTGTAAACATGCATATTTGTTTATAAACCACTGCAATGGTGACTTATTTCGCTTGTTTTGAGCTTACTCGACTTAAATGTTTACTTCAGCCAAAGTATGTTTATTTGCTTGGAAAAGATATTGTTTACAAGTCTAAAGACCTTGTTAGCGTCATCTTGGAGTTTGCTCAAGTTTAACATGGAAATATATATGCATAAGGGTTGCATTTGTAAGAAACGCGGGTATCATTCCACTATATTTACGCTTACATAAATGCGACAAGAACAGCAGCAGCAGCAGCCTCCTCTCACAGCATTGTCGCATGCTACCTGCCTACACACACACACACACACACACACACACTGACACGCATGACGGCAGCTGCAGTTTGTGTTGCCCTATGTACGCTCTCTTGCAATTGCTGCTCACTCCCTTGCTCGCTCGCTCTCACACTTTCTCGCTCAGCTCGAACAGCTGTTGTTGTCCTTTGGCGCGCTTTACAGCTACCTTTGCCGTTCCTTTGCTTTGACCTTTACATTTCGTATCTGCACAACTCGCAGTCGCATTGCGCTCCTCGCACGCTCAACGTCTCCAGCTCCCGAAGTGTGAATAGTTTTTTTTTGTTATATATTTATTTATTTATTTATTTATTTTTTTTTGTAATCTTGTAATTTAGTTATTAACTCGAGAACTGAAACTAATTGAAACGTGTTTTTCGCAGCAACCAACAGCATTGGGCGAGTGAATAAAAAGAAACCCCAGACCAAAAGCAGAGCATAGATAAGTGAAGCAAAACAAAAAGAATAAACAACAGCAACATGGCTCAGGAAGGACAGGATATGCCCACATTCAAGTGCGTGCTGGTCGGCGATGGCGGCACTGGCAAGACGACATTCGTCAAACGTCACATGACCGGTGAATTTGAGAAGAAATATGTCGCCACACTGGGCGTGGAGGTGCATCCGTTGATCTTTCACACCAATCGCGGTGCGATCCGTTTCAATGTCTGGGACACAGCCGGCCAGGAGAAGTTCGGCGGACTTCGTGACGGCTACTACATTCAGGGCCAGTGCGCTGTCATCATGTTCGATGTAACATCGCGTGTCACCTACAAGAACGTGCCCAACTGGCACAGAGATCTGGTGCGCGTCTGCGAGAACATACCCATTGTCCTGTGCGGCAACAAGGTCGACATCAAGGATCGCAAGGTCAAGGCCAAAAGCATCGTGTTTCACCGAAAGAAAAACTTGCAGGTAAGCTCATCTCATCATTGTCCACTCGAGTCTCCGTATAAACATCTTGCGTTCTTCTCTTTTCGAGCATCAGTTAGACAGAGATGCAGCAAAGCTGAAAGAGACAGCGAGCATGCAGCATAGTGTAGAGCAGCCTAGATAGAGAAAGAGCCCAAGAGAATGTGATCTAAAGCAGAGCATGCAGTTTATATATGTGGATATATCGTTGGTTCTACTTGGGATAGACTCTTGTACTGCATTAAGAGAAATGTATATAGATGAAAGACTATTCACAATTGTAAAGTGAGGATTACAGTTATCAAATATTGTTAGCTAGGTTGCTCTTGAGCTGCCAATGTTAAGCTTGGCTTATAGATGGTTTTACCTTAAACAAATGTTGACAGTTTGCGTGGAATCTGTAATTTTACCCAGAGTTGATATGTGTATACAAACAGAAATCAGAGCTAAAAGCAAGTTTGCTGGAATTCATGAAGTATTATAAAATTTCATAAACGGCAGATAAACAGAAATCAGATCTTAAGGCATGATTTCCAGAATAGTTAATCAAATGCGATTTCTATGAAGTGTTGTGAAAACGCCTAAAGATAAACAGATATCAGAATAGAAAGATTTCCAGAATTTAGAAAATGAAATGAGTTTACAAGAGTCTATAAAAAGTGTTGATAAACAAATATGAGAACTACAGAATATGTCCCAAGAATCCATTGACTATAATCCATCTAGAAATTGTATTGCCATATAAGACTTTATATAGTATATAGTTCAGTTCTCAACTGAACAATTCCTAGACTACCGACTACCTATTCCTAACGAAGAGCCCTTACTAATTCCATAAATTTTTGGTCTACTTGCAGTACTATGATATCTCTGCTAAATCGAATTACAACTTTGAGAAACCATTCCTTTGGCTGGCCCGCAAGCTGGTCGGTGATCCAAATCTGGAATTCGTAGCAATGCCGGCGCTGCTGCCACCGGAGGTCAAAATGGATAAAGACTGGCAGCTGCAGATCGAGCGTGACTTGCAGGAGGCGCAGGCGACCGCCTTGCCTGATGAGGATGAGGATCTATAAGCATATTAGTTTACAAATGAATTCAAAAACAAACAACAAAAATATAGAGTTGAGCCAGCAAAAATTCAACTAAACTTAAAAACTAAAAAAACAATAAAAAAAAAGAGAATAAACGGAAATTTTGGAAACAGCAAGAACAAGAAAATGGTGGACAAGAGCAGCTACAGCTACAGCAAGATCAAGAAAGCAGCACCGAGATTAAAATTTAAGCAGTTGTATATCTACACTAGACTACACACACACACACACACACACACACATACTATGCACACCCCAACACACAGAGCGCGTTTTATAGAGTTGCCTCCAAATTATTATGATGTAGATCTGTTCTATTTTAAATTTTTTTTTTTGCGTAAATTTAGTTGAAATTTTTCGTTTTTCCCGTTCGTTTTTGGTTGCCTTTTCTGATCTGATGACACGCCCACAAAACGTATGTTTCAGTCAGAAAGAAGAGAGAAAGAGAAAGCAATGATAAATCAGAAAGCGGAAGACAAAATTGCAAAATAATGAAAATAAATTAAGAGTGTTAAGAGAATTATGAAATTTTAGAGAAACCGTAAATAGCTTACATTGTCAACAACAACAACACCAGCATTGACAACACAAACAACAACAAGAACAATACACAAATATTGCGATTATGAATGGAAGATTAAACATAGCTAAGACAAATAATAAAAATGAAAACATGAAGAACTGGAATCGAATGCGGCGACATTTTTATTGCACAAAGACTTAAAGAGATTTGATTGATTGATTGAACTGATGTATGAATGTCAAACTGATCAAAATTGTTAAGCTGTACCCATAGAATGATTTATTTACAATTCGATTTACCGATTGATTGATTGAAGAGAAAACTAAGGATATATGAATAGCAATCATTGGCCAGCTCTAGATTGATTATTATGTATCTAGCAAACAGATTGAAGTAGAACTTTCTATAATATATGTCGCACTGTTAGCCAAAGCTAAATATTGTTATGCTTTAGCTATAAAGTGACGCTTGTTATGCCAAGTTTTAAAAATTGTCGCTTTAGACTGGCTGATTGATTGATTGACATGAGTATTACTTAAACTAGTCTAGATTGATAGCTAGAGAGTTTGTTTCATAGAGACTGATAGCTTGATTGACAGAGCGCATTAGAGCAGCTTGCATAGCCACAGCATACATTTAGTTTAGCACTAAGTTCATCTCTTGACTGCTTGATTGATGCAGACATGATTGATATGATCAGCCAGACATGAACTGAATAACACTAGCTTGACAGCAAAAGCAAGATAACACTCTTTAGATAACATAAGCACATTCTGTATAACTTCAACACACATTTCATTGAACACTAAGCCGTTGCCTGTCTGATTGATGTAGATTGATAGCTGTCTTCGAAGAAGCGTACAATCGATACCCACATGCATAAGTATGCTGCATGCATCACGCATACATATTTTCACAAAGCTGTTTGATTGATGATAGATTGACGGTTTGATTGAGGGCACATGCTGTGCATGTGCTGCTGATTGATGGAGCTGAGCCGCTTGATTGACAGGAATAACAACATCACTTTGAATGATAAAAGAAAAACGTTTATTGCATATATCTTTGGAGCGCTAAGCACAATTGCAATTGTCTAGCTGTAGATTGATAACTTGTTTGATTAATTGAATATTTGATTGATTGATGTAGAAGCTGAGCAGCTGGCGCCGTCGCCTGTCTAGGGACACTTGACGCAGCAGGCGGGAAAGACGCCGGTGTAGCGCTGCTTGTTGTGGCAGGTGACCTTCTGGTCGCTGCATCTGTGGATCGATCGCACACGGGTTAGATCTGGGCACTATATAGATATATATATATATATATATACGAGGATCTACTCACTCCTCGACGACGGTCTTGAACGTGTCCGAGCAGATGGCGCGCTTCAGGCACTTGCCCTCCTTGCCGAAATCAACGTAATCCTGGCCCTTCTTCAGCAGCGGCAAATACTTGAGGAACACCGTCTCGTCCTCGGCGTTGCGGTACGTGCACACAGGCTCGCTCACTGCGGATTAGGAAAGGATTATCAGTGGGGACTATCCAGTATATCGCAGCCTTATCAGCCGGCCTCACGCTTGTGCGACACCGTCAGCTGCAGCATCAGCAACACCAGCCCAACTATTGCCCAGACGTGACGCATCTTTTGTTTATTGAATCTTCGGATCAACTAAAGCCCCATCGGCTCAACCTGTTTGCTATATATACCCCCAGTCCATCCAGCGACTGATGCGCAAATTTACAATTCTAATTTGCAAAACACACACACACACAGAGCAAAAAAAAATCGTAACTATTCCCAGCTGAGGCGTTGAAGACCCGCGTTGCGCGCTACAGCTGCCACTCGATCGATCGTGTAAATCTAAAGAAATTCCAAAATTTGGATTTAGTTTTTTAAATTTATTCGAATATTTTTAATAATTTGTAATTATATAAATGCAAGCTTACAATAAATTTCTTCTATATAAAGCTGAAATTCAAATTCCAACATTTCTGGTTTAATTTTTATACCCTGAACCCATTGAAAATGGGTAATCAGGGTATAATGTTTTTGTTGGAAGGCGTATGTATGTAACAGGCAGAAGGAGGCGTGGCAGACCCCATAAAGTATATATATTCTTGATCAGGGAGACAAGCCGAGTCGATTTAGCCCTGTCCGTCTGTCTGTCTGTCTGTCCGTCTGTCCGTCTGTCCGTCTGTCCGTCTGTCCGTCTGTCCGTCTGTCCGTCTGTCCGTCTGTCCGTATGTATGAACGCGTCGATCTCAGAACTTACAATAGCTAGAGACTTCAAATTTTTTTTGTAGGTCCCTGTATAGGGCGCGCATATCGAGTTTGTTTCAGAAATTCGATAACTGTTATCGTTTTATTGTTATCGATTAAAAACGAAAATCTAAATTAAGCTATAAAATTCTATCTAATTCATCTTTATAGCTAGAGTCTTCAAATTTTGCATTTAGTGTTATTTGGGTCTTACGCAATTTCGGTTTTTGTTAAATTTTGGGTGCCACGCCCCCTTCGCCTCCAATTTGTAACTCCCGTATATCAAATACTAGAGACTTGTGCTTTGGCACATACATATATATGGATGACGTGATCACGCCCAACAAGTTTGATCAAAATCGTTACTCTAGAAAAAAAGTTATTAAGCATTTAATTTCCCATAGCATTGCCATGCAAACAGCAGCCAAAGAACAGCTGACGCAACGATTTGCGCTTGTGAGTGCTTGCGCCTGTGTATGTGTGTGTGTATGTGTTGTTTGTAATGAACATATATATAAACTTATGTATATTAAAGAAACGGAGATTGTTTGGAATTGCGGTTCTGCGCAGGGTTCAGGGTATACCCTAGTCGAGCGGTCTCGACTAGAGTTTTCTTACTTGTTTAAATTTATTTTTGTTTATTTGTAATTATATAATTGAAATCTTATAAATTTTTATATTGTTGGCATAAAAACATTTTTTGTTTAATAATTTTTAGTATTAAACAAATTAAAAAAAAAAATTTTAATGCAAAAATATTTTTTTTTATATTTAGTACAAAAATAATTTGTTATAAAAATAATTTAATATAGATTTTTTTTAAATAATTTTTAGTATTACACAAATTTTTAAATTTTTTTTAATAAAAAAATATTTTTTTTCTATTTAGTACAAAAATTATTTGTTGTACAAATTTATTATAAAAATTTTATATAATAATTTAATATCGAAATATTCTTTAAAAATAATTTTTAGTATTACACAAATTTTCAAAAATTATTTTTAATATAAAAATATTATTTTTTTATATTTGGCACAAAAACATTTTTTTTTGCTAAAATAATTTAACAAACAAATATTTTTTTAGTTATGTAAAAAATCATTTTAATTAAATTTTTATAAAATTATTTTTTTTAATATAAAATATATTAAAATAATTTTTTGGTATTTTTTTATAGTTTTTTGTATATTTTTATACCCTGAACCCATTGAAAATGGGAAATCAGGGTATAATGTTTTTGTTGGAAGGCGTATGTATGTAACAGGCAGAAGGAGGCGTGGCAGACCCCATAAAGTATATATATTCTTGATCAGGGAGACAAGCCGAGTCGATTTAGCCCTGTCCGTCTGTCTGTCTGTCTGTCCGTCTGTCCGTCTGTCCGTCTGTCCGTCTGTCCGTCCGTCCGTCTGTCCGTCTGTCCGTCTGTCCGTATGTATGAACGCGTCGATCTCAGAACTTACAATAGCTAGAGACTTCAAATTTTTTTTGTAGGTCCCTGTATAGGGCGCGCATATCGAGTTTGTTTCAGGAATTCGATAACTGTTATCGTTTTATTGTTATCGATTAAAAACGAAAATCTAAATTCAGCTATAAAATTCTATCTAATTCATCTTTATAGCTAGAGTCTTTAAATTTTGCATTTAGTGTTATGTGAGCATTACACAATTTCGGTTTTTGTTAAATTTTGGATGCCACGCCCCCTTCGCCTCAAATTTGTAACTCCCGTATATCAAATACTAGAAACTTGTGCTTTGGCACATACATACATATGGATGACATGATCACGCCCAACAAGTTTGATCAAAATCGTTACTCTAGAAAAAAAGTTATTAAACATTTAATTTCCCATAACATTGCAATGCAAACAGCAGCCAAAGAACAGCTGACGCACCGACTGGCGTTTGTGTGTGCGTTCGCCTGTGTATGTGTGTGTGTATGTTTTGTTTGTAATGAACATATATATACTTATGTTTATTAAAGAAAAGGAGATTGCTTGGAATTGCGGTTCTTCGCAGGGTTCAGGGTAACCCCTAGTCGAGCGGCCTCGACTAGAGTTCTCTTACTTGTTTTTTATACATTTTGCATTAAAACAATTTTTTTTTTGGCATTTTTTTTTTTTTGACATCTAAATAGTAATTAAAAATAAAATCAAAGCCCATTTGATTGAATCTTACGAGAAGGAGGAAGAGCAAGCTAGAAGAGTTTGGCTAAGCATAGCTAACCTAACCTAACTTAAAATGTGCCTAGGAATACGAACCTAAAACTCTAATTTCAAAAACAAAATTGAAAAAGAAAAGAAAGGAAATTGCATCAAATTCTTGAAGTTAAATATTTGGAGTCAACTTTCATGAATAATAAATATTTTGATTAGATATAAGTTTATTTTATTATTAGATCTTGCCTTAGATCAGTTTTCGCTATTCGCACGTAGCGCATTTGAAATTTGAGGCCGTTGGTTGTGGCTCTGGCGCTGGCGCTGGCACTGATTTGCTGGCACAATTCGCATTCAGAATTGTTTAATTGTCCACTATTTAGGAGGCTTCCTTCGGCCGCCCGCTCGACTGATGCACGGCCCCTGCGTGGCCCGCAAAGCTCTGATTGAGTTAATTGCGTTTAAAGTTGTTGTTTTTGTTTTTTTTTTTTTGATCTGCCCTTAAAAAGCGTAAAAGTGCAGCATATAAACACTAATTGAATGAATAATACTTGAACTACATTCGGCCTATAGCTAGAGAGGGGCCAAAGGGGGCTGAAAAGCTACCATGTGGGGGTGGGTTAGAGTGGAAGGGGTAAAGAGTTGATTTGGCTGTGGATTAGCTAGGGGTAGATGATCTATAGTAGATATAGGAAATCTCATTTGATTGATTTATTGTTTACTCTAAAGCTATGTATATCAGATTGTATTATAGACATACATATATGACCTGATTTATGAGCTGAATCTAGATATGTCAAGCTGGACCTGAATATATGTATATGCTAGGTGTGATCAAAAAGTATTGCGAAAGATCTTCATGCCTTATGCTTGATATGCACTCAAGCTGAGTTATCATGGGATATATGTCTATATATATATATTCCAATATTATATTTAACAGTTATTGGAAGAAGAATCAGCAATAGTTCTTAGTTTATTTTTGGAAATATTTTGTAATACATAGGAATAAAGCATGATATATTCCAGTTATAGAATACGATATCTGATTGTCAAAGCTATATATCATTGGAGTCCGGCTTCTGGCAGATGAGCTTGGGACAGCAGTGCGGAAAAGTGCGACGCATATCTGACTCAATTTTGCAGTTCTTCGTGGGCACCAGATTGTGTCGACCGCAACTGTAGGATAGAATGTAGAGATATATATATAGAGAGAGAGAGGGAGCGTATATAGTAAGGAGTATGCAGAGATAGGCAGAGAAGGAGTGAGAGAAACAGAGAGAGATGATATCAGATGTTAATATATCTAGATATTATACGATATGTATGTAAATATCAGCAACAGTTTATATAAGATACCCATATCATATGCTTGTTCAGATAAATATATGTATATAGTATAGCCGATATATATCTTTTGTATAGGTGAAGTATGTGAGAGTTGTATAGGTTATATGCCTTATATACTTTAAATATCAGTTGGACCTTAAAGATATATAGATATATATCTGCAGAAAAGCATATGCTATGGGTATTAAGTATATGATCTATAGCTGCTTGATGCTCCATATTATATAGATGTAGTTATAAAGAATATAAAACTATATAGCTTCAGTATGACTATATGACATATACAGACATATATATATATATATATAGATATAGATATCTCAGTGACTTACTAGCCAATCTCCAGCACATAGTCCGGTCGACAGAAGAAGGACTTGCAGTGGCCCTCGCGATTGATGGGCTTATAGGACTGATTCTTGGGTATGGGCTGCTTCAGTTCATCAAAGTAGCACTGTCCCGGATAATCTAGATATGGTATGATAAGTTATCTCTCTCTCTCTCTCTCTCTCTCTCTCTCTCTCTCTCTCTCTCTCTGCCACTCACCTGGATGCACGGCATTGCCGCGATATCCCAGATCGGCAGCAACATGCGCGCAGAGCAACGCCAGCAGCAGCAGCATGGGCACGCCATAGTAGCCAAGGCCCAAACCAGATCTTATGGGTATTATCATGGCAAAGACGAAGACGAAGAAGAAGAAGGAGAAAAATCCGAAATTGAAACAAAGATAAAGTTGTTCAGCGAACGCCGAGCGTGCGACTGAGTCAATTGCAATTAATTGTTGTTGCTTTTATATAAAATTAATTAATAAAGCTCAGCTGTAACTGTATCTGTGTATCTGCCGCTGTATCTGTATCTGAATATGGGGCATATGCTTCAGCTTTTGTCTTTCTTTTGTCACTTTGTTGTTGTTGCTTTTGATCTAGTTCGCATTAATTAAGCACGAGCCGCCCCAGCCCTGAAAGCGAGAGCGAAAAACAACTGAAATACACTACTCGAGCGAGTAAATACTGGAAGGCGAACGAGCGGGCATGCCCGACTGGCAGATGCCCTGCTATGGATCAGACTGATCATCGATCAGAGAGGGAGGGGGAGAGAGAGAGGAAGGCTTCCAGCATCTTCCTTTCTCTCTCTCAGCTAGAGTAAGACAAGTGGACATGCTCGACTAGCAGATACCCTGCTAAGAGTTAATTAAAGCGAGGCGTCTTGCTTAGAGAAGAAGAAGAGCTAAAGAATAAATACTTTAATGAACTCAACTATAGCCAAGCTAGCGGGTATGCGCGACTAGTAGATACCACTTACAGTCAAGATTGAGCTGGCTTGGCTATACCAGATGCCATTAGCAGCTATAGCAAAAGGCTAAACTGACTGCACTGCGGCTGACCCAGTTGCGCTGGCAAGGTCTATCAAGGTCTGCCAAATCTTATCAGCTTTATATATTGTATGTATATATACATATATTTATATAAATTATATATATTTTGTATATTTTTGACAGTTAAAGCAAACTTTAGCCTTCAAAGAGAGAGATATATATACCAAAAATATATATGTATATATTTCAACGAGGCCTTTACAGCATTTTCACAAAGCCTATATACCCGCTTTAGCCACTTGCAATAGGTATCAGCCAGCAATGGGAAATCCGCCTTCAATAACAGGTCGATGAGCGAATAGAAACATTGCTCAAAGTTATTGTATGATTTATAGCTATTTATCACCCGAACAATATATATATATATATATAGGTATATATATAGTATAGGTAGCGTAAGAATTGTTTGTTAATTGTGTTAACGGGGAGAAAAAGTTAATGAAACGCAAACTTAGCGAAGGTTCTATGCCCTATGAATCAAGTGTTACTGATAGAGTGAGAGAAAGTAGCGGATGGTGGGTAGAGAATGTTGGAGAGAGAGGGAGAGAAAGAGTGAGAGTGAAAGAGAGAGATAGAGAGAAAGAGGAAGAGAGAGAGAGATAAAGAGTGGGGTGGAGAGAAAGAGAAAGAGAGCGAGAGAGGGGAAGAGGGAGAGAGAGATAGATAGAGAGAGGAAGAGAGAGGGAGAAAAAGAGTGAGGTGGAGAGAGAGAGAGAGAGAGATAGTGAAAGAGATAGAGAAGAAGAGGGAGGGAGAGAGAGACAGTGAGGTAGAGAGAGAGAGAGACAGGTAGAGGGAGAGAAAGACGAGGGAGGTAGATAGAGATATAGAAAGAGTGGGAGAGAGTGTGTGTGAGATAGAGATAGAGGGAGAGAGAGACTATATTTCTATGCATTGTCTCTGCATTCTCTCTATCCCCATTCTCTGCATTCTCTCTTTCTCTCATTTTAACTTTGTTTCTCTCTCTCTCTCTCTCTCTCTCTCCCCTTTCCTTCTTTCTCTGACGATCTCTCTATGTATACCTCTCTCTCTCTGTTGGGCTCTATGTTCATCTCTATTTCTCTCCCGATGTCTGTCAATTTCTATCTCTCTTTCTCTCTTTCTCTCTTTCTCTCTCTCTCTCTTTCTCTCTCTCTCTCTCTCTCTCTCTATCTCACTCTCCCTCTCCATCTCTCTCCTTCCAGTCTCTATGATATCCATAAGCCATATCAAGAACTTAGCAAACTCTCTAGAATAGCCAATGGGCCAAATCACAGTGAGTATTACGAGACTATGATATACAAATATACATATACACTATATATAGATACAAATATACATTCATATATGTATAATAACAATATATGTATATACGCAACAAACAAACAAAAGTCGGAGAAAAGCAGACAAATTAAAAAGTGAGGAAAAAGGCAACAAAAAATCAGAATTTAAAGAGCTGATAAGTTGAGCTGGCGTTGCTCAGTGTCAGATCTGTTGCCTTATAAAGCGAATCGGAACTGGAAGATGCGCAAGGTGGAAATTAGTTGGATTCCAATTGGATTATTGATAATCCTGGCAGCAGAGCTGCAGGGCTTCAGCACGCAGTACAGGGGCAATACGAAGCATCCAAGTGAGTGCGAGACTGTATCTGATACTTCATATAATTATCTATATATACATTTTAGCCCTGCCTGAGCACTGCATCTATGCGGAACTGGAGCTGGCTGTGCCGCGCAACGGCACCGTCTTTCCCGTCGATCAGTCAGACTTTTGTGCGCAGATCTATTGCCGGGAGGACTACGTGCTCATGATCAAGCAGTAAGTACTATATCTTCTATATATGTATATCTATGTATATATGTGATATTATATGTGTATCAATATCTGCAGCTGCGATCGCATGCAACTGGCGGATGGCTGTCATTTCACGCCCAACGACTATACGAAGCCCTATCCGGATTGCTGCTCCACACGCGTCTGTCCAGGCAACTGATTCTGGAATATATATAAGTATATATAGTATATATTTTTTAAAAATATATTTATATATATATATATAGTACATATTTTAAAAAAATATATTTAGGCTAAAAAATAGCTGAAGTTCTAAAAGTAAAGTAGGAATTGGAGTATCTGTTATATATTCTGATTGGATATCGTATATATCTATATATCAAATGATATACATCAAATATAGAAATATATATCTTGGATTTCTAAAATGAAGTGATATATCTTTTAATAAAGTCATATTCCCATTGGCATACTTACATTCCTAAACCTAAAATCTAATTGGCTGCTGTTAAAATTTACAAGCTGCTTGTAACTTCATGCATGTAGATATAGCTTTATACCCTTGCGATTGGCATACGCATGACATTGATCTAAATAGATTAGTATTAATATATATACACATATAGATAAATCAACATGTTCCAATTGGACCCCCCGATGATTGGATAAAGCCTAAAAGCTGCTTGTAAATTGAATTGACACATTTAGCTGGGAGCTAAGTGACAAGCGGTTGCCCCTTCCAATTGGCTTGTTATTGTCTGATTAGGCGTGTAACGGACGACGCAGGCAATTGAGTCGAATTGTAAAGCTCGCTCGAGATTTCTCGACAAAACACTCAAATCTGGCACAGAAAAACGCATTTTTAATGCCCATATAAATAGATGGACATACATATGTATGTGCATATATGTGTGCATATATAGTGCTATGATCATGCTGAGCATGTCCAATTGCGATGTGCGTACAAATGTGCAAAATTGCATATATGTGGCACTTGGACTTGTTCAGATATTTAAGTTTAGTAGGGCAAACCATATGTATGTAGATATATATCTTTATTTCAATGTTTTTTAATTTTATAAAAAAAACATGAACAAAAAAAAGTTTAAGTAAATTTTATAAATACAATATTTTTTGTAATTTTGTTTATTTAAATAATTTATTAAAAAAAATTATAATTTTAAATAAAATTAAAAAAAGTAAAATAAATTATAAAAAATTAATGAAACATATTTTTATTTATAATTTAAATATTTTTAAATGATAAAAAATATTTTTTAAATTTTAGCACACATTAAAAATAATACAAAAAAAATAATTTTTTTAAATAATTTAATTATACACATATTTAAAACAATACATCTTTAATATATATTTCATTTGTATAATTTTTTCTACTTATTATTTTAATTTTTTCATTTATAATATTTTATTACTGAAAAAAATAAATAGAAAATATGGTTTATGTAGGAAGTTTTTTAAATAATAATTTAACATAATTAATTTTTAATACATATTTCATTTCTAATACTTTTTTTATTATTACTTTTATTTTTTGATTTGTAATATTTTATTATTTAAAAATATTTAAAACAAAAAATATTTTTTTTTTAAATAAATTATCAATTGAATAAATTTTTAATATTTTTTTTCACTTCTAATATTTGTTTCTTTAAAAAATTAATATTTATAAATTAAAAATTAATAAAAAAAATTTAATGCAACACATTTTTAAAATTAATAATTAATATAATATGTAATATATAATATATATAAATATTTTAATACATTTTTTTAATTTTTTTAATATATATATATATATATATATATATATATATATATATATATATATATATATATATATATATATATATATATATATATATATATATATATATATATATATATATATATATATATATATATATATATATATGTATATATATAAATCTATTTCAATAATTAGTTTTGAGCTGGAATCGCGTCTATCAGCGCCTCGAGCGACCTCTGTGAAATCGTCGCTCAGGTCAACCTGAGCAGTAATCAATCTGATAAACTCGACACTATATAGCTGATAGCTATATGTCTATATAATTGGAATAGCTCTGGGGCGGCGCAAACAGTTTCAGTTCGAGATGTTCAGTATGAAGACGGAGACAATTTTGCTGCTCATTGTGGTGCTGGGCGCCCACTCGTTGCTGGTGCTGGCCGGTAAGTGTGGAGAGGATCTAGCGAGGATTTCAATCTATATATACATATATATGGTAAAAATTCTTATAGATTGCTCGTTTGATGGTAAAACTTTGAAGGCGGGTGAGAGCTACTCGCCAGCCGGAAGCTGCAATCAGTTCACCTGTCAGCCAGGTGGCGCCATAACGGGCAAGACGTAAGTGCAACTTGAATGCCCAACTGCGTGTATACCCTGTAAAAGTTATGTTTGTTTGCCTTGATAGCTGCCCATCGCTGGCCACCTTGAAGCCCTGCAAGCTGGTCGAGGATGCCTCGAAACCGTTTCCCAATTGCTGTCCCTACTTCGATTGTGAACAGAAGAATCTGCGACTCTAAGTAAATGCATAAAACCTAAAAAAAAAAAAAAGAAAACATTAACTAATAAATGCAAATAATGTTTATTTTAACATTTTTAAATTATCAATAGCTGCGATAGCTTCGATAAGTTTTGCTCGAAATGTACTAAAAGATACCAACTCTAACTGGCAAAGTTTCGATAAGTTTTTGTTCAGTGTCGATAACGTAAATACTAAACAAAATACCGAAGCGGCGGTAGGCTTAGCCGCAATTGTCTACGGCTTCGTTTGTCGTTTTTGTAAATTCGTAACGGAAATTACTTTCGATGTTTCTTTGTAAACAAAAACGGAATTAATTTTTAGATTTGTAAACGGAATTAAGTTTGGATTCTCGACGTACAAAAACTAGCATTAGTGTTAAAATTTCAGCAGCAAAATATGTCTTAAGCGCAACTCGCAAAAGGTAAATTGAACAATTTGTAGACATACATATATATGTATATATAGTTTTATTTTATAAAAACCAAAAAAATCATTTTATTCGATTTTCGGTTTGGTATACACGCTTGAACTTACATTTAAAAGTATGTATAGATAGATATATGATTTGCAGACAGATCTGTCGTATGCTATATAACAAATGTATATATATATATATATATATATATATAGGTATCTATATATATATATCTAAAATATCATCTGTGCAAATTGTTTTGATGTACATACATATGTATATATAATAGATATATGTATCTCGAGTGTCCTATTTAAAGCTGTACAACATCAACGTACGGAATACACAGGTTTAAACTTAGCCTAGACTTAAGCATAAGAATATATAGATATATATATATCGGCTCATATATATATGTATATAGAAAAGGTGAAGCTATTTGTGGCTGGCTTCATGTGTGTATACATATGCATACATATACATATATATATATATATATATATATATATATATATATATATATGTACTGTTATATATATATATATAACCTGAGCTAGTCTAAATATTTTTTAACTATGGTCCGATAGCAATCAATTTGCCAGTTTTTTGTAGGTCTTTAAAAATCGAAACGAAAAAAAAACTTAGAATTCGCTATTGTTTAATAATGAAATATTATAATCAAAGGGCATAATAATAAAATACTAAATGAATAAGTCGAAATCATAATTTGTGGGAGGCTAACGAGTACTTTTAGTACGAACGAAATCGTTACTCGTTACACGCTACTCGTTACTTTAGGTGAGGCATAGTGAAAGCATTAGCTGCGGATCGAACTCAAGTTAGGAACAGCTTTCAAGGAAAGGCGAGCAAAAAAGAGAGAGAGAGAGTAGAAGAGTGAAATTATTGATAATCAGAGTCTGGTCACACTTAAATGCTAGATTCCTTTTCACCATGCCCATGTCCGAGTGTGTTTCGTGTAGTCGAGTGTCGCGCCTGCTTCTGCTGCTCATTGGCGTGCCGCACGCTCCGTCTCCATGAGGCACTCGCGCACCAGGATGCGGGCATGGACAATGCCACGCTTCAGCCGCTCCGTCGAGCTGCGCGATCCCGTGTACGTCGGCCGTATGTCGCGGCCCATCTCCTCGATGACGGCCAGCAGCTGGGCGTACTTGCTCAGCCCGTTGCTGCCAACGCTGCCCGCTGCGGGCAGATTGGCCGTGGAGGTCAGCGGCGTGGTGATGTTCGCCGAGGTCTGCGTGGTCACCACCACCGGCGACGTGGAGGGCGGCGGATACTTCAGCTGCGACTGCGTCAGATTCAGGCCAAGATTGAGGCTAACGGCATTTCCATTGCTGTTATTATTGCAGTTGTTACTGTTACTATTGCTGCTGCTGCTGCTGATATTGTTGTTGCTGCTGCTGCTGTTGTTGTTGCTGTTGCGTCCGTTGCTGGCCGCCGCGATGTTGGCCAGCGACAGAGCAGCCGCTGCCGCCGCCGCTGCTGCGGCAGAGGAGGCGGACGGCGTGGCAGTGGTATTCGATTGCTTTTGGAGTAGGGCGAGCTGCGCCTGCAGGAATTGCGGCGAGTATTGCAAGGCGGCAACGGCAGCCGCTGCCGCCGCGGTCGCTGCGGCGCTGCTCGACGCGTTGCGATCCCGTTTGCTGCCGCTGCCGACGCTGCCGCTGCCGCTGCTCGTGTAGTCGTTGGCGCTGGCAGAGCTGCCACCGTTGCCGCCACCGCTGCTGCGCGAATGATGGATAGCAGAGATTTGGATTTGGGGCTGTTGCTCGCGCTGTTCGCGCTGCTGCTGATAGTTGTAAAAGTTTTGCACCTGCGACCGTGGTATTGGTGTCACTGTGACGTCACTTAGCTTCGATTCGACAGCCTGTATGTCCATGATGTCCATTGTGCTGCTGCTGCTGCTGCTCTATTAGTATTTGTTAAATGCCAATGACATTTATTGTAGCTCACTGGGTACTAACCGTATACGATTTGCTTTATCTTAACGTTTTTCGTTGCAATAATTAACGCTTCCTACGCACAAACAAATCTATTGCAACCACCACAAACAAACATGTACACAGGGTTGGTCTTCGTCGTTCATCGATGTATCGATACGCTGTGCTCGTGTATGCACTTGTCGACCGTGCAAAAAAACGACCAAAAAATACCGAAACATACTAGCCCAGTGCAGAAGCAGCTGTTGCGCTTAAAGTAAGTCAATTGACTTGTGCAGGCATAGAGAAGGATTAAAATTCCACTTCTAACTTGAAGTTATTGAAAAAAAAGTTTTCTTAACTGATGCTTAATTGCGCTCTGTATACATTTAATATACCTATTTGATTTTAACGGACAGTCGTGTGTCGGCGCGCCAGTGCTGTAAAATACACGCCATGACTGGCTGGCACTAAAAAGAAGAGAAAGAAAAAAAAAACAATGGCGAAGCAAACTCTGAACTAAAATTCTGTTGTTGACATCTGGTCGCTTTGTAAATTTGTTTCGAACACACTCTTGTGATATATAGTTGTGATTAATTCCAAAAAAAAGAATATTTTAAAAATCGTTTTATTAATTTTATGGATTGTGCTATTAAATAGTTTTCGAAGACGAAGCAGCGCGTGTGTTCAAATCAGCGAGTGTGTCGAGGTGAGCGTTTATTTTACACGTATTTGGTGCAACGCCAATCGTCGCCGCCGTCGTGATCGCAAAATCGCAGAAGTTTTGTACAAATTTCATTTCCGCATATATGTATGTATATATATGTGTGTGCATGTGCATGAAAGCCTGCGAAGGCAATGTCTTTTGCTGCCTCTACTGTCAGTGTATGTGTGTGTGCGAATACGAATGTTTTTCTATGTGGGAGCCGCAGCCGTCAGCTACTGCATGACGTAAAGCTACTGCCGCAACAACAGCGTAACAAGACATATGTATATACATATCTTTATATCAGTGTGTGCGTGTGTGTGTGTGTGTGTTTTTTTTTTTTGTGTGTAATTAACAACGTAAAGCTGCTGGCATTGATTAGCGGCTGTTTTGAGTGTTTTTGGCACTTTTACACGCACCTTATATGCATATATGCAGGCATGCCTGCTTGTGTATGTGTGCGTGCGCATGTGTGCATGCTACACCTATGTATATTTGTGTGTGTGTGAGAGTGAGTTTGTGTCACTGTCGCTATGTGCCGCATACGTAAACAGTGTTGCACAACGCCACTCTAAATGCATGCAAAAATCAAATCGGCGCACAAATCACAATTGGGCAAAGCCTAAGCAGCGCAACGCTGCTGCACATATGCATAAATCTCTATCTCAGTGCATATGTATTGTGTGTGTGTGTGTGTGTGTGTATAAGTGCATATGTTTGATTTTTGTTGCTGTTATCGATAGCGAAGCGACAGTTGGGCATTTGAATTTTGTGTGAACACACGCACACGTACACACACAAGCACAAATACTCGCGCGCCGAGCGACGCCGTTTATTTTGCGACCTCGACATAGAAGAAGCCAAAGCCAAAGCCAAAGCAGTAGTCGTCATTCCGTAGCAGCAGCAACAAGGCGGCAAACAGCAGCAGCCATTTTTGATATAGTGCTGTCTCGCTCTAGCATTTCGAACGTTGTTATTTGATTTGTTGTTTTTGTTATTGTTGGTGGAAACCAGGCAGCAGTCCGACGTGAGTAAGCGTTGACTGCACTGTCAGTGGGAGCAGCGCGCAGTAAACGGCATTTGACAATTTGCCTGATTTACAGATTTTTGTACACAGAAGAAAGGCTGAAATCAAAAATACAAAAAATCGAAAAAAAAAAAACTAAAGAAATGCAAAATTGATTAGGGTTTTTTTTTTGTACTAATTATATTTCGCATATAAAATCCCAACTTAAATATAAAAATCGAAACTGGAATACATATTAATATATATTATATATATATTTTGTTTATATGCAGAGGAGAGTGAAAGAGGGACTCACTATAAATACGGATCAAGATCTGGATTTGGATTTGGATTTAGGTTTGACTCCACAACAACAACAGCAACACAGGAGCAACTGCATCAGCAACAACAACAACACAACAACTTTGAATTATTGGATAAGAGGCCTGAGAAAGTATTAGCAGAGCAAGAAGGAGAACGAAATCAATGGACATGATCAACATCGGGCAGAGCGTTAAAATCAAACGTACCGACGGCCGCGTCCATGGGGCCGTTGTGTCCAAACTGAATCCATCGGCACGCTGCATCACGGTCGAGTGGTATGAGCGGGGCGAGACAAAGGGCAAGGAGGTGGAGCTGGAGGCCATACTTTCGCTGAATCCAGAACTGGCCATGGGCGATCCCAACGACATGCACCACACAGCGCCTGAGCCCAAGAAGCAGGCCACAGCGCCCAACAATCTCTCGCGCAATCCCACACAGTCGGCCATTGGCGGCGGCGGGGGTGGTGGCAGCGGTGGCGGCGGCGGCGGCGGCAGCTCCACGGCACGCATGACCATGACCGGCACACAGCTGAACAAGATCAGCGAGACGAACAACCGTGAGATGGGCTCCCAGCTGGGCAACAGCCAGAGCGTCGGCAACATGACCTCCGCCTCGGTGGGCAACAACAGCAGCAGCGTCGGGACCTCGGCCAGCGGCATGATGCGCCCGCGCTACGCCCACATGCCGCTCAGCACCAATGCACAGACGCGCATCGCATCGGCGGTGTCCAACAGCAACAACATCATGACCGAGCGCAACTCGATTACGGCCACGACAACAGCCACTGCCTCGGCGAGCGCCACAAACAATTCGAATAACTCGACGGCAGCGGGCGCTCGGCGCAGTCACGCCCTCAAGGAGGTGGAGCGTCTGAAGGAGAATCGCGAGAAGCGTCGCGCTCGCCAGGCCGAGATCAAGGAGGAGAAGGTCGCCCTCATGAACCAGGATCCGGGCAATCCCAACTGGGAGACCGCCCAGATGATACGCGAATATCAGAATACCCTCGAGTTCGTGCCGCTGCTCGATGGCCAGGCCGTCGACGATCATCAGATAACGGTGTGCGTGCGCAAGCGTCCGCTCAGCCGCAAGGAGGTCAACCGCAAGGAGATCGACGTCATATCCGTGCCCCGCAAGGACATGCTCCTCGTCCACGAGCCGCGCAACAAAGTCGATCTAACCAAATTCCTCGAGAACCACAAATTTCGCTTTGACTACGCGTTCAACGATACGTGCGACAATGCCATGGTCTACAAGTGAGTACCGACTCCTTACTACAGATAGTATATAAAGCTAGCATATATGTATATATTTATATATTTTTTTAAATTTATATTTATTTTTATATATCTATATTTTTATTTAAATATTTTTTTTTTCAATTTATATTTATTTCTATATATCTAGAATTTTTTATTATCATATATCTACATATATTTTTAATAATTAAATTAATTTTTTTATATCTAGTATTTTTTATTATCATATACATACTTTTTTTTTAATAATTGAATTTATTTTATCGAAAAATATTTAAAAATATTTTTTTAGAGATTTTGAATATATTTTTACAATATTTTTTTTTTCAAATTATTTTTAAAGAATTTTTTTTAACAAATAAAAATATTGTTAAAAATTTATCATTTTTATTATAATTCTATATATTTCTTAATAATTATTTATTTTATTTTTAATTATATTTTTTTTTTATTATTATATATTTTTTAGTATTTATATATATATCGTTCATTACAGTTTTTTATCATTTTGAATTAAAAAAAATAATTATAATTGAAAAATGATTATAAATTATAATTATTTAAAATTTTTAATATTTTTAAACTATTAGTTTATTATTATATCCCTTTATTTAAGTTTATTACAATTACAATTACAATCTATCTGTTCCTCCTTAAACCATGCCCTCGATAACAAAGCTGCCTGTCTGTCTGCCTGTCCGTCCGTCTGTCCGTCATATGCGTTTCTATGCCAACTAGTTGCTAGTTCAGTTAAAAGTAAATACAATTTGGGTTTGCATTTATCACATATGGTTGCCATAGAGACCATCTCGAGTTGCCTCGCATATATCGAAATTCCCATTGATTAATCATATACGAGTTTAGTTATGAAAAGAGATTTCGGCTGATCTGCGAAATTGTTTGCTTTCGCACTGAGGTTGGCGAATGCGGTGTCTCGCTTTGTCCTGAGGCCGTCCTTGTCTGGCAGATGGCAAGTAAAGCGAACAGCTGTGCCTTCGTCTTATTGTAACTGTTGTTGTTGTTGCGTTGGCGACACATGAAATGCGCACAAGTTCAGCTCAATAGCAAACAGCAACTGACTCACAGAGAGAGACACACACACATGCACATGCACATGCACACGCACACTGACACACACTTGCTTAGAGGCGCGCAAAGTTTAACCGTTCGCTCCCGAAATAGCCAGCCAAGTTGTGCCATTCTTCTTTGTTGTTGCTGTATTTCTTCTTGCTGCTGCTGCTGTTGTTGTTATTGGTGTATGACTAAACGCAAAAAGCAGCTCGCTCCATCTGTTTAGTCTGCCCGCCCGTTCGTCTGTTCGTCTGTCCTGCTCGCTCGCTTGGCCGGTCATTCGTTTTGTATTTCGTTTCGTTTAAATTCGCCTCAATGAACTTGGCCGCGTCTCGGCTTTGATTTCTCATCGAAGACGCCGAGCAAAGCAACTAACTGGACACTACTGGGACAGGGCATATTGGGTTGCCTCAATTTGTGTGCACGCCGCTTGCGCTGCTCATGTAACAATCGCCGAGCAGCGTATTGCGCAGTCAGTCACACGTGCATTTACTTGGCTGTTCTTTTCGGGTTTCTCTTTGCTCTTTCGAAAAGTAACCGTCGTCGCAGCATTTTTGTTGCTGCTGAATGAATTGAAGTTCATTTCGTACTTTGTATCTCGCGCTGTCCCTGTCTCGCCTGTGCGACTTAAATGGGACTGTGCTGCTCCTCGGCTTGCCACCCTTGGCCCCTTTGCCTGTGGCACACATTTCTAATGCCGCTTCCTTCCGGCTTTTTGCGCATGAGTCAATGGCATTTAAAACTGCTGCGCCACGTACTTAAGCAACGGTGAAATTTAATCATCGAATTTGATAAGCAGCGCAAATACATATATGAACTCACAAACCACATTACGATATTATTGTTAGCTTAATATATATATTTATTATAATATATTAATTTAATTAGTTTATATTTAACTTGTGCCAAAAATGTGCGGAGTGTAGAGATAACCTTATCATAGCATATAGTCATATAGTTTCCAATTAACAGTTACTAATATCGATTGTTTGATGAATGAGTTACCGTTACGTGAGACACTCAGTTTGATATAGGCTATATACACTTAAGATCCGATCATGATTAATATAATTTATAGAAATTTATATTTTATAATGAATCGTACTAAACTATCTCTCTGCTTACCTCTACTATTCAGATACACAGCTAAGCCATTGGTCAAGACAATTTTCGAGGGGGGCATGGCGACGTGCTTCGCCTACGGTCAGACCGGATCCGGCAAGACACACACAATGGGCGGTGAGTTCAATGGAAAAGTACAGGACTGCAAGAACGGCATCTACGCCATGGCCGCCAAGGATGTCTTCGTCACACTCAATGGACCCCGTTATCGCTCGCTGAATCTGGTCGTTTCGGCCAGTTTCTTTGAAATATACAGCGGCAAGGTAGGCATATATCATATATATATATATATATATCTCAAATATTCGATTATTAATCTAATCTCTTCAATATTCCGTGCAGGTCTTTGATTTGCTCGCTGATAAGCAGAAGCTGCGCGTTTTGGAGGATGGCAAGCAACAGGTACAGGTTGTTGGACTGACCGAGAAGGTGGTCGACAGCGTCGAGGAGGTACTGAAACTAATCCAGCACGGCAATGCGGCCCGAACATCCGGCCAGACTTCGGCCAATTCAAATTCGTCGCGCTCGCACGCCGTATTCCAAATTGTTTTGCGTCCGCTCGGCAGCAGCAAGATCCACGGCAAATTCTCATTCATTGACCTGGCGGGCAATGAGCGTGGCGTGGACACATCCTCGGCGGATCGCCAGACCCGCATGGAGGGCGCGGAAATCAACAAATCTCTGCTCGCCCTCAAGGAGTGCATCCGTGCACTGGGCAAACAGTCGGCACACTTGCCATTCCGCGTCTCCAAGCTGACGCAAGTGCTGCGCGACTCGTTCATCGGGGAGAAGAGCAAGACGTGCATGATTGCCATGATATCGCCGGGCCTGAGCAGTTGCGAGCACACGCTGAACACCCTACGATATGCGGATCGTGTCAAGGAGCTGGTGGTGAAGGATGTCGCCGAGGTCGGCCACGGCGACTGCGAGCCCATCGACATGGACGACGAGGAGGAGGGCGACGATCAGAACTTGGCCGAGCATGGCGTCGTCAACTTGGCCCAGCAGTCGTCCCATCATCATCACCATCACCATCCGCTCCAGCAGTCGCTGCAGCGCGGCCACAACAACAACAACAACAATAGCAAGAACGGAAACGCCGCCAACATGGACCTGGCCATGCTGAGTTCGCTGAGCGTAAGTATTAACCAGTCCAAGGACTACTCGGCTCGGCCGACGTGCATGATGCCCCTGGCCACTGTTAACTGCCCCTTGTATTATATATAGTATATATTTTAAGCATAGTTTAGCTCTTAAGCGTAAGCTAAGTGTTTTAGGATTAGTTGATAATGCTTAACCTTGCCTAACCCACTCTAGTCTACTATATCTATATACGAATCATCCAAATCATTGCATTATTATTAAGTTTCACCAATTGCCGCCAGATGGCGTGCCAGTCTCGTTGTAGTTCATTGAGTTTCTGCTTTAGTTTATTGATATTTTAGACCCACATCAAGCTGAGCATTGTCCATTGCCAACACTTTCCTTCCATGAATACTGCAGTTCAGCTCAATGTCGCCAGATGGCGCTACACGTTCAATAGAAATATCAAGCTCTATCAAAACAAATGTCAAAATTTCGTGCAATTTCCATTGTTGATATATTTGAAATGCATTATAATCCGCTTACATTTTATTGCCGCCAGGTGGCGCCGCTCATACTACAATTTCTATTTCATTTGGCATATAAATAATAGAGTACAATATCGGAATATTCCGTTTTTACTGCTAACTAAAGCTTAAAATCGAATCATTTTGCCACTTTTTCGCCGCCAGATGGCGCATTATGTATACATTTTTTGCAAGAGCTCTCGATCTCTATGGTCCAATCCATGGTTATTTCTCATTTTGTTGTCTATTTATATAGTATTTAAGCTCTCCGCCAGATGGCGTCTTAGTCTAATTTCACTATGATATAGATCAGATATAGATATAGTTAGATTTATATAGAGTTCGCTCCGCTGATTGCTTAGATTTGAGTTCATTTCGCCGCCAGATGGCGTATTCAGAGTAGGCCTTGGAAATGCTTTCGCACTGCTCCCAGCTCGAGTCAGCCCCAAAAATCATTCGTCACAATCAAATCTGAACGAGAAGCAGTCAGTAAATATATATTTTAAGCTGTCTGATTTTTTTTGTTCGAGTTCCGAGTTTCAAACAGTTCAAAGATCTTGATATTCCTCCTCTGTGTGTGTCTGGGTGAGTGCGTCTAACTTACGTCCGTCTGGGTGTCTGACCAAAGCCATCGAAATGCAGCGCAACGAGATGAAGCTGAACAAGAGCAACACCAAGAGCAACAGCAACGGGCCGCTCCAGCCCGCCGTGAGCAACATCAAGCGCTTGTCCACGCCGAGGGCTGGACGCCCCGTGGTCACTGCCGTGAAGTCCCCGGGCAATGCCAAGATTCCGGATGCCGCTGGCAAGAAGACCCAAGCGCCGCAACGTATGGGCGTTGAGGTGGCGCGTGCCGCAGCCGCTATCGCCACACGTCAAGCTGCCGCCGCAGCCGCTGCGAAGCGCAACAAGTCAATGGGCGGAGATGTGGGCAAGCAGGCAGCCCGGATCCCTGCGAAGCCAGCTGCAACAGGAGCCAACAATAACAATAACAATAACAACCAGAAGAAGCCGTATGCCAGCTCCATGCCGGAAATGAAGCCAAAGGGAGGCCGAAGCTATGAGATCTACGCCAAGCAGGCAGCCAAGAAGCCAACATCTGTTGTCAAGAAGCCACCAACTCCTATGCCGGAGCCGAAGCCGAAGCCGGAACCGTTGCCGGAGCCTGTCTCGGTGCCAGAGCCCGAGCTGGAGTCGGAACCGGAGCCGGGCCAGAGTCAGGTGCTGGTCAAGCCGCGTCGCGCCTACAACACAGCGAAGCGTTTCTTCGTGCCGCTGCTGCAGCTGACGGCACCGCGTGACTTCCAGCCGCTAGGTCCGGCCGGACAGCGCTATCTGCACAGGCTGCGATGTGACCAGACCGAGAACGATCCCTGGCGCGACGAGCGACGCCGACTGGCGGAGGCGACACGCGACATGCTGCCGAAGTGGCTGCCGCTGGATGAGGTGACGCCGCCGTCGCAATGCGCTGACGGCACCGAGGAGCTGAACGCCTGGAGATATCGCTTGAATCGCTACGATACGGTCACTCTCTGCTGTTTTCCAACACTGGAGCGACAGACGTTGGTGCACGAATACGTCGAATACTTGCATCACGAGGAGGACTAAGAGTGAGAGAAAGAGAGAGAGGGAGAGAGTGAATGAGAGTTTAGATACAGTTTAGTTTAGATTTTTGTACGTCCGCTTGTCAAGTCTATCACTAGGCCACACCAGGCTAGGCGCAACCTCTTCCATTGCCCCATTCCTTTCCTTTTCCTTCTTCCTGTTGCTCACATTCATCAATGCCTTTCTATCGCTAGATACGTAACAGCCGCTCTAAGCCGACTAAGCCGATCGTTTCTCTACAACTTCCACGCACTCCAGTCGCAAAGCGTTAATATATATATATATACACATATATATATATATATATATATATATATATATATATATATATATATATATATATATATATATATATATATATATATATATATATATATATATATATATATATATATATATATATATATATATATATATATATATATATATATATATATATATATATATATATATATATATATATATATATATATATATATATATATATATATATATATATATATATATATATATTTTTTTATATATATATAGTATATATAGAGACAACTGCGAAGGCAAAAAAAAAGAAAAAAAATTGAGTAGTAGCATATAAAAAAGAGAATTGCATATATTCATATATATACCTATATACATATATATCTATAACCCATCTATAACGGATAAATTCAACATCTGGAGGGGAAGTCGAAAATAAAAACTCAAGCAACTCAATCGAAAAAAGTCTGACACAATATATATATATACTCTAGATATATATATATATATATTCTAACTGATCAATTTGACAAGCGGAGAATCCAAATTTTGCAAGACATTAGTAGAGTGTGTTTGTAAATATAGATATATATACATATAGATATATAGATATGTGACTATATGATAAATGACATATATATATTTTTTTCTCAAATTATATATGTATATGGTATATATATATATATCTATTTCGAAATGCTGCGAATGTTAAATAAAATGTTTCGTTTAAAGATCAAGAAAAAGTTTCGCATTCATTTTAAGCTCCAGTTTAGTTGATAGAATAATGATAATGATAATGATAATGATAATGAGAATAGTGAGAATAGTGATGATACTGATAATAATGATAGAAAAAATGATAATGATAACAACCATGATGATAATAATAAATGATAATGATAATGAAAATTATGATAATAATAATGGTAATGATAGATAATGATAATAATAATGATAATGAATATGATAATGATAATAGTGATAATAATAATGATTATAATAATAATGATAATAATGATAATGATAGTAATGATAATAATAATAATTATGATAATGATAGTAATGATAATAATAATTATGATAATGATAATAGTAACAATAATAATAATAATACTAATATTAATAATAATGAAAATGATAACTATAATGATAATAATTCTAATACTAATACTAATATTAATACAAATATTAATACAAATATTAATACTAATACTAATACTAATACTAATACTAATACTAATACTACTACTAATATTAATACTAACACTAATACTAATACTAATATTAATATTAATACTAAAACTAATACTAATACTAATATTAAAATTAATACTAATACTAATACTAATACTAATATAGATAATGATATAGGTAATGATAATGATATTGATATTGATATTGATATTGATATTGATATTGATATTGATATTGATATTGATATTGATAACAATGATAATGATTATAATTATAATGATAATATTAATAATACTAGCATAGTTATAGTCTCCTATATGCATATACATATATATCGCCCATATCTCTCTCTCTATATATATCATTATCGCTTGCTTTGCCAAATGGGATATTGCAGGAACATGAGATGTCCGAGGAGCTGATCGTGCAGCATCAGGCCATCGATGATCTGCAGCAGACCGAGGAGATGGTCGTTGAGTATCATCGCAGCGTGAACGCGACTCTGGAGGGTTTCCTAGCCGAATCGAAGGCCTTATACGACTTGACCAACTACGTCGACTACGATCAGGATGCGTATTGTAAGCGGGGCGAGACCATGTTCTCGACCCTATTAGATATTGCCATACAGTGTCGCGACATGATGGCCGAGTATCGTGCCAAATTGGCCAAGGAGGAGATGTTGTCCTGTAACTTTAAGCCAACCAATAAGCGCTAAGCACACCCAGCAACACACAGCAGCAGCAACAACAACAACAACAGCCAATTGCTATGTCAGCTATTTAGTATTTTTCTTCTTCAAATTTTCTATCTTTTTTTCATATATTTTTTATTTTTTTTTAAACGCATTGAGTCAACAAATACTCGAGCTCTGGCATATGTAGTTGTTAACTAGGCACACACACACATACACACACACACCAACACACACACTCGTCAACTAAAGCAAGTCTTTCATCTATACAAAAATTCGTTTTTGTTTTCGTATCATTTTATTATTATTTTTTAATTTTTTATTTATTTATTGGTTTCTTTTTTTCTTATTATTATATATTTTCGCTTACTCTCGGGGCATTGTTTCAACTGCACAAGAATAAAATTAATAATAATAAAAAGAAAAGAAAACACAAAATTACTTTCTAAAAGTCAAAAATCGAATTTCGTCGCATTCATTTTCAAATAAACGTTAAAGACTTCACGCGTTAAGCAACACTGAAAACACACACACGCAAGGAGCAGCCGCAGCTGCAGTATTTTTTTCGCTCTCGCTCGCACACAACAGTAAATGTGTGTTTCTTTCGTTCACTCTCTCTTTAAAAAGAAAAAGACATTTATTTTATAAAAAAAAAAAACAAGAAAATACATAAAATAAATATAAATATACATAAAATATATTTATATATATATAAATATAAAAGAGAAGAACTTAACTTAATATGAGATTCCATTCATTAATTTTCCTGCTGTCTGATTACATTTTACAACTATTTTAATAATTACAAAATGTATTTATTTAAAAAAAAAAAAAAAAAAAACTGAAAAAAACTGAAAAAATGGCCACAAAAACTGTATTTAATTTGTATTAATTTATTAAAAAGATAATAACAAATCGCACCAAAACCAATTTACGTATTGCTAAACAACAAATATTTGTTAATTCAATAAAAAATAATTAATTTTTTTTTATTTTTTAAATATATATATATTTTTATTGGCTTAGTTTTAGTTGTTGCAAAGAATTTATGAAGACGCCAAAAACGTTTCCAGGCGATCTTCATTTTATATAAAACTAAACTATATATATATATCTATATCTCCCTAGATCTATTTGGCTAAAGAGAAGAAAAAAACACTTTTTTAGTGCAGTTGAGCAGAAAATGATTTTTTTTTGTTTTTCAAATGATTTCTTATGCATTTCTTGTTTAGCATTATATATATATATATATATATATATATATATATATATATATATATATATATATATATATATATATATATATATATATATTGTAGTTATTTACTAATATTTATTTTATATTTAACGCTTAGCTAACAAAGACGATAAAAAACGACACTGAAAATGAAATAAACTAAAAATATATATATATATAAATTTCAATGGCCGATCTGTTGTAGCTTAACTGTGCTTTAACCAAATTTCCCCGCCCACAAAAAAAAAAAGAAAACAAATGTTTAAAAAATTAATGAAATTCTGTTATTGATTGCATTTCTATTAAGGAAAACTGGGCAGAAACAGGTCCTACATACTATAAATACTAAAAACGAAAAGAAAAAGACAAAAAACTAAAAGATATTATTTTTTTTTTTTTCAAATTTAAATAAACGGAAAATGTGTGCTTCGATATTACGCAGTATAAAAAAAAAAAAGAAAAGAAAAACGAAACTAAAACTTAATTTAAAACGTTAGGAATCCGACTCTAATACTGTATTATTAAATATAAATATTAATTTATATTGTAATAAAACTGAATATAAACAAAGTGCGAAATTGTTTTCATAGTTTGAGACTTAAATGTGACTTTGAAATGCGCGCCCAGCATGCAAGTGCTGTAAAACGATAACATGCTTATCGATATTTGCTAGCAGTAGTACGATAGGCACCCAAGCATACATGTTGCTCATATGCACATATGCACATAAATATCAAATATATATATATTTTATTTATATTTATATATGATTAAACTTTACATATTTGTTAAATCACTTTGCAGTATTTTTTTTTGACAAGCGATAGTTTAATATATTGTTTGTTGGCTATTTTTATGCATTCCATATGCGGTCACACTGCTGGCTTGCAGTCGCAAATAACTTTCGTTGTGTTTTGGTCTGGTCGTTGCCGTCGTGTTGCGCGTTTCGTCCACTCGCATTCGCTCCGTGTTTATTTTAGTTGCGTGCGCAGCAACAACAATAACAACGTTATTAAATTGTGTTAAGCTAATAAAAACAGCGTTTTTTTGTAACAGTTGCTATTTTTTTTCGTGTGCGACACTAACGAAGCAAAGTGAATCAAATTTCAGAGATTTGCAAACAAAATACACAAACAAAATACGCAAAATACGAAATCCTCAGCCCTGTGGGTGACAAGTGCACAAATAGGGGTTGCAAATTTTTCCAGAGCGCGAGAGAGCGAGAGAGAGAGAGAGAGTGAGAGAGTGTGTGTGGGTGTGTGACTGTCTTGGCCGTAACAAAAACAAATCGTAGCTTCGCTCGTTTCTCCTTCAGCTCCTTTGAAGTGAAAACCTCCCCCACCCGCCCCCCTCAGCCCCGCCCACCAACAGGCAGCCAGCCAGCTAGCTCCCGTCTCAAGCGCTGCGTGTGCCGCGTGCCATGCGTGACCTCGGCACCAAAATGGCCGAGCTTAAATTTGAGGCTCCGTTGGCAAAGTTCGAGGAGACGGACGAGTGGGGCGGCTGCGACTTCATCTCCAATCAGAATGCCCTGAACGACACGCTGAACCTGAATCTGAGCTCCAGCCGGAGCCCGAAGGAGGGCGCCGGCAGCGCCAAGCAGCAGCAGCAGCAGGACAAGCTGCGCCAGCTCGAGGACGCCGTCCGGGATGCGCACATCAGCAAGAATGGCGCCCTGCCCCCAACTGGAGGAGCAGCTGATTCCGCCGGAATCGGAGCGGGCAACATTAGTCCCAATTGCAATACGCAGAATCTGTCGGAGCTGGGCTTGGGCGACGCCTTGGCCGGCGCTGGGCAGGACAGACGCGGCGGCGGCGGCGGGGACAACGTGGACAACTTCACGGAGACCTTCGGCGGCAGCCTCGAGGATCTGGTGAACACGTTCGACGAGAAGATCACCAAGTGCTTCGGCAACTACGAGGAGAACGTCGAGGAACTGGCACCGGTCCAGGTGCGCAGCCAGGAGGAGATCATGAACGAATGCCAGTAAGTGAACCAAGTCTTTAAACGGGTTGAGCCAGTTCAGTGAACCGCGAACCGGTTCAGTTGGGCAGCTCTAAGCGGGCACTGAAGAGCTTTGGGCTTAAGTAGGGCACGCCAAGGGGGGAAGAGATGATGAAAGAGCAGAGAGAAGCGCGAAGAGATAATGGAAGAGGAAGAGATAACTGGAAGAGCTTTAGCAGATGGAAGTGTAGAGTAAATAGAGGAGGCTGGAAGCTGGAAGAATAATACAGCTGGAAGAGTAGTAATTGGAAGAGCTTTAAAGCTCCAAGAGTAGAAGTGTAGTAAGAGTAGAGCTAGAGAACTGAAGAAAAGCTTAGAAGCTGGAAGAGCAGAGAAACTAGAAGAGCTTACAAGCTGGACGAGCGGAAAGAATAGGGCAGCTGGAAGAGCAGAGTGATTGGAAGAGCTTTAAAGCTCTAAGAGCAGAGTTGTTGTATATGTAGATTGAGAGAGCAAGAGCTTTAAAGCTGGAAGCATTACGAATCTCTAAGATAAAGGAAGCTTGAAGAAGAGTATACAAGCCTCAATAGTCAAGATTCTGGAAAAGTAAAAAAAACTGGAAGAATTTCGACGAGCTTCAAACTGAGCAGCTGTTTTTATCAAGCTCGAAACCAGGAAATCCATTAGCTCTACAGCTAATGGAATTTCAACTGGAAAAACAGCTGGATTCACAGTTGGAAGCGCAGCTGGAAGCTTTTCAGCGCTAACTTCTATAGTTTGGTCTAGAATTTACTTGAAGTTGGCTTGACAGCTTTTTCTATTAGCTATTTAGATCTTTCGACTATATATGTACACCAGATCAGCTCTGCAAAGCTCTAAGCTTTGCCGTAAATATCAGCTATAGGCCTTTTCTACGCTTCCAAGCTCAACTTCAATCTAATCGTATTTTATATCTTAAAGCTCTCCAGAAAGCTTATGTAAAGCTTTGCTTTAGGCCAGGCTTAGCAAGTTCTAAAATTTGATTTTGATGCAAAGCTTTCGTCTTAAAGCTCAAATATATATATTAAAGCTTTCATTTTATGAACCGGCTTGCATTCTCCCCCTGCCCCTGCCCCTCTCTCTGTAATATATGTTAATAAAGTTATATAAAATGCATTCGGCGTTGCTTTTGTCATTCGAGGCCTGGCAGCGCATGCGCCAGCCGAGCCACCCCTCTGTCCCTGTCTGAACCAACCCTGGCGCCATATAACGACGTAATCCTGTCGACCGGGGGGTGGGTGGGTGGTTGGCGTGAGACGTTCCGAAGCACCATTGTTGGATCGATAAAAGTCGCCGACTATCACGCTCGCCCTCTCTCTCTCTAAGAGTTTCCATCTCGAGCTGCATCCCAATTGAATGAGTGGCAACCCTTGACCAGCGTCTAAGCGGAAGCGCAACCCCAATTCCCCTCCCCCTCCCCTTTTATCAAAACAAAACAATTCAATGATAAACTGAGCGGATGGGGGGCGGGGGAAGTCAGCGCAATCAGCGCTTGTCAAGCAAAGCAATTGCAAAAGCTGAAATTGGCTGCGTTTTCCAGTGCGTAGATCATAAATCATAACAATAAAAAAGCAGCGACGCCGGCGTCGGCAGCAGCAGCCGGGTTGACCGTTGATAAAAGGCACTTGTGAGTGCATTTGCCTGGAAAGTTAAGAGAGCAGGAAATGCATGCAGCGCAACTAAACGAAAGAGCGAGAGAGAGAGAGAGAGAGAGTGTGTGGGAGAGAGGCTGAGCGCGCGTCAAGCAAACGGAATTTGGGTATTTGCTGTTGTTGTTGGCGCTGACATCAGTCAATAAATTTGTTAATCAGCTGCAAACTTAACGAATCTTTCGTTGTCTTCACCCCTCTCTCTCTCTCTCTCTGTGTGTGTGTATGTGTGTGTGTGTGCGAATTAGTGCAAGCGCACGCACGCACACACACACACACATACATACATATTCATGAGTAATATATAATGATACGGCTGCACGCCAATCTGAATGCAAATCGTTCGCAATTAAGCAAACAAATAATAAAAAATAAACACTTAAGCACTATTTAACATGCGGTTTTTGTATTATTTTAATGAGCGTTTTGCATTTTGCATTTTCATTTTTTACTTTTCACCAACTTTTGAATATGTGCCGCTGTCTCTCTGCCTCTGCCTCTGCCTCTCTCTCTCTCTCTCTCTCTCTCTCTCTCGCTCCATTCCTTTTGAGTGCTTCGTGTTTTGTATGAGCTTCCCACGCCTGCTTCGCATTGCGCTCGCACTCGCACTCACAGCATCTCTTCTGCTCGCACTGTTACGCATTGCGTTCGCTGCTATGAATGCTGACGCTGCTTAACTAACTGTTATTCTCCGCTTTAGATTTCTTTTGTTTTTGTTCTTGTTTACCTGCGCGCATCAAGTGCGTCGAGTGCGCCGCGCTGCAAGCCAAGCGCTTTGTCAATGTTTACGTTAGCTATTACTAAAAATATGCTCTCCCTCTCTCTCTCGCTCTCTGTGTTGCTCTCAATCGTTCTGCTTTGAACGAAGGTCGAGCATTGTCTTTGCTTATGCATGTGTGCTTGTGTGCGCGTGCATCGGTGCTCATGTGTGCGTGTGTGACATTTGACGAAGGTCTCTTCCAAGTCGAGTATTTGCTGCGCAGAAAGCTGCTGCTGCTGCTGCTTCTTGCTCTTCTTCTTCCCAATCTTCTGCTGTCTCGCTGCAGTTTTTATATTCTTGCTGTTGGCTGGAAACGCGCTTTACGCTTTGGCAACTCTGCAAGAGCGAAAAATAAATAAACAAGAATAAGAACAGCCGCAACTGCAGCATTTGCGGCTCGGCAAGCTTTTTTGCGGCATTTTTGCGTCGCAATAGCCGCAACAATAACAAATATGTTTACACTGAGCGAAAGGCATGACTTAGATAAAAAACACTTGCAAATTAGTTGAGTGAGTCTGCTCGACTGCTAAATACCTTGTAAGCTAAAGTATGTGAAAAATTCTAAGGTTTTTATAAATATTCAATTTTAATATATTTATTTTATATATTAGAAAAATAAATATTAAAGAACAGAGGCAGAATATATACAAATATAAGTACATTATGGATCAGCTGTTATTTACTATTTATCAAAATGAACTAGTTAACTTATTCAATGTTCGGTTTGTGCTTTGCACTGATTCAAATGAACGATTGTGCTTTGAGAACAAGTTCAATTGAACAATTTATAGAAAAGAACTTGTAAGCTTATTCAGCGATTTCCCCTTTCATTGCTTACTTTTTCAATTTTTCAAAAGAACAAGTTCATTTGAACAATTCATATAAATGAACTAGTGAACTAACACAGTAATCAGTTGTTCTACTACCTACTCAAATGAACAATTGACGCACTGAGAACAAGTTCAATTGAACAATTTATGAAAATGAACTAGTGAATCGTCTTGTTTACTTCTTTACTTTGAGGACTATTCAACTTATTCAACTAGTTCTCTTCTACTAACTCATTCAATGGTTAATGAACGACTCAGTCGCTTGTTCTATTGAACCAGTTCGCTGCTCTCGATGCGAACTATTTGAACTTTGAACATTGTCTTTTTAAATGCAATCGGCATACCCCTTAGTCAACTCCATTTTAGTTTACAGGGTATCGCTTGGCCAATCACATCCGATTTGTTTTATCGATTAGCGGAACTTGAAGCAAATAAAGCTGACTCGCATATGATACATGAGATATACCAAATGCGTTTCACACAGCGCTTAAATGGAACCATTAAATGCGAGTTTATTCTGCTGAAGTGTTGTTGCTTCAGTTGTTGTTTCAGTTGTTGTTGTTGTTGTTGTTGTTGCATGTGACGGCAACATAAAAACGTCGCATTTGTGTGCCACTTAAGCGCTGACCATATGCGCCATGCACATATGGCTCGAACCCGACCGCCAGTTGGTCAAGAGTTTGCGGGCCCCGGCTTTCCGGTTTGCCCAGCCGCAGCGTGGGACACGCGATGTGGCTCCTCCTCCTCGACCCCTCCCCTTCTGGACATAATCTGATTTGTGACACAACTTTTATTTTCTCTATGATTGCATTTTGCTTTTCATTCCGTGTCGATTTGGCTGATGCAATTGCTGGAACTGGAACTGGAACTGGAACTGGCGCTGGAAGTGCCTGGAACTGGCGCAGCTGCCAGCTGGCGACCTACTTGTGTGCGCCTAAGTTCAATGTCCTGTCGCCCAAAATCCTGCCTCGATATGGCTAAAAGCAAAACTCGTTCTTGGCCATGATGTGTGGGCCATTCGCGCTGACAGCCGCCATAAATATGCAACAGCAGCCGCTCCGCACAGTTCTATGTCGCCTGTCAAGCACTTGAGGCACTGCGGCCAGTGTGGCCCTTGCCTGCTCCCCCTTCGCTTAACCGCATGTTAACATTTAACAGCCAGTTGGCTTGTGTCTGGCATAAATCATTTCGAGCAGCGTTTTTGTGCTTAACTGCATGTTAACATTTGACAGGCAGCTGAGCTTTGTGCATCTGCCGCAGATCTGGCAGCTTGGCATTGTTAATTGATTGGCTGTCAAACACTTTTGACATGATGATCAACTGCTGCGTGTGGCCCTTTGCTTAAGCGCATGTTAACATTTGACAGGCAGTTGTGGCTTGTAAATCACTTTGGGATATTCGCTTGGGCTTTGCCAGTCCAGCTGTATGTTATCATTGCTGCTGCTGCTAAAGCTCATGTTAATATTTAACTAGCAGTTAAACTGGAAACACAACACAAACTGTTTGTTAAGCTTGACAATAAGTTTAAAGTTGAGTAGCTGAGTTTGAGCTCTTGTGTGCCAGGCTAAACTACATGTTAAAATTTAACATCAAGTTAAATTTGAGCTGAGCTTTGTATCATAAAGTGTAGACTCACAACATGTTAGCATTCCACAAATTCAACTTAGCAAACAGCTTAGCAGGCAGTTAAATATTTAACCTTAACTGTAACTCTAACTCTCACTGTTAGCTGGCTATTTTTGGCCACGTTAAGAGTGCTCAATGAATCCATTGGCCCGCTGACTCGAGATCGAGTTACCATTTGTGCATTCGGCTTAATCAATTATGTAAGTCGACTGCCTGCCAACTATAAATACTCGATTGAGAGCTCATATTACGGACCGGAGGGGGTGGTAGTGTGGGCAGGGGTGGCAGGAACTGTGGCGACTGATGTTAGCCTTGAGGCGCAAACACATATCCTGACACGGCGACTGACTGAAACAATAATCAAATTGTATAAATTTAGACGGGGGTAGTTTTCGCAATGGCAACAACAAACAACAGAGCGCCCCGCTGCCCCCTCGCCCCTACATGAGGTCGAGGGTCGTATGAGTCATGCTACGGCGGCACAACATGGCGTATGCGTGTTACGAAAGCAACAGAGCGAGAGGGGGAGAGGAAGAGAGAGAGAGAGAGAGGGGGAGCCAGCATACATGCAGGAGTTGACAGACCTGCTGTTAGAGCCTTGTTTGTATACGTTGTTGTTGTTGTTGTTGTTGTTGTGATTGGGGTTGCTTGAAAGTCATTTCCTGTCCAAGCGCAAAATTTGCTAAGGGACATTAACCTCTTGCACTGAGCTGAAGCTAATTGTCGAGCACCCCAGGCGCTATCAACAGAAATCGATCCTAAGTAATGCAAATATATAGAGATATTCAGAAGATGTATATATATAGAGAGAGATATAGATATAGATATAGATATAGATATAGATATAGATATAGATATAGATATAGATATAGATATAGATATAGATATAGATATAGATATAGATATAGATATAGATATAGATATAGATATAGATATAGATATAGATATAGATATAAGATATAGATATAGATATAGATATAGATATAGATATAGATATAGATATAGATATAGATATAGATATAGATATAGATATAGATATAGATATAGATATAGATATAGATATAGATATAGATATAGATATAGATATAGATATAGATATAGATATAGATATAGATATAGATATAGATATAAGATATAGATATAGATATAGATATAGATATAGATATAGATATAGATATAGATATAGATATAGATATAGATATAGATATAGATATAGATATAGATATAGATATAGATATAGATATAGATATAGATATAGATATAGATATAGATATAGATATAGATATAGATATAGATATAGATATAGATATAGATATAGATATAGATATAGATATAGATATAGATATAGATATAGATATAGATATAGATATAGATATAGATATAGATATAGATATAGATATAGATATAGATATAGATATAGATATAGATATAGATATAGATATAGATATAGATATAGATATAGATATAGATATAGATACATTTATAGATACAGATAGATGCAGACTCAGCTTCATCTGAAGATACAGATACTGCTACATCTATAAGATACAGATATAGCTTCCGCTGATATACATTCAGCTACAATATGCCCGCCTCAGATACAGATACAAAATGACTAATCAAGTGAGGCTCGCACGCCCCAAAGAGCGAATCGGCAAACCTCTGGCTATTACATCATCAGACAATAACATGAGCAAATGTCATTTGAAGTGAGAGAGATGGAGATACAGAAAGATAGAAAAGAAGAAGATGCAGAGGCAGAGGCAGAGGCAGACAACAAAACACAGTCAAGGACAACGCCAAGCCGGCGGCAACGGAACGAAGCCAAAAACATTTCGTGAATCGTTTGGCATCAATTATATAAATGCTTCGAAATTGAAAAGGGTTTGTGCCAAATTGAATTGGCACTTCATTGGCCGGCACACCCGCTAAGATACCCGCCAAGACCACCCCCCTCCCTCCTCCCCCATTAGTTGATGGGTACCGTCAAGGCAAAGGCAAGCCTCTCGATATATGACATTTATGGGCAAGGGCTGCAAATGAGCAGCAATCCAATAACTCAACTCGAATTGAAGTGGGGTTGCGGTCAGAAGTGGCTAACGGAATGTATAATAATATAGGTATATATATCGGCTATTATTATAATGAATTACCAGGGAACTTCAAGCCAAGCAAACAAATCAATCTACATATGCAAAGATATATGATATAGTATATATAAAAGATATATACTTGATCAGGCCGACTAGCTGAGTCGATTTAATCCTCTCGGCCTAACCGTCTGTCCGTTTGTTTCTCCTTCTGTATTTATGAATGCTTCGATCTCAGAACTTGAGCCTTGAAATCTTGGATTGTCTCTCAAAAAAATCGATAACAACCCCGATTTTAACCTCATCGAAATTCAGTTATTGAAGCATATCTCGTACATCTTGGCAGCTAGGATCTTCAAATTTTGTATTTAGTTTTGGGTATATTTTATAGAATCTTGATTTTTACTATATTTTATGTACATAAAGTAACACAGAAGTTATTATTATTATTATACAGGGTATCTTCTAGTCGTCTATACCTGACTATAGTTTGCTTACCTCTTTTCATTAAAATAAAATGAAATTGAGTTTTATAACATTTCAGCTTAATATTTAAACTAATACATAATAATATATAATACATAATATATACATATATATAGTATTCCGTATTAGATATATACATAGTTTGAATATATATATTTATATGTACGTATTTATACCTATGCTATTAATCCTATGCTATTAATCATAGTCAAATTAGTTTGGCGAACCAAATCGAGTTCAATTTCTGTGATTTTATGAGCAATTTCTTGACATCGGCGATCGCCAGTGGGATTTCGTGTTATGTTTGCTGTCAGCTTGATTGATTGGCTACATAATGATCATTAAGGGGTGACCAAAAGTCGGTGTTTTGTTTTGGCTTTTGCCATTTCTTTTTCTCTTTCTTTCTTTCTCTTTTTGCCGTTTGGGCCGTTCGCATTTATGGGCCACATAACTGACAACAGTTACGAAGCTCATTTGGCTTCACTGCCCCTTGGGCCCCTCACTGCTAATGGCCTATTTATGAGCAACGTGAGGGAGAGAGGAGGGGAGAGAGATGTAGAGAAAATAGTTTTATAATTAACTATAAAATAAACCACAATTACAACAACAACATAACAAAAACTAACCACACGTTGAGCATATAAAAATATTAAATAACAAGCAAGCAGCTGGCACCGACTGTAAGATACTGCTTCCTGAGACAAAGAGAGTTTACTCCACTTTGGTAAATCTAAAGAGGCTGCATTTTTAAAGTTCTAGCTGCAAAACTTGGAGAGAGAAAGTTTTGCTGGATTTGACACGCCTCCAATGGGCGTAGATATCTATAATTTTTGGAAGAGTAATAGATCAATGACTCAAATCTCATCTACTTCTCTTAAATTTCATAACATAGTTTAGGCATAAATATATAGGCCAATGACAATGTATATTGCACAAAACTAATATGCCCTTTTGACTTTAAGAATAAGTATCAAAAGCCTAATGGTCCCCGCTTATAATATTTAAGTGCAGATTCTAACGTAGTGAAGTTTAGCTATGGCTTAGTGCATGAATAAACTTTCCTATCGGAAAGTATATACATATATATATATATATATATATATATATATCTGTCCAGCAACCAATATACTCTCTTTGCAGCCTTGCAGTGGGCATTCTTCCCTTTGGAATGCAATGGAATGTATCCAAATGTTATGAGATGTTTGTCACTGCAGTTGTCCTCATTTTGTGCCTTAGTGTGCGTGTATCTTTGTCTCTTTGCATCTGTGTCTCTTTGGGTATCTTTGGTGCCAACGCAAAGTGTGAACAACTAAATTTAGAATGCGCTTTGAAGTGTTTGCCATGCGTTTGCGTGCTTAGTTTCGGTCTCAGTTTTCCCCCCAAAGATAATCCAGCATCATATTTATATATGCATATGAATATACATATATCTCTCTCTCTATATATATCTATATGTTATATCTATATTTATGTGCATTATTTGTTATTTATTTATAATCTATGTCGAGCTATTTGAGCATTATCAAAGGCGAAAACTTTCACACTCTTGCACAATGCACAATGAAATGTTTGCTACACCTCTCTCTCTCTCTCTCTCTCTCTCTCTCTCCTCTCTTTCTCTTTCTCTGTTACCCTAACTTTATAGCCTTACAGCTATGTCTTGCATCTAGTAAGAAGTTTGACAATTCTTGATTCTCTGCAGCATTTTCCATGCAGTTTTTAGGCATTTAGAATCTTTACTATATAGACTATATATCACCTATATATTTTCTATATATTTTCTATATTTTCTATATTTTCTCATGTTATTTCACTATCAATCTATAAACGATTTCATTATTATGCACCTGCTCTAAGTGGTTCATTAATAATGCATTAGTTCTCACTCGGAACGCACTTCATTCGCAGAGCATACAGAATTTGTCATGTGCTAAGACACGCTCTCTCTGCCTCCTTCTCTTTCTTTCTCCTTGCCTGTCTCGCTCTCTCTCTCTCTCTCTCTCTCTCTCTCTCTCTCTCTCTCGCTCTTTCTATTCCCTTTACGACTAACGCCGAAAATAAAACATGTGAATGTTGCGCTGCGCTTGAGTGAAAATTCGTGTGAACGAACCGCAGCGGCGCAGAGCCCCAATCCCTCGGTTCATTATCGAAGCGGGGGCTGCAACAGCCAACCATGGCTAAAACGTTGCATAAACTATTTGTAATTAAAATACAAGAAAACAACAGCAAACAAAAAAAAACAACAACAACAACGAGCGCATCAATAAAAACACTTTGAATATTATGCTAATTGGTCCATGGAATGCCTTTTTCATAATTAATCAAGGGAACTAGCTTATTAGACATTGGCATAATGAGTCTCTCTCTCTCTCTCTCTCTCTCTGCATATATATATATATCTATTTATATATATATATTTGAATTGAAATTGAATGAGTTTTCCTTCTTGTCTTTGCTTAGGAACTTGCATTGCTTGCTTGATTAGTTTTTTGGAGCATAACTTGGGCTGTTCTGTGAGAATGCTGCAGATATGTGATCTGATTGGTCTGATAGTTGCCAGTGAAACGTTTACGAAAGATTTAAGCTTGTTAGATTGAAGGAATGAAGTGAGGATAGAGTTAAGGCAGTAGAAAGAGGTAAGGAAAGAGAGGCGGAGTGAAAGAGAGAGAGAGAGAGAGGGAGAGAAAAGTGAAGACAGAGAGAAAGAGAACTATTTAGGTAGACAAAGAGAAAGAGATAGAAAAAGAGAGAGAGACAAAGTACTATAGAGAGACAAAGAAGGAGAGATCTATAGAAGAAAAAAAAACTATGGAGAGAGAGAGAGCAACATATTGAGAGTAAGAACTATGGAGAGTAGTATGGAGGGAAAGAGGAAAGTATAGTAGGATAGAGACAGAAAAGTATAGAGAAAGGAAAGGAGAGGAGTACGGAGAGGCAAAGAGAAGTGTAAAGAGGGAGAGAGAGCATGAGGATATAGGGAGAGAGAGCAAGTCAGAAGTATAGAGAGAGGAAGAGAAAACTATGGAGTAACAGAGAGAAAGAGAAAATTACTGAGAAATAGAGAGAAGTATGGAGAAATATGAATAATTCTATAAATAAAGATAGAAAGTAAGACAGAAGTAGAAAGAGAGAGCGAGAGAACTGGAGAAAACACAGAGAAGTACGGAGAGAGACAGGGACAGAGAAAATGAAAGCAAGATAGGAGTAAAGTGGGGACAGAGAGAGAGAGAGAGAGAAAGAGATACAGAGGGAGAGAGAGAAAGAGATACAGAGAGAGAGAGAGAGAGAGAGAGAGAAAGAGAGAGAAAGAAAGAGATACAGAGAGAGAGAAAGAGATACAGAGAAAGATACAGAGGGAGAGAGAGATACAAGGAGAGATATTAAGAGAGAGATACCAAGAGAGAGAGGGAGAGAGAGAAAGAAAGAAAGAGAGCGAAAGAGATCGAAGTGGAGGCGCTGAACTTGAGCGATCTAGAGAGAGGCAGGCTATCCGTAGTAAGCCCAACTCCATTTTCTCACAGTGTATTTACACTGAAATTGGCTTTAAGACGAGCGAACGAACCTTCGCCGAGAGATATGAAACTAGCAGCTTCTTTTGTGTGTTTTGTGTATTGGAGTTTTAGAAAGTTGTTGGGGCAGGAGGAAAGTAAAATTCAAATACGAAATAAGCCAAAGAAATAATACAATAGACCCAAAAAAAGAAAGAAGAAGAAAAACATTAAAAAAATGCCAAGCACAATTAAATGCAAGACGAATAAAATATCAAAAAAGAAGAAGAAGAAGAAGAAGGAGAAGGAGAAGAAGGAGAAGAAAACGTCAAACGTTGCGTGGGCGAAACGAAACGAAGCGAAGTCAAGTGAAGTGAATGAAATGCGACGAGCGTTGGCGAATGAATATTCATCATGATCATGCTAATCACAATCATCGTGATGATGATGATGACGATGGAGATGATGGAGACGACGCTGCTGTTCGTCTGATTCATCAGTTGGACACAAATTGATTGCGTTATCTAAGTACCGCAATTAAAATTCATTAAAATATTTACGCATTAATTTTCATATGGCAATTGGACAGCGGAACAATGGAATTGGCCACAATATGGGCATGCCCATGAGCTCATTTCGTGGGCGTTGCTAGACCAAAAACAAAGCGAGTAAGAATGCTTTGGGCGGAAGTGAACGACTAGCAGATACCTAGCTGCAAGCACTTGAAAGCAGTTTGAAAGGGGGCAGATCTGGGAATGGCCCATCTATAGAGATTATTGCTACATTTATGTTAGCTAACTAAGATCTAGAGGAAGCTTGGGTAGTCTAGCTTAAGAGGTCTTTAAGTTGTGGGACGGACAGAGAGCCAGCCTTAGCTAGCTGGACTCAGCTCTTTATAATGCATACATGGAAATGTATACCTGATGGCCTCTGTCACGCCCACTTCTGCCTGTCACATAGCTCTGCTCACAAACTATATACCCCACATGCCCAACTTCAATGAGCATTGAAAAAAATAATTGAAATTTAGCTGCTAATTGTCGCTGCACACAATCTAAGCATATGCGCCAAGCATATCAACAGCTCACACACAGAGAAAGAGAGAGAGACAGAGAGAGAGAGAGAGAGATGGGGGATAGAGTCAACAGAATTCGATCATATCAGGTCAGGGTTGAGGCAGATAACACTCGTGCAGCGTATCGAAAGTGGGAGTTCAGGGTTCAATCGTCTGTTTGCCGCGTTGATTTCAATGTGTCCGATAAGTGGCCCGCCCGCCTGGCCGTAGATGTGATCTACTCGAATAGTGCCCCAAGAATTCGAATTGTGCGCTAATCGAGCAGGAAAGACGAAAACTCATGTCTTAATTGCGGCGTTGATGGAAATTTATATATGAGAAGTGCGCTTGGCATGGAATGGGGCCAGATGGAAATAATGTGGGGAATGTTGGCACGTTGGGAATTAGTCAAAAAGAAAATACAAAATATAAATAAAATGGGAAATTTTAATTGCAATTGTTAACAAGTGCTCAGAATTTTAAGTTTGAAAAATTATTTAAATATTATTTTTGATAATAATACAAAACATTTTTAAATATTTTTAAATATTAAAAAAAAAAGACAAAATATTTAAGAAATGTTTCAAAGATTTAAAGATATTTCAAAAATAAAAAAATTTATGTAGAAGTAATATTTATACAGTTATGAACTTTTGAGTGTGTTCGAAATTCAATATTTTTTAATTTTCTGGCATAAAATTTGACTTAAAATAAATACTAAAAAAAGAACACTTATTAAATAACTGACTTCAATCTTAATCTTGAAAGTCAAATATTAATTTAGTAAAAATTTAAAAAATAATGTATATATAGGTATATAAAAATATATTTATTGAAAATTATATAGAACTTGCGAGCTTTTTCGATTCTGCTGAAGTGCCTCACATGCCTCACTTTAACCACCTTAGTATTGATGACATCATAGACATATCAACAGCATTATTATACTAGGAAAATTTCTTTAATAATTGTTTGAATTGCCAGACATTTCATATACATATATATATATACATACATATGTAGATGTCTATAGCATACATATTGCTTTCTGGGGCGTCGAGCGGAAATTTTGTATCATATATCAGATGATTTGTTGAGGATTTCTTATCAGGTGCTTTTGTTTATGGAAATGTGGACAGATTTTCTTTCAGTGCAAAGGCATATATATATATATATATATATATATATGTACATATGTAGTACAATCTGCAGTCAAGAAAAGTCAAGTCAAGTCATCAAGACTTAGAGCTGTTCTGGCCTTAGCCAGCTGTATCCATCTCAACTCTGCCCCTATAGCCAACATAGTTATCGATAAGTTTTAAAAATCGATATATTTGGTATATCGATGCTGCTAAGCCAGATTTCCCTTCAGATCTTAGAACTTGAGTAGTATTAACATTGGTAATAGTTGCAGTTCTCACACTTAAGTGGTTCCAGCTGTCTTCTAAAGTGGTCTGGCTCGTTCGCCCAATGGGCTTTACGAGCAATTACAGCTCTGGTGACGAATCGACTTCTGTGCAAATCACTTTTGGCTTGTTTCATTCACAAATTCATTTGCCAAGTGCACGCAAACGCCGATCGTCGCTCGCTCCAAATATTTAGCCCACACAAATTTATACATATATATATACATATATAAGAATATACTTATTTATATGTCCACATACATATACATATGTATGTATGCTATATATATGTCGATGTGTGCAGCTGTAAAGACCTACATATAAATGAAATGGCGGCCTCGACACATACCACAGTCTGCCATCCCCATGCACCATTGACGTATGCATATATAGAGATATATAGTCATATATAAATATATAGCTGGGGTATCTGTACACACACATACACACACACACACATTCACTTACCTGACGCATTTTTCCGAGTGTCGCAAACGATTTGCTCGTTTTGCTTGTTTCGCACATTTTTCATCTTTGGCCTTTGCTTGAGCTGTTTGTTTTTTGTATACCCTGTAAATCTGGGCTCTATAGAGTGTACCTATATATATCTGACTGATGTTTGCACTATGGAACTATACTATATTGGATGCTATATTCATTATATACTCTTATTCAATCATTCATCACTAGCTCTGGCAATAATATGCTCCCTCTGAATTTACAGGGTATTTTATGGTCTTGTATGCCGCATCTTTGCAGTTGTCTTTTTATTTATTTGTTCTGCTATTTGTATACATCAAATGGGTAAAACGACTTTGCTATGAGTTATATAGAATATATGTATATATTCGTGATCAGCAAAAAGTCCATCAATTAGGTAAACAAGCTAAAGTTGCTCTCGCTCTAGCAAGAATACAAATAAACACTAGTTATCGATACTCGATATACATTATAATTAACTAATAATTATCGATTATCGAATACTGATCAACTATTGTTGAGTATCGATTAACTTTAGCAAATTATTGATATTTATAAGAAATAAGTTATCGATTATGCATTATCGGTAATTGTGGCCAGTTGTCGAATATTAATTAGAGACTCTCTGTTATTGATTAAGCATAAGCAGCAGTTGTCTGATAAGCTATTGCTATTTATCGGTTATCCGCTATCGATGATTGACTATCGATCTCAATTATTGATTATAGATTATTAGTTACCGATTACTCCATATTGAGTTCTCGATTGTCTCACCATCAACTATCGATAACCAATACATCGATTCGATTCACCCCTTTTCACTCTTCAACAAGCCCATCAAGGGTATCTTTGTTTAACTGGGACATTCGGATGCGGCAATTCTAGACGCTGCAACGCCAATTCGCAGAGTTTTATTTTCGTACTTTGTATTTACACAAAGCAAATGGTGAAAAGCACAAAAACATATTGAAAGCAATTTATAAGAGAAAAGGCAAAATGCTAAACAACAAACACAAGAAATAACTCATTTCCAGCTGAACGAAACGGACAGTCGCACGAAATGAAAATGAAAATGGAAAAAATGGAAATAAAAATGCAAATGAAAATAAAAAGAAAAGGGAAAAATTAAAAACAAATACAAATGAAACACAGAAGGAAATGCCAAAAATTCCTAACACGAACGTCATAAAATGTCAGAATTTCACAAACTGAAATTGCAACGAGCTGCGAACGCGCTTGACTCAGTGGGCGTGGGCGTGGGAGTGGGAGCGTAAGGCGCTCGTATGCACAAGTCTATAAAATAGAGCGATATAAGTCGGGTCAGCTCGCTTGATTGATGGGTCAATGGCGTGTGGCAAATTATTTGTTCTTGGTCAGCAAACAGTAAATGTTATTGGACTAGAGGTGGCCTAAGCTCTGATCTCTTGGAAATAGGCATAGTGTGAGCTGGGTGGTGCTACTCGCTAGTAACTACTCACTGGTAACTACTCGCTAGTAGCTACTCGCTAGTAACTACTCACTGGTAACTACTCGCTAGTAACTACTCGCTAGTAGCTACTCGCTATAAATGAATCGTTATAAATGAAATGTAGCTACTCGTCAGTATAGAGTACTAATCACTTCTTGCTATAAAAGCTACTAGGCCGAATCGCAGACTTTTATTGCATTAGAAACTACTCGTTGCTAAAGAAGCTACTAGTTGCTATAAAGTCTACTCGTTGCTTTAAAAGCTACTCGTTGCTATAGAAGCTACTCGTTGATGTAGAAGCTACTCTTTACTACTGCTAAAACAGCCGCTTTAGAGAAGAACTCGTTGCTATCGTAGCTACTTGTGGCCATCCAGCCTACTCGTTACTATATTACATACTCGTTGCTGGACATTCTACTCGTTGATAAGTATCTTACTTTAGCCGTCAAGTGACGAGCTTCTTAATCATTTTAATTATCACAACTAACGAGTCTCATTACACTTACAAACTTCTAATACTATCTCTAAGTGTTCCTTCACTCGTTCATCTCTACTCGTTGGCTCGCACAGCTATCGGGCTGCAACTACATCATAATCAGCTTAATTATCAGCGAAGGCAGTTGAGATTGTGCTGCTAAATCGCTCAAGTGTGAAATGCTCATCATCAGCAACGAATGATCATCATGCCGATGATCATTAGAAGCGCACAACATTAGCTAATTAACGACTACAACAACGACACCCAAAGCAATTGCTCAAATGTGGAGCATGAATAATTACGAGCAGAGGCAGCCGGCAATTGCTGAGAAACATAAAACCGAAATGCTGACAATTAAATGATTGGCATTGATCGTGAAATTTGATAGCAACTGTGCCACGCTGCCAATTTACATGCTCTCTCTATCTCTCTCTCTCTCTCTCTCTCTCTCTCTCTCTCTCTCTCTCTATAAATATATATATATATATCTTCCTCTGTCTCTATATCTATCTATATAGCAGACAAACTGTCTGACAAGCTGCGAGTGGAGAAAGAGTCTGGGCAAAATGCCAATTGCAACTTGAGACATAAATTTGCATACCCTGCGCCCAGGCGGGATGTGGGGTATATCAGCTCTAAGATCACATCATAGTCAAATCTTAATTAGAGAATATATTAAGAGCAAGCTCTCTCGAAGTCATCTTCTTTATCGTCTTTATCGTGTCCTTTCTCCAGCCATTCCTTGCCTTTATCATTGTGACCTTTGCAGGGTATTTCCCAGCTGTTCCCATTACATTTCAATTTCAACTGTGTCTTGATTACATTCCGAAGACTCAATGGCTTCACTTTCAGCGGAAACATTCACAGTCTCTCAGTGGCTGTTGTTTCATTCTCAATTGCAATCGACGAACACGTCTGTTTCATTTTCCATCGTTCCCTTACAGCATACATATAAACTCAATCGCAAACAGCTTACAGCGCATCTGCTAATCTGGCATTTTGGTTCACATTTAAACTAATTTCTTAACAAGCTTACAGCATCTTGGCTGTTTCATTTCCAATTGTTTCTTCAATAAATTTTTAATTGAAATTGCCTGACAGCTATAGGATATGACTAACCACTTACTAGAGCAGTAGAACCTCTTTTTGTATTGTTATCTTATTAGTCTGTTTCATTTCCAATTGTTTCATGTTCCATTCCTGTTGTTCCTGCTATTATTTTTGCTTAGACTACAGTGTAGCACATCCCATTCATAGTCCCACACAATGAGAGAGACAGACTCTATCACTGTTTCATTTCCAATCGTTCTCACTTGGCTGGTTTCACTTCTCAATCTTATCTCTGGCATCTTAATTGCATCTCATTTGCATGGCTCATGGGCTGGGGCCTGGCTAATGAGGCATTTTATCAGGCGCTTAGCCGAGACAGCAACCAGTGCAAGGCAGCGTGCCACCCGTGCTGCACCGCCCAGCTACCCAACCATCCAACCACCCAAGCTAACTGCTTTGGCCCGCTTAATCGCTGCCTAAGCCGTCGCCAAGGCACTTCGAAGTTTATTGTGCCACTTTTCTCTCCTTTGCTGCCCTTTTCATTGTTTGTGCGGCTGTAAGTGGCACCACATTGCACCACACACAACTGCTGCCATTTGCAGTGGGCGGCATTTACTCATCCGGAATAAACAGCCAACAAAATTCCACCGGGCGCCGCCGCACAGAGGCCATTAAAAATGTGCATTTCAATTTATGGAACCACCCACCGCCCACCGGCCACTGCCCACCGCCACACCACCGAAACGCGTTGACCCAGTGGTGCGAAATGAGCAAACAAAATAAACGAAAAGCAAAACTAAATCTCAGTGGGGCACAATTTAAGAACTTTTTAAATAATTTTACAAAATTGTTCAGGGAAATTCCATTTTTCCGCTGGAACAGATGCAAGCGAAAGAGTCTATATATGTCTATATATATGTATATATATACCTAATCTAGATCAGTGCTATGAGCAGACTGAATTCTTGTACCTTCTCTCTCTCACTATCTTAATCTCTCTCATTTACCTTCTTTTCCCCTATCTCTCTGCCCTTCTTTCCCCCTCTTTATATGTCTATATATAGTTCTCTCTTTCTCTCTCTCTCTCTCTCTCTCTCGCTGTGTCCCTTTCCCTGTTTCTCTCACTTTGTATATATCTCTCTCTTTCTTTCTCTCTGTCTCCCTCTCTCTGTCTCTCTATGTCCGTACTATATCCTTCCTTCACTCTCTTTTTACTTATCTTTCTCTCTCTCTCTTTCTCTGCCTCCCTCTCTCTCTCTCTCTGTCTCCCTTTCTCTCTCTCTCTCTCTTTATCTCTCTCTCTGTCTCTCTTTCTCTCTCTCTCTCTCTCTCTCTCTCGCTGTGTCCCTTTCCCTGTTTCTCTCACTTTATATATCTCTTTCTCTCTCTCTCTTTCTCTCTCTCTCTCTCTCTCTCTCTCTCTCTCTCTCTCTCTCTCTCTCTCTCTCTCTACTACTTGCTCTATTTATCGAGACTCCTTCCAACCTACAAGTTTCTTAGATACCTTAGCTTCTTCTATATATCAACAATATATATATATCTAATCCTTGTCGATCATCTTCTCCTAATCTCCTTGCAGAATGTGGTGGACCATCACTGGCAACTTTGGCAACATTCTGCCCATCGACTGGTCCAAGTCGTACACTCGCCAGATGCACATGCCGACCCTCAATCTGGGCCAGGGCCGTACAAAGCAGCAGCAGCAGCAGCGCAATCAGCTGCAGCAACACCAGCAGCAGCAGCTGCAGCAACAGAATCCACAGCAGACGCCAGTGGATGAGTTTAACGACTTGGCCAGCGAGGATGAGGCCGTGGCCAATGACTTGGACATGCACGCGTTGATATTGAACGGCTTGAATGGGGACGCCGACGATCATCCGATTAAGACCGTGGAGGAGGTGATCAAGGAGATCGATGACATTATGGATGAGGCCGAGAGTCCGCTGGAGGAGCCCGAGAACTGCGACTCGGAGGTCATTGAGAAGGCACGCGAGGTGCTCGGCGCTCCGCTCTATGCCGAGAGTAAGTACTGAAGGATGATTACCTAATCTCTTCTTCTCTGGCTAAAGTTTCGTTCTCTCTTTCTCATCCCTCGCAGAGCTGCAGTACTTGAGCAGCACACAGCTGAACGAGCTGTATATGGAAATGGAGATGCTCATCCAGGAGCTGAGCGAGACGCTGATCAACGAGCTGGCGCTGCGCGACGAGCTCGAGTACGAGAAGGAGCTGAAGAACTCCTTCATATCTCTGCTGCTGGCAGTCCAGAACAAGCGTCGCCAATACCATGTCGAAAAGAAGCGCGGCAAATTCCAAGGTAAATCCCAAAACGGACAAAGAGAGAAAACTCTATACTAATCTCAATTTTCGTTTGCCCAATGCAGGCCCGGAGCCCAAATACTTGACAACTGTCATACCCTATCATCTGGAGAATGGCACACCCAACAACCAATCGTTGCAGGTGTTGATCAAAAGTAAGTGGAGGGAGCGAGGAGCGAGGAGCAACCAATGGACATAAGCATAGCGAAGGAGCATCCTGGTTGTCTTATGATAGTCAGGAAATCTGCGATAATATAATAAGAGAGAGATTTGCATATAAGAAAAAGCTTGTATTATATAATTCATGAGCTTTTATATCTCAAGAAGATCAGCTGAAAAGTGGATTAGATTCTTAAGTTAACTTTGGCTATGTATGAAATTTTTATATATATGTCAATTTATAGATGCAAGTAGTATAAGGTTGCTATAGATCGTTATACAAGGATATCTTGAATATGAAACATATAGCCAGAAAATAGTTGAGGCTGTGAGATCTAGTAATTATAGAGACTGTATGTATATATATATATATATATATAGATTTTGTTCTTTGGATGTGAGCTCTTGAGGATATATTAGTTATAGAGCAAGTTACTGGAAAGCTAGCTAAGAGTTGACCTGATCTTTGTAAAGCCTGCGTATGGCGACACACATGAAATATGAAGATAATGCAGAAAGGTAGCTAAATTCTGGCTAGACAACGAAATTGTAAGAGCTGCAAGTACTTTCAACTCAAGCATATGCTCATATAACTATATATATATCTAAATATTATAATTATCTGCTTAACTAAACCCTCTCTCTCTCTTTCTTGCGCTTGCAGTACTCAAGGCTATAAACGAGGATAGTCCAACGGTGCCGACGCTCTTGACGGACTACATTTTGAAGGTGCTCTGTCCCACATAAATGCACACAGCAAGCAGCCGCAACAGCAACAACAACAATAACAGCATCAACAACAAGAAAAACAACAAAAAAGAAAACAAAAAACAAAATATACGCTCTATCTCTCTGTCTGTGTTTATACGAGTATATATTATATTATATTATATTATATTATATTATATTTAATTAAATGTTTAGTTTACATTACCTTTAACTAATATATATACTATATATGTAACATATGCGAATAACATATTCGATATGCTCCACAAAGACCCGCTATAAAACTAAAGCCCTCTCGCTAGCCGCAGGAAAGAACGAGAGAGAGAGAGAGAGAGAGAGAGAGAGCGAGTTTATAGCATAAATATAGAGAAGGCGAATGTGCTTGATATGCAAAGCTCGCAGTGCACGCAATACTAAAACGAAACAAAATATATAAAATATATAAACTAAATAATGCAAAACAAAACGGAAATATTTCATAAACTTAACACATTTCAAATGCGAAAAAGGTGTTGAGAAAAGCAAACAAAATTCAAGAAGATGCAAACAATTGTAATACTTAGCATATGTGCTTATATATATATATATATATATATATATATATATAAAGATATGTGTATGTATGTAATGTAATGCCATACAACAACATTTAGAAGACATCAGGTTTATGATTATAATTATGATTATGATTATGATTATTATTATTACAATAATCATTACTGCTATTAATATTCTTATTGTATATTGTCAGCGCTAATTGTTTTTATTTTTACTCTTATTTTTTTTATTATTTTGGCAATTTTAATTGAGCTCTGAAAAGTCTATATTAAAATATATATATATATAATTATATATATATATATATATATATACTATGCTTAGAATTATATATTTATTTTATGCTCAAGGCGTGTGTCATAAAAACAAAAGCTTTTGTTTCATTAAAAATGTAATTTTAATTTAAACTATTTCGCTGTGTTATTTACTCTTTATTTTTAATAATAAAAAATAAAATAATAATAAAAAAAATTGCAAAAAAAAAAACAAAACAAAACAAAAATGAAAATAATTTCAACAGAAATAATAAAAAAATTGAGTCAGGCGCACATTGCTTTTATTGAATTAATTATACGAGTATAATTATTTAATAAATAAAGTAAATATGAAAAATGAAAACATAAATCACACAAATGCACGTACATATAGCGTATATATACATACATATATATATATAACAGTCCAAGAACAACAACAAAAACAAATACAACATCTATATCATGTTTCACATCTCACATACAACAAAAAACAAAAACAAACACAATTTTTTTTTTTCGAAAGTTTTTTTTTCGAAAGCTACTTTTGAGACATTTTTGGTAGGCGTGGCACCACAATTAATGCAAATCTTAGGTACCTTTGATAAAAACAAAAAAAAAACAACAAAATTTAATGAAATATTTAAAAATTAAAACAAAAAACATAACCTACAAAAAAAAAAAGACATACAACAAGTAAAATAACTGCATAAATGTTTACACTATATATATATATATATATATATATATACAAATATATGTATAAACATATATATGAACTCGCTTTATAACAATATAAAACAAAATATAAGAAAATATTTATTAAAATGCAAAACTTTTTTTAGGGTCTCGAGAAATTATGCATAAAAAGATGGAACAACCAAAAATGCGTAAGTCAAGCAAATGTATTTGTAAATTTAATTAACAAGTTAAAAACATGCAGATTATATTTATTTGATAAATTAGTAAAAAATATAAATGCAAAAAACAAAAAAAAAACACTAACAAAGCAAACATATATAAACATATATATATATATATATGTGTATATGTATACATGCAATGCAATGCTCTATATACAAAGGGAAAACAAAACTTTTAAATTGCTTAAATAAAAAACAAAATTACAAAAGCCAAAACAGCAGATTCTTGTTTCAATTTCCAATTGGAGCTAGCCAACCGAGCACATTGTGTTGGCCAGTGTTGTCCCACCCGCGCACGGGCACTGTGGCAGTTACAAAGTTATCGATTTGCTGCCACAATTTTGAATATTAGCACTGGCAGATATTGCCATGAACATGGCCGTCGCTATTTACATGAAAAATAAAAAGCAGCATTAGTGCTCGAGTGGAAACTAATTTATTTTGAAAAGTTTTTGAACTCAATTTGTTGGCAGCGTTTCTACCCAAATTATATTTAAACAAATCGCGCATTGTGGCTGCCCAGTGTGTACACACTAGCTGCCAGTCGCACACACGGAGCAGTCAACATCGTTGGTTGGCTGATTGGCATCGATAGCAGTCGTGCTCGATAGCTCCCATCACTACGATAAATAGCCTTGCCTATCCATAGTTTTTTTTTTTTGTATCCAAACAGTAAAAATAAGTTTAATCAAAAGCATACACACATAAGTTTAGTTTTTTTTTTCGTTAAGTGTAAAATTTATTTATTTTTTAAGTGCGCGTTTAATAAGAAAATGTCATCGCGAAGGTAAATCCAATAGGAATAAGACAATGTACACACACACACGTACAAACACATGCAAACATGCACATACACACGCACACACACACACACACGTACATTGCCACACACACACACATGGGCCATGCACACATATATACACACACGCACACATGCAATCCCGAACACGCACACACACATACACATAGATACACTCTGGGTCTATTTACATATGTATGTATAAGTATATACAAAAAAAAAAAAATCAAAAAAACCAAAGCAGTGAGCAGAAAAAAAAATGAAACAACATTGAGATAAAAAGTGCAGCAAAGTGCTGAAAGTAAATGGTGCACCTCCCCTCCCACCCACCACAAACATCGCCCCCTCCCCGACCTGCGCCGGCACATAATTTGCAAAAAAAAGTATCGCTACAGCTGTTGCTGTCTGCCACCTCTGCTGCTGCTGCTGCTGTTGCTAGTGCCTCTGCGCTGCTGCTGGTGCTGCCTCTGCCTCTGCCGTCGCCGCTGCTGCTACTGTCACGGAACATCAGCGGGCCAGGCAGAGGGGCACGGCATGGCAGGTGGCTGGGTCAGAGGCGTTTCGCTGTGTTTGCGGCCAACCTTATGTACATTGTGCCATGTTAGAGATGTGCGTTACGATCGCGCGACTCACGCAGCCGATTATCGTAACTGAATATTCGTGCGACGAATAAGCGTAATGAATGTTTATTGATTGCTTTGCGCTTTTGTTTATATTTTACTTTAAATATTTAGATAATCATTTTTGTCTTGTTTGCCCTTTTCCAGATGGTTCCACCCAACGATATCGGGCTTAGAAGCTGAAAAACTATTGCAGGAACAGGGCTACGACGGTTCGTACCTAGCGCGTCTATCGTCCTCGAATCCGGGCGCCTTCACACTTTCCGTGCGTCGCGGCAACGAGGTAACACACATCAAAATCCAAAACAATGGTGATTTCTTTGATCTTTATGGCGGTGAGTGCACAGCGAAGGCGATAAGCGAATAAATACTAAATAATAAAAAATACTAAATGTGTGTTACAGGTGAAAAGTTCGCCACATTGCCGGAGCTGGTGCAGTACTACAGCGAGAATGGGGAGCTGAAGGAGAAGAATGGCCAGGCCATTGAGCTGAAGCATGCGCTCATCTGTGCCGAGCCGACAACGGAAAGGTAAGTGGCCGTAGCCTAGGACCAGACCAGGCCAGACCAGAGCTGACCTGCAACTGACCGAGCGCGAGCAGTTGCAGTTTCGGCACGCGTAACATATGTTAACAGCTGCTAATGTTTACATTATGTTATCAATTTACCAAACGCCCAGCTGATGGCGCTAACAATGTCGCCATGCTGTCTCTACATGCACACACACGCATGCATGCCTATGTGCGCATGTGTATATGTGTGTGTGCATTCTGTATGTATGTATTTATGCGTTCTTGCATACCTATGCTGTTGCTCGCAATTACTTGTGACCTATTTTGAGTATTGCGAACGAGATATTTGAATATGCCAAATGCATTCATACATACATATAAATGGGCTGACGTCTTGTATCTATTTATAGATACATATATCATTTAGTATATACACTTTTGATTGCTATATGCATATATTTGGCAATGCACAATATTTTTCAATTCAAGTGGAAACTGGAATATACTATATATGTATATATATATACTATAGTCCATATCAGTATATAGCCATTTCTAGTCTGTATAGTTATAGGTTACACTAGATCGACATAACCTCAATAAAGAAAAGAGAGCGCCATCTGCAGTTAAACCAGTCAAGACTTTCTTCAGCCGATGCGAGTTTTTGGATTAAACAATCTATTGGCACAAGCAATTCGACACGCTGCCTGGCCCATAATTAAACGAATAAACATTACACAAATTGTTGTTGCCAAAAGGCAGCTTCTGTTTATGGTGAGCGCTGAACATGAATAAAAAAAAGAAAAGAAAAGAAAAGAAAAGAAGAAAACAACAAAAACTCACGCACGATCGCGCACGCGACGCACGGCAGCCAGAAGACGCGCTGTCTGCGGCGCTAACAGTGCGTGCAAATGTTAAGAGGCGCGCGTGCAGCATTAACAGCGGCCTGTTAAAGGCGCCGCATAATTGGCGAGCTGCTAAAAAAGCAAACTTAATTTTTCAAATGCGTCTTAAGGTCAGAAGTAAACAAATGTATGTATGTATGTACATATATATATTTACTTGTACTGTATATATGTATATGCATGTGTGTGTGTGTGTGTGTGTGTGTGCACACCTACCAGACTTTGTCCATAAATGCGCTGCATTGTTGTGTGTTTGCTGTTTGCAGTACACAACACACACACACACACACAAGTATTTTTGTTATTTATTGCTTATTAACATTTTTTGTGCGACTGTCAAATATTTTATTACCACTCAGCGCACACAGCTCACTCTCTGCGCTGCGCTCTCTGCACTGCGCGCGCTCTCTCTCTCTCTCTCTCTCCCTCCCTTTCGCATTCTTTGTTCACTGCGTTTGCCGATCGATTGTGAGACGCAATTTGTTGCTGCGCGCATTGTTGTTGCCCCTTTTCCGCATCCTAACGGTCAGCCACCTTATGTGCGAGTGGATGCGTGGCCACGCCCACTGACTTTGACCGTCTGCCTCCTTTGGCTAATTTCGTTGCGGCGAACACTTAAAAATACTCGCCAGCTGAGAACTGGAAGTCAAAATCTGTTCGATTGCTCTTGCAAACTGTGTTAAGTGTGTGCGCGCATCTCTGACGCCTCAACATCTGCACACACACACACATACACAGACAGAGACTCGCATATGCATATGCATATACTCCTCTCTTTCTGCCTTACAGCAGTTGCCGTTGCTGCCGTTGCTGCTGCTGCGTTCCACACCCAAAATGCAATTTTCGGCATTGTGACGTTCTGTGGGTCGAATTATTCGATATATTGTTGATTGTTTGGTTATTTTTATATGCATATATATGTATATGTATATATTTAGTATTATATTATACTTTTGGCTTTGCTTTATTTATAAATCGAGCTTGTGTAATCGGCACAGGTCGGCCGTACACCTCCGTTTGATTTGTACCCTTAACTGATCTCATTACACCGCCCTCTTGCGCCTTTCGTCAGCCGGCGCACGTGACGTACTCGGCGCGTTGACGTCCGACTTCGATATTGTAATACTCCGAAATTAGTTAACAACTTTGTCAGGTAGCGTCTAAGTACGTTTGCTTCCTGGCTTATTCAGTGATACGTTAGATCATATCTAAATCCAGTAATTACTAACTACAAGTGGAGGGGGCGGGCCAGCGGTCCAGTTGCCTCTCTCTCTCTCTCGGTTAGTGTATGTGTGGCTATGTGTCTCTCTCTATATATATATCTATATATCTAGTGCTGTCTATGTCTCTCTCTCTCTCTCTCTCTCTCTCTCTCTCTCTCTCTCTCTCTCTCTCTCTCTCTCTCTCTCTCTCTCTCTCTCTCTCTCTCTCTCTCTCTCTCTCTCTCTCTCTCTCTCTCTCTCTCTCTCTCTCTTATATACATATATATAGCGATCTGTCTATATCCCTGTCTTTCTCTTTCTCCCTCTTTATATCTATCTCTATCGTTATGTTTCTCTGTCTCTTACGCTTTCTCTCTCTCAATCTCTTTCTCTCTATCTATTTCTATCTCTCTCTATCTCTCTTTCTCTCTCTCCATCTCTCTCTCTTTCTCTGTCTCTCGCTCTATCTCTCTCTTTCTCTCTCTTCCTCTCTCTCTCTCTATCTCACTCTCTTTCTCTCTCTCCATCTCGCTTCCCATCTCTTTCTCTATCTGCCTCTTCTTCTCCGCCTTCCTCACTCTTTGTCTCACTCTTCACTTTATCTTCTCTCCATATTAAGCCCCTTCTAATGAAATTCTTATTTCAGGCTCCTTTATGTGATGCCATCAAGATAAGACTTCGCTTAGTAATCCCAAATCAATTCCAATGAACTTATATAGACTGTCAAGATCGTATCTTAAGAGCCTTTCTTTGCGCAGTTCTTTTGATCTCTGATCGCAATTTGCACGTCATTTGTATGGAATGTGTTTCAGATGGGACCCCTATCAGACGATCTATAGCTATATATGTACATATATTGTTATAGAAGAAAAGGCAGTGATGAGAGATATATTTCTAGATTTCTGGGAATGCGAAATCTGCTTAAGTATCTCGCATCTCGTTGGGCTCTCTCGCAGGGTTCCCCAAACATATATATATATCGTTCCATATTGATTAGGAAATAAATCAATTATAATTATAGCTGAGCGCCTCGAAATTTACATCGCTCCGGCGTAATAAATCAACTGGAAAACTGGCCGCAAATGCGTTGCGTAAAGTGCAATAGAATTTAGCCGATCCCCTAACAGAAGTGCCCAGCTTGACCTTCGAGAGAAAATGTAACTGAACAATCTGAAAAATAAACACTGAGCATGTGCTAGCGATCAGGCAATGCTCGTTCAGAATCCAGAGGGAGATACGATGCAATATGATGCTATATAAATATATATATATATATATATATATATATACCCTCTGCGGGTGTATAGCAATTCCTGGCTTTCTCTAGTACCACGAAACCTATATACTCCTTTCGGTTACTCCTGAGCGGGCATCGAGCAGGCAAACGAAATCTGTTTGGGGCGAATCAAGTGTAACGCGAATAGCAATTAATTCGCTCTGCAATTAATAGTTGCAATTAAATGTGCTAATCGCTGGCTGTCATTACTCTCTTCTCGCAATATATATACATATATATAGTATATATATATATGTATATCTGTATAGTTCAGAGTTGAGCTACTTGACGGCTGACAATAATCAATTAAGTTTGGCGTGTTGGGTAATGGGTCGTTGAATGTAAACACCTGTAGGCCCTGCACTCTCTATACAACAATGACACGACCCACCCACCACCACCCCCACCCCCGCAGTTGGCCCGGTGTGTGTAAGTGCTTGAAATGCTAAATGCTTTCAATTTTTCGCCATTAAGACAAGCCTACACAAATGCTGCTATAAATTATGCCAGGCACGTTAGCCGCTTCTAAAGCTAACTAGATATCTGTATATATATATAGATATAGATACATATGTATATAGGTATAGGTACATATATATATATATATGTATATACATTTCTGTACACTCGCAGCTGTATCTTTATAGACACTTTAATCGCTTCGTATGGCATCTCAGGCTGCTGCCTGCGATTGAGCTCATTAAAAGCACGCCACGCCCACCGCCCTCCCGCGCACCTGGGCTAATTGTGTGCGGTGCGTGTCAGCAGTCACATAGACCACTTTGTCGACACACTAACATCCTGATCATCAACTGCCGGACGGACTGCCGGACGGACTGCCTGACTGCTAGTTCACGGCGCATCGGAATTTTATCATCCATATTTATTTGGCCCCATTTACCTGTCGCATTCCGCGATAACAAAAAGGCGAATCACCTTTTTCCCTTTAGCATCAGCATCTGCATCTGCTGATCACATGATCACGATCACGATCACGATCGAAGTGAGTTGCCAAATCTAATGATCCATTTGCTGGATATTGACAAACGATCCAAAGACACTTGAAGTCTATAGCTGTGTATATATATGGGAATATATAGCATGATCTGTGATGACTTATATAACAGCTAGAGATGCTACTCTCAAATGCGATTATAATGAACGCAGATCACATGTTAGCCCAACTGTGTATGGCTAGATCGATCAGATCTAGGCATGGCTATAGCTTTATATAGTCAATTACACGACAAATTAACATTTCTGTTTATATATAATTATATATATTTATAATCTGCATAGATCTAGCCCTAAAACTGCCCGCTTCAGCAGCCTTTTGCACTGCTTGCTGCTTGAACTCTTTGGGAATTATAAGCGAAAACGAATTGAACTTAATTGAGTTTGGGATTTTTCTTTTAATAAACTATTAGATTAATGTCGGCTTATGGCTGAAGTCTGAAGTCTGTGCTTCCCTGAAGTCGAGTGCAGTCGCAGTCGCAGTCGAATGCGTGCGCACGAAGTCCAAACAGTTAGATGCTTACATATGAGTCTGATAATATGTGTATATACATATATATATAGAGAGAGAGAGAGAGAGGGCGGAGGGCAGAGAGACGTGCATAAATTGTATCCTAAATGGCTCGACAACACGATTTAAAGCGCACGGCACGAACGTGCGACTAACCGCAAATGGACAACTGGACAAAGGCGGATAGGGCAGAGTAGGGGCAGGGCAGGGGCACAGACACGGGCACGGGCACGGGCACTTGTAGGGGCAGTTGGGGTAGGAGGCATGCACATGATTACTGATTCAGGTAAATCCCTCACACGAATTCGTGCGATCGATCATTGGCGAAAGGTTGTCCTTCTCACATAGAACATATATAGAAAAATACTGAACTCATAGACCCGGAAGAGAAAGCAAGCTATGCTTTCAGCTCTATAATCTATGATCTGTAATCTGTATTATTTATACTTCACTTATGTCTATCGCCCAGAGAGCTGACCTGGTTTACATTCGCTTCGCAACTGTGCTCACGTACGGCCAAAATATCTGGCATGCATATAGTATTGCTAGTTGCTATATTATTACTTACTTCTATACGGGGCCATAATTCAAATCGAGATCATGAATTACGCGCAATAAAACTAAGCATTTCAAATCTTAGCTGCCGGACATGTGATATACCCTGCAGAGAGAGAGAGAGAGAGAGAGGAGAGCTAGTAAAGATTGGAAATTACAGGCTGTGGGACTGTCAATGCTTGATGGGCAGGCGTTTACAAGCGCAACTCGATCGATTTTGAGAGCAATACTTCTATATGTCATAAGAGATTATGTGTTCTATATGATCTACGGAAACTAATCAATATGACTGGTATATGATCTGTATATCATATATAGATCATATTTTTTAAGATAAGATTTATATACGATCTCCATAAGATCTATATAAGATCTACCTTTCATCTACATACGATCTACATATGATCTACATATGATCTTCATATTATCTCCACATGATCGTCATATGATCTCCATATGATCTGCATATGATCTACATAAGATCTATTTACGATCTCCAAAAGATCTACATAAGATCTATATATCGTCTACATATGATCAACATACAATCTACATATGATCCATATATAATCCATATATGATCTACATAGGTCTACATTTCTACAATTTGATAGATCAAAGCAGCTGTTGGCCAACAACCCGCTCCTATTTGGCTAAAGAGATGCTCAAACAAAGTTTAAGATTACAATGAAATGCTTTAGTCTAGGCTTAAGTTGAGCTTAAGTTGCGTACAGGGTATCAGCTAGTTAGATAAGCTTGATGCTCAGCTAGTTGCTGCTTTGACTCATGCGGCGCAGTCACGCATTGATTCACAATGTTTATGCTGAATATGATCGGTGGCTCGGGCTGTGAGTCACTCGATAGCGCCTTATATGCAGCTCGATCCGATCAAGATTGTGTTAGAGAAGAGCTTGGCTAGGCATATCCTTTAGTCTTTCGGGGCATCTCAGTGGTCTTGAGTACGGCTAATAACCCCGGACTTATTTACATCTTCCAGCTCCGTTCTCAATGCCAAGTCCCAGAGCCACAATACATATGTATGTATGGGGCATGTCCATAAACAATTGCTAATTCGGGAGTTGGCAGCTGGGCAACGGGGCATTTGGGGATCGGCTATCGGGCATCGAACATCGAGCATCGAGCTACGGGCATCGAGTTACGGGCATCTCGACTCTGGGCAATCGAATACGTCGCATAGTTTCGCGACGCGCATATTAAATACCAAACATTTGCGCACAATACGAAATTGTTATTAAACAATAAATTATGTTTATATACATTTTTATGGGCTCGCTTCGGATACCCAGTCTCTGTCTGAACAAAACAGGGTATAGCTCAGCTAAGCAAAGGTATGATGCAGATGGAAGAAACGTTGACAGCTGAGAACTTTCGCTTATCTCTGAACTTATCTGACATGGAAAGGGTATATAGCCCACATGTATGCCAGTGCAGGGTATTTGAGCAGTCGGTTATTGCCGCTCTGTTGTTATTAATTGTTTTAGGGGCAAACGAAGGTCGATGTTTAAGCACTCTTCAATAAAACACCTAGAATAGAGTAGAACATAGAATATAGAATATGGCATATAGAACAGAATATAGGATAGAATATAGAATAGAATATAGAATATTGAATAGAATATAGAATACTGAGTAAAGAATATAGAATATAGAACATAGAACATAGAACATGGCATATAGAATATGGCATATGTCATATAGAATATAGAATATAGAATATAGAATATAGAATATAGAATATAGAATATAGAATATAGAATATAGAATATAGAATATAGAATATAGAATATAGAATATAGAATATAGAATATAGAATATAGCATATAGAATATAGAATAAAGAATATAGAATATAGAATATAGAATATAGAATATAGAATATAGAATATAGAATATAGAATATAGAATATAGAATATAGAATATAGAATATAGAATATAGAATATAGAACATAGATCATAGATCATAGATCATAGAACATAGCACATAGAACATAGCACATAGAATATTGAATATGGCATATATAGAATATAGAATATAGAGTATCTGCCTAGTCATATACCCAGAGCTCTATTAGCCCGATCTATTTCTAGTTAAGTGGCTAACGTATAATTACACTTGCATATTTAATCTATGAAAGACGTGCTCCGACCTCATATGTGAATGATCTAACATATACTAAAATGTGCCCATGCGAATTGTAGTATATTTATATCTGGCTGGGCCTATGGATCCGCTTCATCTGAATCTCTCTCAGATAACATCGATGAATGCTTTTCAAAAGTTTCCAGAACGGAGTTTATATCATCGCCTGGGCGTGGGTTTGGTTTAGTTGTAAGATCCGGTCTTTAGTGCTTTGTTTTGGCTCCACCTTCTGTTTATTACCTTCAACACTTAATGATGGTCGATGAATGTGATTTGTTGTTTTAGACTTTGAAACATTTTCGTTTGACGTTGTTCCAGCGAAATTGATGATGAGACAGACGGCGATCGCAAGCAAACGGTTTGTCATCGCCGAACAACCCCCACAGAGCGGCCCAAACGATCGCCGATCCCCAATGCCCTGTTGCCAGTTGTTCTTGTTGTTGTTGTTGTTCGAATGGCACTTGGCACTGGGTATTGCGGGCTGGGGGGGAGGTGGGAGGTTGGGTCTGTCGCACGTCGTTGTCATGAGAAACCGAAATTGGCTGCCAAATATGCGCAGCACGTTCGCCTCTGACGTCTGCGCCTGCGCCATAGAAGAGTTGCCCCATCCCTGTCGCACGCACGCACGCATCAGGTGCCATCTCACTCCCAGCCTGCCCCTCTCTCGCTCTCCCTCTCTCTCTCTCTCTCCCTCCCTCTCTTGCTCGCTATAACAAAATCCCCAAAGACGCAACTCGAAAAATTGCCCGCATTGTTATTCGGTTTCAATTTCATTTCCGGTGGCAGGTAACAGGCGGCGCTTACATGCTGCTATACCATCCACACACACACACTTAAGCTTAGCTTAAGGCGTATTCGGATTCTGATTCATTTGCCTGAGCCGAGCTGCTGGCGACTCGCATTCAAATAGCTGCTAACTAAGCACAACATGTCACTTAAGTTAGTCACTCCTGGTTACGCCCAGCAGTGAGCCCGCCCACTGCTAAAAGTAAAAGTGCCTGCGACCAACTTTCAAACGGTTCTTGCTCACACACACACAAGCTTTCACTGTATGCGACTCCAGCTATGCACTTTCAAATAGCTGAATTTCACAAGCAGTGCAAGCAGCAAATCATAACAACAACAAAATAACAGCAAGCAGAGGCAGCGGCATCAACAGCAGCAGCAGCGGGAGCAGCAGCAAAAAACAATAACAAGCTGACGCTGACGTTGACGCTGACGCCAACGCCCCCACAAAGAAGGCAACGTCTGTGCTTACATTTTACAAACGTTGACATGTTATGGACCAAAAGATCGAGACGAGTTCGAGTTTTGTTATTGTTGTTGTTGTTGGCCTGGCTCGAACGGGCTTTTGTGCATTTAAAACAAAAAGCGGCGCACGCAGTCAGGCACCATTCATTCATGCACGAGCATACGATCTGAGCGCTTAGAACAGAGCGGCAGAGCGCAAAGGCAGCAAAAACAGATAACCAAACGCAACAAGCAGAGCAAATCACAGCAGCGAGCACGACGACGACGACGACGAAGAGAAGAGCGAAGAGCAAAGACGTGAGAGCCGAAGCCAAGACGAAGACGACGAACGCAGCAGCAGCAGCAGCAGCGAGCACGAAGACGACGGCTAAGAGAAGAGCGAAGCAAAGGCATCGACGAGCGCCAAGCGTGAGAGCCGAAGCCAAGACGAACACAGCAGTAGCAGCGACGACGACGACTTGAGCAAAAAGCTGAGCACTTGGCTGCTGTAGCTTCATTCTCGAGTTGCGGTTCAGCGGCTAAACAACACGACGAAAAGTACCAAAAGCCTGCAAGCAAGCAAGCAGTGCAGGCGAGCAGCTAGAGTCGTTAAAGCAGTGTTACAGTGCGTGGGCGGCTGCTTTAATTGCACTTGTGCAAAACAAGCAAACAAAGAACGTTTCATATATATATATATATTTTTTTTTTGAATTAACATAATTTAATAACTTTTATTGAATACGCCATAAATTATTATGCCTTCGGCGGGTTTCGTTTTGGAGCATTTAATTGCGGCACAAACGCGACTGGACAACGAGACGGCTAACACGGCGGCCAAGCTGCAGACAACGAAAACAACAACAACAACAACCATAACGAGTGTGGCCAAGGAGAAGAAATTGTTCGCGGTCTTTAAGAAATTTGTGCAATAAACAGAGAAAGAGAAAGAGAAAGAAAGAGAGAGAGAAAAACATTTTAGTTTTCTACAATTTATTTCTGATTGGAACAAGAATAATACGAACAACATTTGAAGTGTGTCTGTGTGCTTATTGATCTGGTGCTTACATAAAACAACAACAACAACTGCAACAACAGCAACAACTGCAGCAAACGCGTTTTTCTGCAACGTGCTAAGCTTTATATAATTCAAATACTTATTTTGTTGAGTGTGTGTGTGTTTTTTTTTTATTGTTTGATTTGTCGCTTGTTGCGTTGCTTGGCATTAGTTGCAAGCGAAATGCTCTTCAACAAGTGCCTCGAGAAGCTGTCCAGCTCGCTGGGGCATGTGGTGCACCACAAGCTGCAGGAGAAGCAGGTCTACAACAGCAACAACGATGACATCAACAACAACAACAACAACAACAACAACAGCAATGAGAACAACGGCAGCAGCAACAGCGTGTACAACAAGCAACGCAACTTTGAGTACGAGCGCGCGATACAGGCGCACTATGGCAGCGGCAGGACGCGCAGCGACTCCAAGTCAAAGGCCAGCAAAAGTCGCAAGACAAAGGCAACATCAGCGACAACAGCAACAACAGCAACAACAACAACAACAACAACAGCAACGACAACAGCAACTGAGTGCAAAAACTGCATGAGCAACGACGAGCTGGCCCTGATTATCAGAGGCGTTGCCCACAACAACAACAGAAACATCGACAGCAACAATCAACACAAATACAACAGAGCAAACAGACGTCGCCCCACCTCGACGGGCGTCTCCTCCAGCTGCTCCTCGACCGAGTCGCTGCCTCAGCTGCAGCTAGCCACGCCGCGTGGCAGCAACAGCAGCGCAAGCAGCGCCAGCAGCAGCGGCAGCAGCAGCAGCGACAACCACGCCTACTACTCATCGAATCCCGTTACGCCCACATCGTGGTCCAGCTCACCGCCGAACTTTGCCCCACCGCTGCTGGCGGCCACGCGTTTCCACCTCTTTGGCTACAAGTAAGTGCGAAGTGCGATTAAAAACGCGCCTAAAACGCGCGCGAGCGCATATTAGCAACGTTTTTTTTTTTTTTTTGAGGCGCGTGTGTGGGACACAAATTAAATTATATTGTTGTTGCCATCTAATAAGCCAACAACAACAACAACAACAAATTGTCATGTGTCTAAAATTGCTACGCAAATGAGTAAATATTGAAGTTAAACATCAGAAAGCAAAGCGAGCGAGTGGGGCTAGTGACATTCTAATGGATATATATATATATATATATATATATATATAGATAGATGCCTATGTATATATATACATATATATATAGCTGCCTTATATGGGCTATAGGTAAACAAACGCCTCTGTGCGCTCGCCCGCTCACAGTTTCATTGATTTTGGTGCTTTCTTGTTTACGTTTATGATTTGAATGGCTTTCGGCATGATTGACAATCATATTTTTGGAGTTTATTCCTAAGAAAATACCCTGTAGATGAGCTGCGCTGCGGAACGGCCTGAACGGCGCTCAGGGATGTGGGCGAGCTGAGCTGAGCTGAGCCCAGTTGAGTTGAGTAGAGCTTAGAGCGCTGGACATATATATCAGATATATATATATATATATATATATATATATATATATATTAAAGATAAGCTCAAGGATCAACGCACATATGTTATGATCCCTATATACATATGAGAATTTGGGCGTTCTTCCATGCTGCTCTATAGTTATTTTCATATTTCCTTCAGGACATACGCCTCTATTCTATTGTTTCGTATCAAGCTAAGCTCAGCAAGTCCTTTGTCAACCTCAATCCTTGCCCATATATGGGCTTTTTATAACAATTTTTAGTTTTCTTTGATCGGCTCTATCTGATGATCTCAAAAATCTTTCATTTATCAATTCTTATCAATCGAGTGCAGCTGGAAATGCTCTTCAATCAAATTTGATTGAGTTTTATAACTTTTACAGGGTATTTGCTCATATCTATATCAATTGGAGCTACTCTACTACGTGATTCAATCAAATTTGATTGACAATCAACAATAAATTGAGTTCTATAACTTTTACAGGGTATTCGCTCATATCTATATACTCTACTCCGTTCTTCAATCAAATTTGATTGACCATCAACAATAATTCGAGTTCTATAACTTTTACAGGGTATTCGCTCATATCTATATACTCTACTCCATGGTTCCATCAAATTTGATTGTCAATCATGCATCATTCACTTCACAGATATTCAATTTGCATACCCTTCACAGGGTATCTCTTGGCTGCTATGCCGCTTTGCGCTCAGCTCTTCGGCTTGTTGTCGCTTGGCTCTTCCGAAATATTTATTGATTTTTGCATTTAGAGACTGCGTGGTGCGACGTCGTCCGAGTTCTAATGAAATAATCTATGGCATTTAGCGCACCAAATTGCGCTCGCTCGTAAATAACGACGCACATACAGCCAGAGCTATATACAAACATATATATATCTATGGGTATATTCCATATAAATCAGATAAGCATAAGCATACTGAGAATTTGCATCTGTCGCAAGGCTCCCAGCCGCCACGTTAAGTCAGTTCCCAGAGTCAGCCTGTTGACTGGCCTCCCCCAGCTCCATCTCCTGCTCCATCTCCTGCAGCTTATCTCTGGCCTGCTCTCTCACATCTGTTTGCCCATCTGTCGCTGTCGTCTCTGTTGGCTCTTGACTAAGAATTTATCATTTGTTGAGCCAGCAGCAGCGACTAAAGTATTTATGGCTTTATTAACTTGGATTCTAGATAACGTTTTCAGTTTCTGTTTTATTTGATTTTTTTGCTTTTTTTCTTGGGTTACATAAGAGCCCACAGCTGCTGCAGCTCCTAGTGCCGCTCACGTGTTTGGCCCACTTGAAATGGCTTTAACCGAGTCTCGAATTTCACAGCCGAACTGATCTCAGCCAACTTTTTACTCCGAATCTTTAACTGCGAGCATTCGTCATCAGGAGTTGGCTTAATTGTTGCATAAATATTATATATTTCATAGGTTTTAATGTATTAAAATATAGATTTTTATATATGTATATTTAACATATATTTTTTATATATTTTAATGTAGAATGTTTTATGTTTTAAATATATATTTTTTATATATTTAAATATAGATTTTTTTTATATATGTAATATATATTTTTTATATATTTTAATATAGATTTTTATATATATTTAACATATATTTTTTATATATTTTAATGTAGAATGTTTTATATTTTAAATATATATTTTTTATATATTTAAATATAGATTTTTTTTATATTTTAAATATATATTTTTTGTATATTTTAATATAGAATTTTTTATATATTTTAATGTAGAATTTTTTATATTTTAAATATATATTTTTTTATATATTTTAATATAGATTTTTGCATATTTTAAATATATATTTTTTATGCATTTAAATATATTTTTTAAATATTTTTAAAAAATTTTTTCTATGCATATTTATATATATTTAAATATAGAATTTATTTAACTCTTTATATTATTAATATCAAGTATTCCTTTTTTTTTATTATTATTATTATCATATATTTTGTCCCAGATCTTAGCTTATCTATAAAGACAAGATCTTCATCCAATCTAATCCCATCTCTGACTCTCTGCCTGTCTCTAGCCTTCTTTGCTCATCCCCATGCGCTGCGCTATAGCTAAAATTCCTAGAATTTCCTTAAAGTCTATTAAATATGTATGAAATTCACTTAAGAATTGACATTTTTGCTCATTTAACTGCCTTAACAGTGCTGCCTGGCTAACAGTCTATAGAGTTAACAGTGATGACTAACAGTGCTGCTGCAGCTGCTAGTCTTTGCTCTCTGTTAACTCCCATGCTCACTCTGCAGCACTGCAAATTGATATAAAACTTAGGCGCATCTTTAGTTCCGCCAGTTGTCAGCTGGGGGAGGAAGGGGGAGGGGGGAGGTACTCTCTGCAGCCATTGCAGTCAGCAGTCGGCAGTCGGCAACAGTTTCAGTTCAGTTCAGTTCAGTTCTTTCCCAGCCATTATGGAATCAAAAGCGCATTATCACCGCCATGGCCACATTATGGCGCTTCCGCAAATTGCAAGCAGCTGGGCAATGGAGAGGGGGAGAGTGAGGTAGAGTGAGAGACTGGGTCATTTAGCTGTTTACCGTTAGAGTGTGTAACATGTTTACCCTACTGCCAGCAGCAGTCCCCCATCGCCCCCTCCCCTCCCCTTCCGTCGCTTGACAGCTCCAAGTGCCGCCTGTCAAATGTAAATTGCTTTACATTTTGTTAACTAACTACGCGAATTCGCTTAATAGTTGGCGCGTTGTTATTGCTGCTTTTCATATTTGTTTTTTTTTTTTTTATTTCTGTTTTTGTTTTCCCTTTTTGCATATTTCCGTTAAATTTGATAGCTGTTGTCAGAGCAAATCTCTGAACAACAGCAGAAAAACAAAACCAAATTTAATTAGTTTGTTTTTTTTTTTTACATTTCTGTTCCTTGTGTAGTTGTAGAAGGGTCGACTGTACTAGCCAACAGGCTGTGCAGTTAACAGTCCAGCTAACAGTCACTTAACAGCAGGTACAGTCAGCAGTCAGTTGTAGTTAGCTCTCTACTCTCGACTTGATATGCACAATTTAGCAACAAATGCTAATTTATGCACTATATATAGTGTCTGTGTGTGAGAGAGAGAGAGGGAGATACTCCGATCTGCATAATTTAGTGGAATAAATTGAAGTCGAGCTGTTTGTTGACCTTTTTCGTGTGTTTCATGAATGGCCAACAGGTTTAGTGCGCGGCTCTCGGATGTTTCTCGCTTGTTTCCTGTGCGTAACTGTAACTGTAACAATTAGCTGTTGAAGCTAAAGCCAATGCACGACTAGCAGATGCGCTGTAAAGAGCAAAACCAAAACAGAAATAGCTAAAATAGCTAAAATAGCAATCTGTTAGCTATTTAGTTTAGTTTAAGCACAATGGCAACTGTACTAAATATAGGGTATAGTTACAGGGTATGTGCAGTCGGTCAGATGTGTTAAAACTATCGTTTTGCTATACTCCCAAGTGAAACTAAGCTACCCCATGTGTTGGCTTTACAGGGTATATGAGACTCGCAATCAAGTGAAATGCAATTGCATATATGTATATATATATATATATATATATATAAGATATGCATATATAGTATAATTTAGCTGAACACTAAGAAAGGTGCTAATTGGTCTGTTGACTGGATTTGCGGTGTTGCGGCTGCCCCAAAAGCCAATTCGACTCTCGCTGAATCACAAAGCAACAAAAACAAAGACAACAAAAACAATATATATATATACATACATAAAGAATACACATTAAGTTACTATACTACGTGATAAACAGATATTAGGGCTTGTTTCAAGTGCCCGACAAAAAGCTGACTGCTACCTTACTCAAAGCAGTGCAGGTCGTTAAGATCCAATTGGACTGATATTGCTGTGTGTGAGTTGGCCAATTGATGAGTTGCCATTAATGGCATATAAAAAGCATACATATAGATGTATGTATGTATGTATATATGTATATTTATATGTTATTTATATGTTTCTATCGTTAATCGAACTATCGACAGCTGCTTCAATGCCATTTCCGGTGCTAAAAATAGCATAAACATGACGAACTCTTATCACTAGCATTGCGCGCCACCTTGAATATGTAACAGGCCTAACGATCAGCCATTCAAGTGCACGATATATATATATATATATATATATGTGTATATGTATATCTTAACGATCTAATGTAAACTCAATTGTCTACAGAGCTTCTAGCTATAAATAGAAGCTGGCGCACTTACATGCGGAAGATAAATCGATAAAGGCGGCCGGTACATATGTATGTAAATATATATAGTGTGTATATATATGTATACACTATATATATATATATGTATGTATGTATATTCCAGCATGCTCTATACATAAAGCATGAGCTTGGCGCTGTGTTTTATGATAACTCTGACCCCAACAGCAAATCAATGAAAGCAGTTAAAGCAAGCAGTCAAATTGAAACCGGCTTAAGGACAACTCACACTCACACTCACACACATACAGGCTGTGGGTGTCTGTTCGATGCCATCGAACTCGACAAGTGCCAGAAACTAGATGACAATTTCTATATATACATACATATCATATATACATACATATCATATATACATATATATCTCCTCCAACTAACTGAAATCGAAATTGAAATTGTTTTCGTTTTCGTTTTCGTTTTCGTTTTGTTGTTTATTCTTCGCTCGGTTCGGTTCGGTTCTGTTCTGTTCTGTGTTTTGCTCGAAATTCGAAATTCAAAGCAAGTTTTTTAAGTTAGTGTTATTTATGCAAATGAGCAGGCAGACGAACCAACAACAACAAATCAAAATCAAAGTCAATTTTTGGGCAAAAACAAATGCGAAGCTGTCGCAGCAGATAAACAAACCCACAAACAGATACTCTGTAAACGAGGCGTGGCTCGTACGAAATCAGCTCAATAATTTACGATCCAAATACACATAAAAGCAAATTAATACATATATATATGTTTATTTAATTGTTTTCATCTGCTGAGTGGCCAGAGATTGGCTTGTTAAGAGTTGCATCATAGCCTGTCTGAGCAGGCGCTCTTTAATAATTTCAAATATTCCCTTTGCCGCTGCTTGCACTGCTTGTTGGGCGCGCTGCTTAGCTCTGGGCAGTTGGCGCCCAAGCGCCGCAAGCAGTTCAGTTCAGTTTCCAATTGGATTTCACAGCCAGCCAGCCAGCTTATTTGCTTTCTGTGTCAACTGTTTAGGCTATTGCGTAGCGCTATAGGTATATACAGATACATCAATATATATAATATATAATTAATACATATGTGTGTGTGTGTGTATACTAGGTCTATGCCCATAGGCGACAACAACGCCAAAGCCTTATACGTTTGCTGTTGCTGTTTGCCTTGCATTTGTCTGTTTTCTTCGCACTTGCTATTGCACTGGCTGCAGCAGCAGCGGCGGCAGCAGCGGCAGCAGCGGCAGCAATTCGATTTGTATTCGTTTTCATTTACACGTATTCGTTTTTGATTTCCTACTGGCTCGTCGCTCGTCGCTCGTCGGCATCGCTTGTTGTTTGAGCTGTTGCTGTCATGCCAGGCCTGCAGCTTGTGCAGTTCCCAGTCGCATTTCAAGCGCGCACGTACTGAGCAGCGCCACAAAAGGCACAGTCGCTCAGTCACTCAGTCACTCAGTCAGTCAGTCAGCTGCAATAAATGCGCGCGTAACTAGACTAAATCAAATATATATATATAGCTTAAAGGAATCAATTGAATAAATAATTAATTAAACCTTTCTCTCTCTCTCTCTCTCTCTCTCTCTCTCTGTCTCTCTGTCTCTCTCTCGCAGATGGTTTCACGGCAATCTTTCTGGCAAAGAAGCTGAAAAATTGATATTGGAGCGTGGCAAGAATGGTTCATTTCTTGTGCGTGAATCTCAAAGTAAACCTGGTGATTTCGTTTTATCCGTGCGCACAGACGACAAGGTGGCGCACGTCATGATCAGATGGCAGGTGAGTTAAGCCAACAAACTAAGTCTATTGCCACTGCTAATGGCGTATGCAAATGCGAATCGATTTGTGTGATACGACAACAACTTGTAGGCAACAGCAGCAGCGACAGCAGCAGCAAGTCAAGTAATGCTAAAGCGAGCCAACGACTGACTGACTGGCCGTAAAGTTCCTCATCATTTGACCTTGAATTAGTTGTGTCTAACTGCATATATATACATATAGACAAATCTCTCTTATATACATACATATATATAGTCATGTGTCGGCATGTGCTTGTGTTGCTGTAAATGTAAATAGTGCTTGTGCTTACATATTTGGTCATTGCCAGCAGCTGGACTACACGTTGCGCGTGGCGTATGCGTAATGTACGTTTGCACTGCTTGCGGCAAGTGGTAGACGGCAGCCAGGCAGCACTGCTTGCGGCAAGTGGTAGACGGCAGCCAGGCAGCACTGCTTGCACTGCACAGCAGCCAGACAAGGACTAACCAGTTCGAGTAGAATATGAATACGAATGATTCAATGATTCATGAATACTGAATAACTATTAGTATTAGCCAACTTGTGTGTGCTTCACCCAAATGCATTTCCTTTCAATGCAAATATAAATATAAATCATTTATATATATATACATAGATATATATATATATATATATATATATATACATAGATATATATATGTATATTCATATGCTATATAGTCATATTCTACATTTGTCAGCTTAATTTAGCTGCTATTCATTATCTTGCTGGCCTTTTCCCATTTACTCATCTTTATTGCTGCCTTTTTCGACTATTATTTATTATTGGCGTAGAGCAAATATTGGAAATATATTATTTACACGGGCTTTTTAGCTTTTTATTTTATTTTTTGTTACATCCAAACATGACAATCGCAAATCTATTTATTTGCCATACGCAACTAACTACTGTAAGTCCCCTCAGAGCAATGATGAGCTGTTGTTGCTGTTGCTGTTGCCATTTGACGGCATTTAGAATAATGCGATTTACATGACCGGTTGGGCATTTACTTCAATTTGACATTGCGGTCACGTTTGCACTTTTATTGGCTAATTGTGTAGCGTTTTTCAGCGCGACTTTAAGCTGTTATGGCCACAGTTCAAGTAGAGAATGGAGACAGAGAGAGAGACAGAGGGTGAAGAGAGGGAGAGTGGGTGAAAATGTGTGAGAGAGAGAGAGACAGGCTATAGTATAGCCTAAGTGCATGCTAAACAGCAGGCTTAACAGTGATCAATTCATAACATTAGCCTGGGCATGAAGTTAACAGAACTAGCCCAAGCTGCATAATTAAGCAGTTCGTTTAGCTGCAATCCTGTTATGTTAGCCTTAACAGCACAGCACTCCACTAGCAGGCAGTTCAGTTAGCATGTTAACAGCAGCACACTGCTTGCTACTGTTAACAGAGAATGCCTTAGCAGAAATGCCATCCAACATTAGCGTTGGCTGTGTGTGAGCAAGGAAACGTGCCAAAACACCAATTGCAGCAGCAGCAGCTGAGCCAAACGTGCCCTGATAGTATTTTAGGGCTTCCTGTACGACAAATATGTCTATGCCATGGCGTGTATAAATGTATGTGAGCTATCTAGTTGCAGCGCCAGTAAATACGTACATAAATGTTAATAGCAGCACTGCTTGCAAGCAGTTATTGGGCTTCGCTTATGGCACTCTGTCGTTTTCTGTTGCAGGATAAGAAGTACGACGTTGGCGGCGGCGAATCGTTCGAGACGCTCTCCGAGCTGATCGAGCACTACAAGCGCCATCCGATGGTGGAGACGTGCGGCACAGTGGTCCATCTGCGTCAGCCGTTCAATGCGACGCGCATCACGGCGGCCGGCATCAATGCGCGCGTGGAGCAGCTGGTGAAGGTGAGAAGATTGCCCAGAGTTGATCGAGCCCATTAGCTATAACAATTCTATGCTTTCGTCTACAGGGCGGCTTCTGGGAGGAGTTCGAGTCGCTGCAGCAGGACAGCCGGGACACGTTCGAGCGCGTCGAGGGCTACAGGGATGCGAATCGGCTCAAGAATCGCTACCGCAACATATTGCCCTGTAAGCTCTCTCTCTCTCTCTCTCTCCCTCTCTCTCTCTCTCTATATATGTTAATGGTCTGTTATCTCTGATCCGTTAGACGATCACACGCGCGTCAAGCTGCAGGACGTGGAGAGCAGCGCACTGGGCGCGGAGTATATCAATGCGAACTACATACGCCTACCCACCGACGGCGATCTCTACAACATGAGCAGCTCCTCGGAGAGCCTCAACAGCACGGTCGCGGCCTGTCCGGCCTGCACGGCGGCGCAGACGCAGCGGAACTGCCCCAACTGCCAGCAGCAGAACAAGACGTGCGTCCAGTGCGCCGTCAAGTCGGCCACGCTGCCGACCAACTGTGCCACCTGCAGCCGCAAGTCCGACTCGCTCAGCAAGCACAAGCGCAGCGAATCTCTGTCGGCCTCCGCGAACGCCTCGGCGGCGGGCACGGGCCCGGGCACGCCCACAGCCGCGGGCAATACGTCCGCGGCGGCGGCCCTGAACGGCTGCCTGGCCGTGCTGCTGAAGAAGCACTGCGGGGACGCCTCGCCGCCGCCCTCGACGACGTCCTCGTGCAGCGGGCCCTCGACTGGGTCGCTGCTGGGCGGGGAGGGTCAGCTGTTCAAGACGTACATCGCGACGCAGGGGGTGCTTGGCCAACACGAAGACGGACTTCTGGAACATGATCTGGCAGGAGAACACGCGCGTCATCGTGATGACCACCAAGGAGATCGAGCGCGGCAAGACCAAGTGCGAGCGCTACTGGCCCGACGAGGGCCAGTGCAAGCAGTTCGGGCACGCCAAGGTGCAGTGCATCAAGGAGAACTCCACGAATGACTATACGCTGCGCGAGTTTCTCTTCTCGTGGCGCGACAAGCCCGAGCGCCGCATCTACCACTATCATTTCCAAGTGTGGCCCGATCACGGCGTGCCCGCCGATCCCGGCTGTGTGCTCAACTTCCTCCAGGATGTGAACACCAAGCAGAGCAGCCTGGCCCAGGCAGGCGAGAAGCCCGTAAGCATAGCAGAGAACGGCTCCCTTAGCCATATTCAATTCAAACTAACTCCTCTCTCCCTCTCTCTCTCTATATCTCTCTATCTCTCTCTTGGGTAGGGTCCCATTTGTGTGCACTGCTCGGCGGGCATTGGACGCACGGGCACCTTCATTGTGATCGACATGATTCTCGACCAGATTGTGCGCAATGGTAAGCAGTGCAATGTTAGCTCGTCACACTTAACATCAGCTGTTAACAGTGCGAGCAGCGTTAACAGAACATACCAAAAACAGAACTGCTTGACACTCGACTCGAATAAACTGCTTGGCACTTGACTAAACTGCTTGACACCTTTGCGCAGGTTTGGACACCGAAATCGATATTCAGCGCACAATCCAGATGGTGCGATCGCAGCGCTCGGGCATGGTGCAGACGGAGGCGCAGTACAAGTTCGTCTACTATGCGGTGCAGCACTACATCCAGACCCTGATCGCGCGCAAGCGGGCCGAGGAGCAGAGCCTGCAGGTGGGCCGCGAATACACCAACATCAAGTAAGTCTCTCTCTCGCTCTCGCTTTCGCTCTCGCTCTCTCCCTCTCTCGCTGTGTCTAATTGACTGACTCTGTGTTGCAGGTACACCGGCGAAATCGGCAATGATTCACAAAGATCTCCATTACCAACAGCAATTTCTAATCTAAGTTTAGTAACGGGTAAAGCAACAGTTGCGGAACCGTTGACCCCAGCAGCAGCAGCAGCAGCTGCAGCGGGTGTCGCTGCTGGCAATAAGCATGCTGGCAAACTGCAGCCACCATTGCCGCCACTGGGCGCCAGCAACAACAACAACAGCAACAGCAACTACTGCAGCAACAGCAACGGCATCGGCAGCAGCAGCAACAACAGCAGCAACAGCAGCAGCAGCAGCAGCAGTGCCAGCGTCAGCAGCGGCAACGCCAACGCCAATGGCAACATCCTGGGCAACGGCAGCAATCATCGCAAATCAAATTTTTACAGCGATGCGCTGGCGTCGCTCAAGCCCCAGCCCCAGCCCCAGCAGCAGCAGCAGCAGCAGCAGCAGCTCGAACAAGCAGCAGCAACGGCGGCAGCGACGGCAGCGACGGCAACGGCAACGGCTGCAGGTAAGCAGAAGCAGGTACTGGGCCGGCCGGCCGCTGGTATACTCAAGTTGCTCACGAGTCCCATCATCTTTCAGCCAAATACAAAAACATTCCCAAAGACATGAACAGTCTGGCAGCCGCCAGGCAGCCGCACGCTGCCTACGCTGCTGCTGCTGCGCCGGCGCCGGCGCTGCCGCCGCCACCGACGCCGCCGCGCAAAACATGACAAATGAATTTCTAAACAGACGCGCGCTTTCATAGCTTCAACCAGCCCCGTTTCCGTTTCCGTTTCCGTTTCCGTTCCCCCTTTTGTTCTTTTACTTTTTGTTTTACTTCCTTTAAATTTCTCTCTTTCTTTCTTTTGTTTTGCCCACAGAGAGAGGCACTTTCTTAGCCTTTTTTTGCTATTTTATTTTGTCGTTTTCCAAGAGCAGAGAAATCTTTTTGAAAAACTAACCCCCTTCCGCCCACACACCCCCACCCCATGTTTTATTTTTTATGAAATGCGTATACACTATATACATATATATATCATTTTTATATATATATATATGTATAATATAATTTAATATGTTTTATTTTTGTTGTTGTTTATGTGTCGCGCTTTGAAGAGCAGAGTTCCCCCTCAGCAGAGCCCCCCCCCCCCTCCCCCCTGAGCCTAAGCCTCAGCCATGTTTGCATGTAGTTAAGTTTATGTGAGGAGCAATGATCTATGTAACGCATATATATATATATATATATACGATCATATATGTGTATATTGTTTTAGTGTCGTAAGTGTTAAACGAGCAGAGAAGCGTCGATTGTGATTGAAGAGGAGCAGGAGAAGCAACAGAAACAGAAACAGAACAGAGAAACGAATAACAACCGGAGATCAGAAGAATAGAACAGATTACAGAGTTAGTATAACAGTTCGAACATACACAGAACATAGCGGCAAGCGCATAAGTATAAACCAGAAGAAGGAGAAGGAGTAGGAGAAGGAGTTGGAGAAGGAGAAATAAAAGGAGAAGGAGTAGGAGAAGGAGAAGGAGTAGGAGAAGGAGAAGGAGAAGGAGAAGGAGAAGGAGAAGGAGTAGGAGAAGGAGAAATAAAAGGAGGAGTAGGAGAAGCAGAAGCAAGGCAATACACACAACATTTAATGAGAATACATATACCTACACTACCTACACACACATATATAGATAGATGCCTTGTCTTGATACACACACACACACACACATTTATGTAGGCATTATAACTAAAAGTAGCTTAAGATGTTTATGTGCAACAACAACAACAACAAAAATAATAATATTTCTTGTTAAATTTGACCCCAAACTGTAAGTCCCCTACCCTCCCACCCCCCACGCCCCCTAAACTTGTCTAAAATAGCAATAAGCAAAACTGTTATACACACACACACACACACAGACACACACACAGACACACATGTATGTAACTTCCTCTTAACTCTCTCTCCCTCTCACACGCACACACCTACGCCCTCAGCCCCTCTCTATCGTCTCTATATATATATATATATATATATATATATATATATATATATATATATATATATATATATATATATTTTATTATATATATTTTGTGGATTGTATAATGTATTTCGCTTTAATTATAACGGACGTACGAATATAACTTATCAAATTTATTGTGTTACATTTTAAATGATAATCAGCCTAGGCATTAATATTATTATTACTATTACTATTACTATTATTATTACTATTATTATTATTATGATTATGATTATGATTATGATTATTATTATGATTATTATTATGCTGTAATTATTATAAATATACAAACTTTTTTTTTCTGTCGTAATTATACACCTTAAGCTATGTTGTTGTTGTGTATGTGTGTGTGTGCGTGTGTGTGTGAGTGTGTGTTAATTTTTTGTTATTGTTGTAGAAGAAGAAGAAGAACGAGTTGAAAGCCAAGCTAATCTATATGCAATATTTAAGCACTGTACCTTAGATGTCAAACACACACACACACACACACACACACACACACACACACACAGACAGACACACGTATACACTGAGAGAAACTGTGCTTTAAGCCTAAATTTGTATGCTTTTTTTGTAAGCGCTTTAATTGTTATTCATTTCAAAGAAAAACAAGTAAGAAAACTCTAGTCGAGACCGCTCGACAAGGGTATACCCTAAACCCTATGAAGAACCGTTATTCCAAGCATTCTTTGTTTCTTTTATATACACATGCATATGTACGTTCATTACAAGGAAAACGTACACACACACGCACAGGCGCACGCACACACACACGCCAATCGGTGCGTCAGCTGTTCTTTGGCTGCTTTGCATGGCAATGCTATGGGAAATTAAATGTTTAATAACTTTTTTCTAGAGTAACGATTTTGATCAAACTTGTTGGGCGTCATCATGTCATCCATATGTATGTATGTGCCAAAGCACAAGTCTGTAGTATTTGAAATACGGGACTTACAATTTTGAGGCGAAGGGGGCGTGGCATCCAAAATTTAGCAAAAACCGAAATTGTGTAATGCTCACATAACACTAAATGCAAAATTTGAAGACTCTAGCTATAAAGATGAATTATATATAATTATATAACGGAGCATCGATTTCGTTTTTAATCGATAACATTAAAATTAAGACAGTTATCGATTTTTTTTAACAAACTCGATCTTTTCGTGCTATACAGGAACCTACATAAAAAATTTCAAGTCTCTAGCTCTTATAGGTTCTGAGAACGACGCGTTCATACATACGGACAGACAGACGGCAGGGCCAAATCGACTCGGCTTGCCTCCCTGATCAAGAATATATATACTTTATGGGGTCTGCCACGCCTCCTTCTCCCTGTTACATACATTTCAACAAAAACATTATACCCTGTTTTTCCCATTTTCAATGGGTTCAGGGTATAAAAAAACAAAAACAGCAACAACAAACAACAGCAAAAACACAAATTATATTTGTATTTATACACACACATAAAAAAAATAAAACATTTTATATGAGATAATTTAAAAAAAAAAACAGCAAAAAATTTAGCCTTTAGGCATTTTGATTTTGTTTTTGATTTTCATTTTGGTTTCTATTTACTTTTTGCATTTTGTTGTTATTACATATTATTATTTGCTTTGGCACATTTTGCTTGCATGCGCTGTTGCCAAATTGCACACACGGTGAAAACGCGCCGCTGCCACAAGAGTTTTGTCAATCAAAGCAAAAGGAAGCAAAGCAAAGCAGAGCAAAGCAGAGCAGAGCATAGCTGAACAGAGCAGAGCAGAGCAGAGAGCTGAGCTGAGCTTAGCAGAGCTGAGCAAAGCAAAGCAGAGCAGAGAGCTGAGCAGAGCAGAGCAGTGTTGAGCAAAGCAAAGCAGAGAAAAGCAGAGCTTAGCAGAGCAAAGCAGAACAGAGCTGAGCTGAGCTTAGCAGAGCAGAGCAGACAAGAGCAGAGCAGAGCAAAGCAGAGCAGAGAGCTGAGCAGAGCAGAGCAGAGTTGAGCAAAGCAAAGCAGAGAAAAGCAGAGCTTAGCAGAGCAAAGCAGAGCAAAGCAGAACAGAGCTGAGCAGAGCTGAGCAGAGCAGAGCAGAGCAAAGCAAAGCAGAGCGAAGCACGATAACACTAACACAATCACGTCTGGCCTTACAACGAGCATCGAGCAAAGCGATTGACCAACAGCCAACAGCCAACAACAACAACAGCAACAACAACAGCAACAACGACAGCAACAACAAACGAATTCTAAAAACGAAGCAAACAACGGCAAACGCAACGACGAAACAATAAGCACGAACGTGTTCAGCAACTAAAATAGAACTTACTTTAAACTAAGTTGCCCAAAAATACAGAAACAACTCCTAATCACAGACAGACACACACACACGCACACATCCGACTATATATACATATACATATATATACGTTTTACGATGCATTTTTTACATTCTGTTTCCGAATCGATTCTAAATATTTCCAATAAGCAATTCTCACTGTTATTACCGTTTACATGCTACACAGACATATATATATATATATATATATATCAGCTATATTGATATATTATGGTATTCATATACACTCATAGCTAGTTCTTATCGAATAATTGTATTGCCGAAGCCTGGCTTCGGCACTCGCGTTTGTTAATATACATACATAGAGTTTGTACTTAGAGCCTTAGCATGCAACTAACGAGAGCGTGTGTGTGTGTGGCCATATTCTATATTTAATGCATGTGGTTTAGCAGCCTTTATTAAATACAATTTTATAGCAATTAACGCAACTGGGAAAAGCAGTGCGCGGCCAATTGGCAAGCAGTGGTGCAACTGACACAGTCCAATTGGGCAAGCAGTGCACGGCCAATTGGCAAGCAGTGCAACTGGAGGCAGCAGCAAACCAAATGGAAGAAATCAAAAGCAAAAGCGAAAGCGAAAGCAAACGACAAAAACTAACTTAAATATACATCGATGCAAGTAAAACCATATTCTAAATAAAAACCAACACCAATTGGTCTAAATATATATATATACATAAATATGTGCATGCGAGCATATCTATATATATATATATAGAACAACAAAACGAAGCTGCAACTAGGGCTAAATACAACAACAACAACAACAACTAAATAGCTAACTACCATAGCAACTGCGAAACACCAAGTAGAAAATCGCTTTATATTAATCTATTTGAAACTAGAAATTAACAATTGTAAAACAAGAAAAAAAAAATATATATATATATATATATATATATATATATATATATATATATATATATATATATAAATGCAAATTTGAAAAGGTTTAGAGTTGGCGCTTAGGAGTAAACACACGTGTTACATGGATCTCTTAGAGCCTTTTAGTAAACGCGAATATTTAACTATATATACATACATACATAAATATATGCCCAAATATATACATTGTCAGGCATGCTCTCGATGGGCCTAGTCGCTATCGGGAGCATGGGCCGCCCAATCGATATTTATCGATAGTTTTTGTCGAGCGCCGTCAGACGCCGGTCCAGGCGACAGCGCTGGGCGCTCTTTTATTCTTGATATACTTAGCTCTTAGATAAGCCAAAGAACATAAATCAAATAATCGAATTACCGAATCGAATTGTCAAGTTATCGATCGATATATATAGATATATCGCAAATGCTAAAAAGCGCACACGAAACCAACAAAAAAAAAGGAAAAAAGTATTTATAGAAAGGCAAATTCCATTCTAAACTCAACTTAATAATCAAACAACTTTTGCAATGTAACAAAAGATATATCTATATATATATAGATACATTAGCTTTTGTATAACTAACGAAAATACTGTTCAAATTGATCTACATCTAAACCAACCAAGCGGAAGGAGGAAGCAGACGAAACGAAGCCCACAAGAAGAAGAAGAAGAAGGAGAAGGAGGAGAGAAATGAGAAATTCTATTTTACTTGAATTATTGTAGCCTTAAAGAGCGAAGGGAGAGCGTACTATATATTATAGAAACCAAATCAAATTAAATAGCAACCAAAGTTATATTCGTTGTAAATGTTAATGAAACTAGAAATATGTGTTAAAGAGCGAAACAATTCTCAACAATAACAAAACGAAGCCACAGAAACATTACGAGCATAGCTATAGAACAACCAACAAAGATATATACATCTATATACATCTATATACATACATATATATATATATGTATGAAAAACCAAATGATAATAATACCGAATATTACAAATTTATGTGTCCCAGAAATTAGAGCCAGAAGCAGATATATACACACACATACACGTAAACGAATAGATTCATAAATATATTATTGAATAAACAATATTACATACAATAAATAAAATGTTATTAACTGATTCAACTCTCAAATAAAAGCCGTTTGTCTCTTATTTATAGCAACTTATTATAGCAACAGAACTGCACTGCTTGCCTTAACAGCAGCATGTTAAGTTAACAGACTCTTGGCAGCCAGCCAGACAAGGCCAAGGCCAAGGCCAAGGCCAGGCTGCCCAAAACCAGATTAGATAGAAGCCAAACAAATGTACCCACAAACTATATATGTACATTATATGTATATTATATGTATAAACAATATCAATTTATGGCACTTCATACAGCTTAACAGCATTGGCAACTGTTAACTCGTTTATTGAACTCCCAATCTAAATCCAATTGACTTTGCATGCCAGCGACGATCGATTCTGATTAGCAGCAAGCCGCAGCTGATTGCGCTCGTTAGCTCCAATTGGACTTGCGTTTGCATTTGCAATCAATCAAATTGGTTTCATCGATTCTAGTGCACAGATGTCGCTTTTATCGCTGCTGCTCGGCCTGCTTGTGTGCCTCTGCCTGGCACTGTGGCGCCTGCGTCGGCGGCTGCAGTTGGGCTGCAGCCTGCCTGGACCCTGGGCCATGCCCGGCTTGGGCAATGCTCAGATGATTGGCAAGCTGAAGCCAGAGTGTGAGTCTAGCTAATCAAATTGGAGTCCAGTTTGCAGCTGGTTGTTGTCGCAGTCATCTTTCTGGTGTTTACAGAGCTGCGCGAACGCTTTGGCGCCACCTATCGGCTGTGGCTGGGGCCCCAGCTGTGGGTCTTTCTGCACACCGCCGAGGAGACGCGCCAGGCACTGCATGATCCGACGCTGCGCAAAGCGGACACCTTCCAACAGCTCTCGCCGCTCATTGGCAATGGGCTGCTGATCAGCCATGGCAGCGACTGGATGGCGCAGCGTCGCCTGCTAACGCCCGCCTTTCAGCCGCAGCTGCTGCGCCGCTTTGCGCCGGCGTTGGCCAAACACGCTGATCGCTTGCTCGACCGACTGCAGCGAGCAAACCGCAATGGCATCGAGGTAACGGACCATCTCTTTGGCTGTCTTCTGGATTGCATTGTTGGTAAGTGCAGGGCTGGACATATTTATTGGTTATCGATTAGCCTCCACATTTTTCCACTATATCGATAAGTAACGTTTATTTTGACTGCACTTTGAATTACTTTGCTCTTAGACAACTCCATGGGCTATCAGCTGGACACGCAGCTGGAAGATCACTCACCCATTGTTGGCGCCTTTCATCGCAGCAGCGAGCTGCTGTTCAAGCGCATGATTAACCCACTGCTGACCTCAGACTTTGTGTTCGAGCGCACGCGGCTGTGGCGCGAGCTGCGCGTCCAGCTGCAGCTGATTCACTCGCTCATGGAACGAATTATAGAGCAACGCGACAGGCAGCTTAAGCTGGAGCAACAGCAGCTGGAGCAGGAGGAGAAGCAGCCTCGCATACTCCTGGATGCCATGTTGCTGGCGGGGCTCAGCCGTCAGCAGATACGCGACGAAGTGAATACGTTCGTCTTCGCAGTAAGTTTCCTCCTTCTCCTCCGGCACTCCCTCTCTCTCTCTCTCTCTCTCACTCTCATTATCTCGATCTTCGACAGGGCGTGGACACCACCACAGCGGCAATGGGCTTCGTGCTCTATGCTCTGGCCAAGCTGCCGTCGGTACAGGAGCGCTTGCACGCAGAGCTCGCTCAGCTGCCGCCAGATGGCGCCACGGACCTGGACGCACTCAATGAGCTGGACTACTTGGATGCCGTGCTGAAGGAGGTGCTGCGCATGTACACCATAGTGCCCAGCACGGGTCGCCAGACGACCAGAACAACGACGATTGGCGGACGACGCTACTGCGCCGGCGTCACGCTCTGGATCAATATGTACGGCCTGGCCCACGATGCCAGCTACTTTCCAGCGCCGTACGAGTTCCGGCCGGAGCGCTGGCTGCAGGCGCCCCAGCAGGCAACACCCTACAGCTACATACCCTATTCGGCGGGGCCACACGTGTGCATCGGACGCAGATACTCGCTGCTGCTGATGAAGCTGCTCACGGCGCGCATTGTGGAGCGCTTTCGCCTGGAGCTGCAGCAGCCGCTGGCGCCGCTCGTGCTGCAGGCCCAAATGGTGTTGCGTGCGCGCGACGGCATACACGTTAGGTTTGTGCCACGCTGAGCCGACCGACTAGTAGATACCCATTGCTGTACCCATTGAAAATGCAAATAGATCTTAACTCTCAGCACGAGGCCAATCAGAGCCCGTAAGGTATACTCCTGATCAGAGCGAGCAGTTCAGTCGATTTAGCCTAGAGCTAGACACTCGACTCTGATTATTGATTTGGCAAATATTATATGTGCATAAGTATAATATGTAGGCTCCTGTACTCATCCTCTTTGCCTTTCTTCTAGATTGCATTGTCAAGTGCAGCTGTTAGTGTTGATCTTGGTGCCAGGGCTGGGCACATTTACTGCTTATCGATTAGCCTCCACTTTTCTGCATAATATCGATAAGTAACGTTTATTTTGCCTGCACTTTGAATTACTCTGCTCTTAGACAACTCCAACCCAGCGACCCACAGGTCACATATATGTTTTCTTTTCTTATTCAGCCTTTTATACATATGTACATATATATATATATATATATATCTCAATATATACATATATATATCTATTTACTTCATTTTCTAGTTGAGTTTCGTTCAGATTTGTCGTTTCCATTTGCTCATTTGTTCCCTGTGACATTTATATTTTGCACTCTGCCACTAGCCATGTCGTGGATGAAGCGCTCCAGCGCCGCCGTTGGCCAGGTCACGCAGCGCAACTTTCTGCGCGAGAACCGGCTGCTGGTGGGCCAGACGCCGCTGATGACGCTGCGCCGCCTCGAGCGCGAGAAGATGCGGCAGCTGGAGCACGGCAGGGAGTCGTCTCGCTGGCCGCCGGCTAGCTATGAGCTGCCGACAGCCGCCTCGCTGGCGCATCGATGCGGCACACTGCCCTTGATGGAGACGCAGCGACGCCTCTTCGGCGGACGCACCACGGTACGTGCCGTGGGCAGGGGCGGACACCGGTCGGAGAAGCAAATACAAACGGAGGACATTTGCGACGAGCAGTTCCTCAACGCGGCGCTGCTCAAGTGCTCGGAGCAGGCAGGCAAGGAGCATCTGCATTCGCCATTCAAGCACGTCCGCAGCGAGGGCGACGAGCTGCCCGCGCTGGGCGCCGTCGATGATGGCCGACGAGATGTCAACTGCCTGCGGCGCATTGCGTCCAACTTTGAGCTGGGCAAAGTGCCCGCACAGCGCCTGCAGCCGTGGATGCAGCACGGAGCACATCCACGGTTGCCAGGCCACGGTGCGGACACTTTGCCCGCTCAGCTGGAGCAGGAGGAGAGCCAGCCGAGCAAGGGCGAGGAACTGGATGCTGATAGCATTTCGATGGGTTCGCCCCATGTCCTGCAGCTGGCCATGCCGGACGTCACGGATGTGGAGCAGGAGCCGCAGCTCGATCAGCCACTCAGTGCGCGCACCCAGGCCTCTTGCCACTCACCGAGGTCCAAGGGTGAAGAGCCGCCGTCAGCAGCCGAAGCAAAGCAGATAAATACGAAAATACCAAAGGATGAACGAAAGGAGAGCCACTGCCATGACCAGGACGATGACCATGATCAGGATCAGGTGCTCCTAACGGAGGCGCAGCGCATCTCGCTGCTAGGGGCGGTCCAATCGCGTCAAAGGGAGCTCATCTGGGAGTACAATCGCCTTCCCATCTCGATGGGAACGCTGCGCGTGCGCAATCTGAAAGTCAATCTGGAGCAGCAGCTGGATCTCATCGATAGGGACCTGCATTTGCTGAATCTGCCACAAGTATACATTAGACGTGACCACCTACAGCAAATCTCAAGTATCTCGTGTTAAACCTTGTCAGACCACAATAAAAATTATTGTGTTGTGGCCAGCGATATTTCTTTGTGTTTCTACTAGAGATGGCATCATCGATGGTATCGATAACTTTTGCGGCTCTCTCCAAATATATTTTGCCAAAACTCATTATCATTAAGCAAATCTTATAGTTTAGTTTTACTTAAGCTTTGGCCGTCACAAAAAGTCTGTTTTGTAAGAGTCATATACTTATTATACGCTTAGGCAATTTGAAACTTTAGCAGTTACAGCGACGTCGTTTCATTGCTGATCAAAGTAAGCATTGAACTTTCGTTGGGCTATTTGGCTCACAAACTTAAAAATTTTCCTCAGTTTTATTACATCTTCATACGAGCTTGTTTACTTTTTAAAATTTCTAAAATTTGAGTTCCGGTTTTTTTCATTCGATGCATTTGAAATAAACCGAAATAGAAAGCTATCGATGCAACCGATAGTCTCTACTAGCATCATAATCATTTTCTCGCGTGTGTGTACACACTGTCCGTTCCAGGGCCGCGATATACTGACGCCGCCGACCATTTTTTATACCACCATTTTTCGAATTGCTTTAGATGCAAGCAGCTAGATGTTGCAACAGTTCGTTTTTTATTTAATATAATAGTGTATAATTGTGAAATTTCTTAGTGCTACGTAGATTGGTATATTTAAGCATTGTGGCAAAAGTACTGTTGCATATAAATTGTAATTGAGATAATAAATAAGGTAAGTAACTGAAATTAAAGAGGGATGATATTCATCTATCATCATATTGTAGCAAAAGCACGATTCTCTCATATAATTGGATTTTCAGCCCCTGAGTATTGCTTGAAAACATGTCGGACTCTGTGACCGTTGCTTTGCGCGTGCGCCCGCTGGTGAAGTCAGAGTTGGATCGCGGCTGCCGCATCGCCGTGCAGCGCGTCGCCGATGGGATTCCACAAGTGACTGTGAACCGCAGCGACTCCTTCACATATAACTATGTGTTCGACACGAGTGACTCGCAGCAGGACGTGTATGAGTCCTGTGTGCGCAGCAAGCTGAAGAAGCTGCTCCATGGCTACAACGTGACCATCCTCGCATACGGCCAGACGGGCTCTGGCAAAACCTACACTATGGGAACTGCATTCAATGGGGTCATGGACGACAATGTCGGCGTCATACCTCGTGCCGTGCACGAGATCTTCAAGGAGACGGCCGCCATGGCCACTGACTTCCATTTCAAAATTACATGCTCCTTCGTGGAGCTGTACCAAGAGCAGTTCTACGATCTGTTTTCGCCCAACAAGCGAGAGGACAGCACTGTAGATATACGCGAGGACAAGAACCGCATTGTCATGCCAGGTGTCACCGAGGTGGAGGTGACGCAAGCCAAGGATGTCACCGATGAGCTGATGCGCGGATCCTCCGGCCGCGCTGTGGCCGCCACAGCCATGAACGAGACATCCTCCCGTTCGCACGCGATCTTCACCATAACAGTAGTCGCCACCAAGAAGACTGGGCAGTAAGTAGCGCCTGCGCCTCCTCCTTCTCATCCAGGATAGGTATTAACCATCACTCATTTACGCAGGAAATTAGTCACGACATCTAAATTCAATTTTGTGGACCTTGCGGGCTCCGAACGCTGCTCCAAGACACTGGCTAGCGGCGATCGCTTCAAGGAGGGCGTCAACATAAACAAGGGACTTTTAGCATTAGGAAATGTCATCAATGTGTTGGGCTGTAAGTGAAATCGGATCGTATATATGTGTATATATAGATAATCTATCTTCATTTGCCTCCCTCTCGCTATCTCTCTGTCTACAGCTGGGCAAACAGCGAGCTACGTGCCCTATCGGCAGTCGAAGCTGACGCGCCTGCTGCAGGACTCGCTGGGCGGCAATTCGATTACGCTGATGATTGCTTGTGTTAGTCCGGCGGACTACAACATCGCTGAGACGGTCAGCACGTTGCGGTATGCGGATCGGGCACTGCAGATCAAGAACAAGCCCGTCGTCAATGTCGACCCACACGCGGCCGAGGTGATTATGCTGAAGGACATCATACAGAAGCTGCGCATCGAGCTTCTGGCATGTGGCGGTGGCACCGGTGTTGGTGTTGATGCGGATGGCCTTGGTCTGAGCTCCGCGCAAGGCTTGAGCGCGCAGGAGGGCCGGCACTACAAAGAACAAATACAGCAGCTGCAGGAGAGCAATGCACGCATTGAAAAGATGAACCGCCGTCTGCAGCAAGAGCTGCACCAGGCGCTGATAGACCTCGCCGAGAATGAGATCCGTGCCCACATCGCCGAGGTCACGCACGACAGGTTGAAGGTACACGTGGGCGAGCTAATGGCGAAGCTGTCGGAGGCGGCAGTGACCAAGGCGGATGTGAGTGGCACGGACGAGAAGACCAGTGCAGACCAATCCCTGCTCGTCGATCAGCAATGGCGGGAGAGGATGCGTGACATTACTCAGCTCGTGACCTGCGTGGACGAGGAGCTGCAGCAGACGGAGGCTGCATTGCAGACCCATCGCAAGGAGTGCCTCAACGTGGACGAGTCCAGCTCCGCCAGCGCGGAGTCGCACGAGTTCCTGGACTCGCGCGCTGAGGAGCACACGATGAAGCAGCTGTGCCTCAAGGGCGAGCTGCGAGACATCGATCGGCAGCTAACGCTCAAGCAGGAGCTGCACGAGCGCGTTGCACGCAACTTCAGCAAGCTCGAGGACGACGGCATCGACGAGAAGTTCAAACAATGCGAGATGAAGGTCAAGCAGCTCGAGGCGGAGCGAGGTGAGTTGCTTGAGCAGCTGCGCAGCTCGAAGCAGAAGGACACGTCCGCTAAGCTGGCCGAGGAGCGCCGCAAGCGCTTGCTGCTGCTCGAGCAGGAGATTATCGAGATGCGCCGCAAGAACGTGCAGCAGGCGAACATACTAAAGATGCGCGAGAAGGAGCGCGAGAAGATCCAGAACCTCACCACCGAGATACGCGCCATGAAGGAGTCCAAGGTGAAGCTGATACGCGCCATGCGCGGCGAGTCCGACCGCTTCCGCCAGTGGAAGATGCTGAGCGAGAAGCAGCTCACCCAGCTGAAGAGCAAGGATCGCAAGATGCAGAGCGAGATGGTGCGCCAGCAGAACTTGCACGCCAAGCAGCGCCAGGTGCTCAAGCGGAAGTGCGAGGAGGCGCAGGCCACCAATAAGAGGTAATTGCATCTCATCTGAATTCCTGGGCAGGCATTAACTCTTGGATATCCCTATTTGTAGGCTCAAGGACGCCCTGGAGCGGCAGAGGGCTGCGCAGGCGCAACGTCAGCGATACGCCAAGGGCCAGCCGGGCGCTGGGGATCTTACTGCGTTTGTGGATCGCACACTGGAGGTGATTCTCTCGCTGATCGATGCGGAGTACAGTCTGGAGCAGCTGATGGAGGATCGGGCCATTATCAATGCCCACTGCACTGAGCTCAGGGAGCAGCAGGCACAGTCGGACGGCGACCAGGCCAAGCTGCTGTCCAGCCTGGAGGAGGAGCTGGAGATGCGCAACGCCCAAATCGCCGATCTGCAGCAGAAGGTCTGCTCGAACGACCTGGACAGCCGCATCGCGGCGCTCTGCGACAGCGTCCAAAGCGTTGGCGAGTCGCGCGGACTGAACAAGCAGCTGCTGAAGAGCCTCGTGCAGCAGCGGCGCGAACAGGCCCAGGGCATCATGGAGCAGAAGGTGCTGGTGGACGAGCAGCGCAGCCAGCTGAACGAGGCGCAGCAGAGCATCGATGCACTGACCAAACGTCTGCGCCAGGCGGAGCGGGAGCACGAGGAGCTGATGGTTAGCCAACAGCGCAGCTACGAGGAGAAGGTCGCTGTCCTGCTGCGCAGCGCTCACGCCCTTGGCGGCGATCAGGCCGAGAACCCAGAGGAGCTGGAGCGCCAGCAGATAGTCGAGGAGCTGCTGACCACCAAAGAGCAGCTGCAAAAGAAACTGGACCACATCAATTCCCAAACGAAGAATCCTTCGGTCTTTGATGAGACCGTGAACGATAGCATACTGAGCGAGGGGCTTGAGGATCATGACAACGATCCCGACTGGGTGCCCGAGAAGAAGCGCCCCAAGGCAAGTGCCATTAGCGCCTTTTAGCTCTTTTTATCTCTCTCACTCTTCATTTTCTTTTCCTTCTCCAGAAGTCGCATCCTTCGCCCAGCGTTGTCAGCGGAGACAATCCCAACAGCAGCTCAACGAGCAACATGAACAATGACAACAGCTTGCAGAGCACCACCATAGACGTCAGCTCGACGGCGGATGACAGCCGCAAATCATCGAAGAATACATGCAAGTGTCGCCACAAGTGCAACACCAAGCGGTGCGGCTGTTTCTCATCCAACAGTGGTTGCTCCACCACGTGCCGGTGCCACGGCAACTGTCAGAATCCCATCAATCATGCCAACAAGGAGAACTCCACACCGGACGCTCCGCAGAATGTCACAGTTACGCTGGCCAGCACAAGCCCAGAGGCAGCGGAGGAATCCGACATAGATGTGCTCAAATCGTCCAGTTTCACAAGCCCCAATTCGGTGACGGAGAAGAAACCAAGGTTGGACGATCAATGTGCAGCTGTAAACGTATTTCACTAACCATTTGTCTGTTCTTGCAGAATGTCGCGCCTGGATCTGAACACGCCCTCAACCAAGCAGAAGTTCTTCTAAGCGATGTTCGAACGGCTTCTCACAGTTGATAGATATATATATATAGATGTATATGGCATTCGTAATCTGTTTCTATAGTTTTTCTAGTTTAAATAATATTGTTTTTAGTAAATAGACTTCATATATGTGTAAGGCTATTTATCAAAATATACATCATGGATATATATCCCGAAGTAAATCGTGCGTTCTAATCCATGCTCACTAGAATGAAAGAGATAGCGCTACAATGCACGAAAGAGACAGCAAGCATTGATGGAACAAGAGCCGCCGGTTCTGACCCACACTTGAATTCCATTGCAAGAGTTAATGAAAACTGTAATTCATATAATTCATTTACCGACAGCTGCCCATGCAGGAATTTACGGCTGAGGCTAGTTACAGCTCAGGTGGTTGGTCCTGGAAGTAGTATTATTGCTAATTTAATGACTGACTTGAACAATCACTTAACTTACTTTTAGTTGCTAGCTGTTTATATTTTTAAGTTTCTTGTTTACTTTTTCAAACTGAACAAATTCCGTTGCTGTTAAATCAATTTATCTAAAGCAGCAGAAAAGCCTGCATCAGCAATTTCATTTAATTGAATGCAATGTGTACACACTGGTTGTATAACAGCCCTGCCGTTGAACTGCTTGAATTGATTTTCAAATTAGTTGCCTTAACGCATATTTCGACCAAGTTTTGACTTACGAGTTGTCTTAGAAAGAATCGTATATAATATAATTTTTAATAAAAAAACAAGTTTAATATATTTTTTTTTTGTTTATATATATTTTGTTGATCATTTTATTATCATTTTGTATTTGGTTCTTTTTTTTTCATTTGCAAACAGTATTAAGTGAGAGTGTGTGTGTGTGTCTGAGTGTTTGTGTGTGTGTGAGAGCTGTTTTTCAAGGGATCGCGATTTACTGCTGGCCGCGGCTTTTTTGGGCTCTTTGAACATATGTATATGTGTGTGGGTGTGTTGATTGTGTTCCTCAAAGCACCAATAACAGTAACAAAAATAAAAATTAAAAAAATGTTATAAAATAATTAAGAAACATTAAATGAATGCAAAAATTCGACAGGCCGCGGCCAGAACACGATTGCTATCATTCACACCGTGCGTGTGTGTGTGTATATTATATGGATGTGTGTGTGTGTGTGTTCATGTTAAACAAAATATCCAAGTTTGATCGGTTTTCATTAAGTTTAATATGCAGTGTGTATAAGTATGTGTGTGTGTGTAATAAATACGAAATGATTTAACAAATGAAAAAGCAAATTCTGCTCCTTTGGATAAACTAAAGCGATGCAGGGACGAGCTTTACGGTTCTTCTTCTTCTTCTCATTGTTGTTGTTGTTGTTATGGCATGTGGGCGTGTATGTGTGTGTGTGTGTGTGTGTGTACAGCATACAAACATACATACATACATATATATAGTATATATATAATGAGAGCCATATATAATAAAAACATACATACATGTGTATAAGTACATAGAAATCGAGGATTGCTGCTGCTGCTTGCTGGACGATGACGATGACGATGACAATGACAATGATAATGACAATGATGTTTGTTAATTTGGTGTGAATGATATTTAACAATTTATCAATTTACAATACATTAATGTACACAGTTTTAAATTTAAATAATGATAATAATAAGTCTATATAATAGGTATACATAGATATATATATATATAGATGGATACATATATATCAATATATATATAAGAGCGTTACATTAACTTTACGCGCTGCTACTAAGAACTAATAAAAAAAAATTACACTTAAAGAATTTATTATAAACTTAGAACTTGTTGTTGCTTGTGTGTGTGTTTGGGTGTGTGTGTGTGTGTGCATACATTTAGAGTTAGTTCTATAGATCGTATGCACACATATACATATATAATATACATATATATATATATATATATGTATTACAATTTGTTCTAGAAATTACAAATTTTAATTATTTTTTTTTTTTTTTGGCAAATCTTTTTTCAGGCCAAAGACAATTTTGAAATATTTTTGTTTAAAGAAGCTAACAACAATTAGTGTGTGTGGGGGGGTGTGTTTGTGTGTGTGTGCGACTTGGGCTTACAAAATAAAGATCATGACATTGTTGTTGTTGTTGCTGCTGCTGCTTTTGTTGCTGTTGCTGTTGTTGTTGTTGTGCGATAATTTGTTGTTTCATTTGGTTTTTTGCATTTTGATTAATTATTTGCTTTGTGTTAATTACAGCTAATTAGTGGCAAAGGAAATATAGAAAAGAAGAAGAGAAGACAAAAAAAAAAACGCAGAGAAGGAAAACTAGAAGAGAAGGGAGGGAGACGCGCACGGGGCTTAAACCGTTTCCAGGACACGCACGTCCTTCTGCACCACGTAGAACTTGTGCTTCTTGCCGACCAGGCCCCAGATGACGGCCACGTTCTCGATGACGACGTTGACGGGTATCGTGCAAACGGCGCCGAGCACGCAAGCCAGAAACTTGAGCAGCCCGAAGCGGTACAGCGAGAACGACTTGATGACCCCAAACACGTACATATAGATGTTGATGGCCGCTATGAAGGCGCAGACAAAGTCGACGAGATTGGGACAGGGTATCGGGTAGAGGCCGGCGAAGATGATGTTCGACGTGGACAGTGGCATCGTCACCCACGAGTAGACGCTGATGCCGAGGAGCAGCTTGTGCTTGAACGGTATCAGCTTCGAGTGCACCACCAGGAGGATGCCCTGCAGCCAGCGCTTGCGCTGCTGCAGCAGATCCAGCAGCGTGAACGGCGACTTCTCGTACATCTCGCCCTCGATGAAGTTGAACGTGTAGCCCTGGCTGAATGCCCGCATCGCAAAGAAGCAGTCCTCCGCCACGGATCCGTCGATGCCATTGTCGAACGAAACGGAACGCTCAGCGCCAACCTAGTCGAGTGGGGGGGAGTACAGATTGTTAATGATTAGTCCTCGCTCGCTCTCTCTCTCTCTCTCTCTCTCTCTCTCTCTCTCTCTCTATCAATTTACTCACTTGGGTCACCACGTAGCTGCCCTTCCAGCTGAACAGTGGCTTGTGGAAGAGCTTGAACTGCAGACGCAGCTTGCCCATGTCGTCGGATACACGAAAGCTGTCCGCCAGGGTGGTCAGCCAGTTGACGACGTTCTCGTTGGCGTAGGTGATGAGGCCCTGGCCGAACGGATGCTTGCCGTCGAGCACGAAGTTGATGATGCCGCGCACCGAGTTCTCGGTGAGCAGAGTCTCCTCGTCCAGGTGGACGATCCAGTCGTTGTCGTTCAGCACATTCACCGTGTCCTCGAGGCAGTATTGGAGGGCGCGCGACTTGAACAGGGCGCCGGTGCGTGTCTTGTACTCCTTGGGCACGACAATCTCGCGGATGCGCCGATGCTGCGCCAGGTGCACCGCCTTGTCCGTGACCACCTCAATGAGGAAGTTCTCCAGGCCGGTGTCGAGGCACGTATTGATGTTCCGCAGCACGTTCTTCTTGACTAGATCCGCGAAATCGCCGCGCGTGACCACGCGAATGCAGATGAACGGCGCCAGCAGGGGGCTGCCCTTGAGGACGACCTTCTCGGGGAAGGCATTGTAGAAGACGAGCCCGCAGAAATTGAACAGCACCTGGGGCAGCGTGAGCAGGGTGAGGAAACGCAGCAAGTACAGCAGCACGGTGGCCAGCTGCCCGTACTCGATCCACGGATCGACGATGGTGAACGAGTTCTCGTCGATCTTAATGCCGCCGGAGAATACTTCGCAGGTAATTATCACAGTGAAGAGCAGCGTGCAGTGCAGCAGATGCTTCGTTGTCGAGTTCATCATACTGAGTGTGCACTGTGACCACCTTCTTGACTGCTGCTTCTGCTCTCCTTTATATATATATATATATATTGTGTTTGTCTTTCAGATGGATTTCCTCTCCACTCTTTCGCTTTGTTTATGTCTCCTCCTCGTCGATTGTTTGTTTGGATAGCGGGGGTAGGGGTGGCAGGGACAGAGGATGCGAGGATCCGTTAGTTTGTATCTTTCGTTTGTTTTGGTTTGGTTTGTGCAGAGTTTCGTTCGTCGCTCTTAACTGGTATATACTGTGCTCTCTCTCTCTCTCTCTCTCTCTCTCTCTCTTGCTCTCTCTCTCTTTCGCTTTTTCGTTTGGTTGTTGGTCTCGTTGTTGTTCAACTGTTGCCTTTGGCTGCTGCCGTTGATAGTTCGCTTGGATTCGTTGCCGTCTCGCACTCTGATGAGGCACTCATTTCTGCAACGAAAGCAAAATAATCAATCAAACTCCGATTCCGATTCATTCAAGAATGCCACAAATCGTCCACCATAAATAAGATTAGTTAATATACCAAGAAAAGTTGCCAAGCGGCGATAAGTGCTTAACTACCTCCTTCCCCCTCTCTCCCTCTCTCTCTCTCTCTCTCTCTCTCTCTCTCTGCTTAAATTTCATAATAATTTCAAATCAAGATAGGGGTATTCCTGCTCATCTCTATCATATATATGTATATATGTATCTATATACATATTTGATCTCAAAGCATTTAACCTTTTCAAACGTTTCTTTTGTTTTCCGTTAGACAGAAAATTACTTTAGACCTACGATGGAATTTACGACTCTTAAGTGTGAAACACACGCACGCGCACCCATGCCCACCCGCACGCACGCACGCACACCCTCACACCCTCACACACACACACACACGCGCGCGATTCACATGTGGCTTATCAGGGGCATCGCGTGCGTAGCAACCCATAACCAAAGTGCTTAAGCACCTCTGGCCAACCATCAACGGTTTGTCAATACCCTACCAACAGCGTGTGGGGTATATGCGCACCCAGTGAGACAGACAACAGACAAGACTGACAGCAGAGCCAAGCCGAAATGATATATTTAAAAATATATAATAAAAGATCAAATATAATATACGAAGATATTTATAGTACATATATCTTGCATATATGATATATATATATTAATGGTAATCTATATTGGAAAGTTTTAAATACATTTTGTTTTTAATTTATATGATATTTATGTATCATATAACATCAAGCAATTCATAAGCATATATCAAGAATCTGATATATGATATAGAGTACTAAGATATATTTCATATCACATACATATATGTTGTATATAGAACATGTATATCAACAATCGTAGTATTATATGATATATCCGAATAACATTATACAATTTATATGCATCATATAACATCATACGTATATAGACAATATATTTCTATAGTTTATCTATACTATAGACTCTATAGTGTATCATATTGTATGGCATCAGAGAAGTTAGTCAACTTTTATATTAAGACCACTCACATTTCGTGCAACTAAAGATAATGAGTAACTCTCTCACTCTCCCTCTCTCTCTCTCACTCTCCCTCTCTCTCTCTCTCTCTCTCTCTCTCTTTCCTTCTCTCTAGCTTGTATTTTGTTATATAGTTTGATTGCTGTTATTGTTGTTGTTGTTTGCACCGAGATTGGGGCAGTAAAGTGTGCCCACATCCAGATAGACATGGACTCACACACATACATGCTGATATATACATATATATATTCATATATGTTTTGTATATATGTATTGCATATTGTCCAATTTACATGGGGGCAAATGGTTTCGCCTTCAACAATTAAGAAGTTCAAATGCCATCGATTTTTATTATAATTGGCTTACTCTATTGCTCTCGCTCTATTATTATGATCATTAGTATTACTATTACTATTATTATTATCATTATTATTACTATTATTATTGTTATTGTTAGAGGACGCCGCTTTAATAATTGGGCAGGGTTAACCAAAGTGCAAGTCAAGTTCATGCAATTAATGAGCCATAAAAGCCAGCTCCAGCCGGAAGTGCTCGACTGCCAAATACCCTGTTTTGAGCGTGTTTGATTCAGATTGATATTATCTATATATATATATATATATATATATATATATATATATATATCATATTCAGATTGATATTATCTATATATATATATATATATATATATATATATATATATATATATCATATATAGGTAATGGTAATATAGGTAATGACATACAGCAACACTCAATAAAATGATTATTGCGCTATACATTTATTTCTATATATACAGCATATACATCATCATATCATATCTATAAGTGGTGCGAAAAGTCCCCAAAATGTGACAAGTACTCGCGTGGGTGGGAATTTTCCAATTCCTTTGCCCATTTAGTATTTGTTGTTGTTGTTCTTAGTCTCAGCCATTTAATTTGGTCGAGTTTATTTTAATTGAGTCGATCGAGTCGATAGAGCGGCATTACGGGCATTAGCTGATAGCGCGGCCGGCACCAACAACAGTGACTCAAAAGCTATCCCCAACAACAAGAGCGGCGACTGAAATAAATGGGGCATGACTAACGGTAAGCTTAGGCGAAATTTATCAATGTCTTTCCTAACGAGGCATTACACGACATTTATATATATATATATATATATATAGTATTTATATTTATATTACTAATATTATATTAATATTGATGCATGGGCGTTGATAACTCATTCAACATCTATGAGTAAGAGGGGAATACCTGAACAGCTGATCGAGGAAGTGATATATAAGAGATAGACTAGCTATGAGTCAACTTAAGGATCTTTAGCTATAGTTCAACTGCAGCTTAAAGCTGTCAATCCATATCTTTATTGCCAAAGCCAATATACCCTCTCAGCTCTTCGTGAATGGGTATTCAAAGGCGAATTCAATTGAATTTTGATTCGGCGCGAATTCCATGGAACTGAATCACTTGAAAGTTCAGATCCATCTATAGTTAGCTCCAAACGGGGGCATTGTCTACACTTAATATACTTTTTATCATATCGATAAAGTGTCAAATTAAATATAGTTTGTTTTTATCGGTGGGTTTCTGTTTGTTTGCTGCTTTGCTTTGCCTTTTGCCTTTGCTTTTGCATTTATGACCCCCCAGTGAATATTCTCAATCAATTATTGTATTTGGGGCCGGCGGTTGGTTGCCTAATGCCTGATTCGCGCACTCTAGACGCCGTCGGCGATTATTTGGAATTTGTTGGGCGTTACGATAACGATTACGATTACGCTGGGGCGCTCATAAACCAGAGAGAGGCAGATCGACAGAGAGAGACAGAGAGAGAGAGGGAGGGAGGGAGGGAGCTGGCAGACTGATAAGCAGCAAAGAAGTACACATCTTATATTTATATAGTATACTATATAAAGGCAAATATATGATTATACATATATGTGTATATATATGTGCATATGCATATATGTATGTGTGTGATATATATTTATAATTTGATGATTAATTGTCGCACTCGTCGCAGTTAGTGACGCTCTGGCCTCAACTGCCTTTGGCTTCATCCCACTGAATCAGTTCCCTCTCTATCCCACGCATCTGGACTATCTTAGCTAACTGAACTATGCCTTATGCGTCATTCAAGTCGCATTCCACAGCATTAAGACGTAGAACTAACCTTTGCCAGCTCGCTCTATCACTCGACAATTAATCAGTCAGCTACAATTATGCTAATATACATATATATGTATATATATATATATATATATATATATCATTTGATAGAATCAAAATCGAATCAAATATTGAGGCTGACTACCTCGTTTGTCGCCCGAGTCAAAGTTTATCAGCTCGAGTTCTGGGCATTCAGTAGTCGGATGTGGGGCTGACTCACAGCCGAGTCTGTGTCTCAGTGTTTCAGTCAGTTCCTGCCCGATAAGTGATATACATGTACGCCTACGGCCACCCCCTCGACCCGCCATCGAGTCTCTGATTATTGCTGCCCTTTCTCGGGGGCGTAATGAACTTGACTCGTGTGAGCGATAAGCGCAATACATATGGAAACCCATTCAAAGTGCAAGCGAGAAATAATTCCAACAAGCGTTAACAATAACACCAGCGAAACAAGTCAGCTCAGCCCAGCTCAGCTCAGCTCAGGCAATGCTCGACTGGCAGATACCCAGCTTTTTAGCTAAAGAGCAAGGCAGAGTCTGTAGCACAAATCTTGATCAAGTTGCATCTATATATACATGTGGTAAACCACCTGCTGAAACATCATAGCCCAGTTAGCAAACATCGGGTAGGGTATTCTGAGCAGCAAGCTCCTCGCAATGACGCGCGCGTGTGCTAGAACCACTTGAGAATCCTAAACGAAGTTCAGATTAGTTTGTAGCTCGTGACCTTGGACGCTTGGTCTTATCAGCCATAAACGCGCGCATATCAAAACAGTCATAAAAAGCCTTTACGACTCTTCGGGCCCATTAGGCATTTGGCCAAAACATTCAAATGTTCTCAAGTGCCGGGTACAAGTCAACAACTAAATTGCACTCGATCGATCGATCCATTGTTGTATAACAATCGACAGATGCGAGCTCTTTATAAATAGACCAATTCTGACTTTCATGCTATTTAGTATATGTACATAGAGATATAGACATATATACATATATATTATTATCTGCAAATATTTCTGAGGAAAAGATTATTTTATCAAAGTCAAAACACTTCTTATGCATCAGACTTATTTCGTCAATATGCTATCGAGTCTTTAAATGTTTCTCTTTGATGTTTTAGCGGGTGCGTCGTATGGGAATCGGCCTAAATCGATATTAAAGCAGGATTCAGTTCTATGGACATCCTTTGTGTATTTATTCTAAGCCAATTATATCTCTGCCTGGCTCTGCATATTCATACGAAGTTCGCAAAGACAACACCCGGGTACAGTGGAGCCTGCCACATACCAGTAATATCCGCCTTAGCGGCGCTTTACTGTGGCGAATATTTGGGCCTAACGTAAACGTTTTCCTGCCAAAGTTTGTTTATAAAAAGTTTCGATTCCAGGAAACTCAAGCATAACTTTCGGCCCAGCGGCCTGACGCAGATATACCCTGTGCTACGAGTCCAGTACAGGGCACGCTTCACTGAGCACCGGCAGTGCATCAGCTCTCTATTGTGACTGCTGTCCATTGTGATCGTTGTTGTTAAATGAAAATCATTTTCGCACGAAACAAACAACAAAAAAACGCGCACTGATAGACTCAGAGATACCCTAAATTGGAGAAATTACAAGGCAAGTTGGTATGCAAGCCAATATGCCCGCTTTGCGCAAAACTTTGCATAGCTAGAGCGAATTGCAACAAAATTTAGAATGCATTGTTAAGCGAAACAATAAATTGTTACAAAGTCTCTGGCGCACAAAAGGATTTCCATATGCATATATATATATATATATATATAGCTACGCTACGGCAGACTTATCTATATAGCTGTATATTATATAAGCACAATTAAGAGTGGGGAATTTCCGGCGCATGGAATACCTGTAATTAGCAGGGCAAGCAATTAAACGACCCAAAAGCCCAGCGATCGTAAAACTAATATATATACTATATATTATATATATATATATATATATAAACATTAGAGATGATACACGCGATACACTATATTTGTTAAATTTAAAAAAAAAAATCACTTTATATATGTATTTTAAATGTACATATATTCATTTGCTTTAGCTCATGTTTATATATTGCGTATAATTTTGATTCATTCACGATCGACACGATCTCCGCTCTGGCAGCATAGGTACAACTCAAGTCCGTCCGTTTGCAGTGCATATGTTCGTACCTATATAATTGTGTTGTACTTGACGAACGATATTGACGACCCGACCCCGTCAGGTGTCAGGTGCGAGATTTCTCTCTCTCTCTCTCTCTCTCTGTGTGTTTTTCGCGTACAGACGTTACAAAGTTAGAAGTTTCGTTTACCCACCCGTTGCGGCTGTTGTTGTTGTTGTAGTTTAACAATCCATTGCTTGTTGTTGTTGTTTCGTTAAATTTTCGCGCGTTTCGTTAAGATTTGTAAGTTCGTTCGTTATTATTATTAAATTTGATTCTTTTTTCTTTTATTATTTCTTTTTTTTTTTTGTAGGAGCTTCGAAGTTCGAACTTCGAAGGCAGCCGTTACACTGAGGCGGCGGCGAAGAGAGAGACCCACAAAATGGCGAGTGGCTACTACCAAAGCAGGAGAGCATGCGAGCGAGAGCGACAAAGAGATAGAGCTAGCCCGCGTTTAGCCGACTGCGTGCGTGTGTGTGTGTGAGTGAAGCAGGCTGCGGGCTTATTGTGAGTGTGTGTGTGTGTGTGTGTGTGTCTGCACATAGCAGTGTCATATGTGTGTGTATGTGTGTGTGTGTATGGGTGAGCCGCAGTCATAATAATAAATTAAATACGTTATCAAAGTACAACGGCGGCCGCAACGTTGATTATGAAGTTGTATGTTGGCCCGTTTTGATTCAATTGTGCATTAAATGCCGGCACACACACACACACACACACACACACACACATACAGTGAAGACGAATAATAGTTACTAAGGCAAGGCATTCGCAATATAAAATAATATCGATATTATGTTTGACAATAAGAGAACTATTTGGCAATGTATATATGAATATATATATATATATATATATATATATATATAACTGTAAAGTTTCCTTTGTCAATTGTTCGTTAATGGAGTTTTCACTGTATCTTTGCACATGTGTATTTGTTTATCAAACACACACACACACATACGTATGTATGCACTTATGACTAATAAAACAGCAAAACATATATGTATATATATACGTATATATACATATATAAAACAGTAACAGCTTCAAAATATAACAACAACAACAACAAAGAACAAAAGTTGCGTTATTGGACATTCCTTAATGGGGTGGCTAACAGGTGTCCACTAGTGGGCCATTCCGCATTGCTGTTGCTCTTGTTGTTGTTGTTGTTGCTGGATTTGTCACGCGCAAGACGCAGAGCTCTGCCTCTGCCACTGCCTCCCCCACGCTGTCTCACGCCCTCCTTAGCGCGTTATCGCAGTAGGTTGTGCAAACACATACACACATAGCCACGGCTCATTGCATGCGTCTCTGTGTGTGTGTGTGTGTGTCTGTGTATATAGGTAGATAAGCGCCAATGCGTACACAATCAAGGTACGTTAATTATAACTACAAATAAAGCCTAAGTAACATTTGTAATAGCAACAACAACAACAACAACAACAACAGCACACGTACACACTCGTCAAACACTTTCAGTCCGCATGTCCCTGTCACAATAATCGATAACAACAAAAACAAAACACAAAATATGAGTATGCCCCTGAGGCCTTTAATTACCGGTCAATCAGCGGCTCACCAGTGCTGCCAATTGGCGTTGCTTTTTATCGCCAAATTGTCGTTTGTTTTTTGCTTAAGCCTAAGCCCATGGGAAACGGAGCAGTCGGCGCCTAAATAGCTCATTTCTTGTCGAATATCGTATTAACATAAATCATATGTTTTCTCAGTAGCAAATAGCGGCTTTAGCTTTTGAAAATCTAGCGTCTTGCGGCTGCTCAGCACTGCTTGCATACGAAATGAGAAGGAAGAGAGGGAACGAAAAACGCATTCCGTTAGCCGGAATTGCACTGTGCTGGCATCCAATTGGGTTTTCTGTGCATATTAAAAGAGGGTCACACTGACAGCAGCAGCTGCTCAAATGGGAGTTGAGTTTGCACGGCCATAAAACCACCCCGAGTCGCATGTCGAAACGTATTACTTCACTTTAGTCACTAATAGTAATTAATACAAAATCACATCACTAGGGCACACACACAAACACATAGACTCATTCGCGCATTCGTGTCTAATGGGCTGTCGACCTTGTGCTAGGCGTGTATGATGGGCATAGACAAACGGCAGAATGCAAGCTCTCTCTCTCTCTCACACACACACACACACACACACATACACATACACTGAAATTGTGAATATCATTCGGTTTCTGGCTTACCATACTGTTGGGTCGCACTAAACACAAATGGCTGCTTCCTAGTGCACAAGGAAGAGGAACTGGCGCGTGTTCTCGCTGCAGGAGGAGCGGTCGTCGGTCAATAGGCGTTGCTGTGCGCTGGATAGATAAGACGCCCGGGTGACAGTCAGTCACGCACGCCAAACGCACGCAATGCGGGGAGAGGCACAGGACTCGCCTTGCCTCAAGTGCGCACAGGGTGTGTCGTGTTTGTCTGCACGCGTCTCGCGTAAACAAACGTTACGCGAATATCGATGACGCCCAAAGAGCACTGCCGTTACGCGTTACGATGCGCGGCTGTGTGGGGAGCAGAACGGGACTGCTGGGCGGATGCTCACTCTCTCTCTCTCTCTCCCTCTCTTGTTGCTAGCTGTGGCTAACGTCGGCGCCGATTTGTTTGGTTTATTTTTATACATACAATTTGAGTGTTTCCTTGGCTTGCTGCAGCAGCATCAACAACAATTCTCATTAATATTTGCGATTTTTATTGAATTCAATGTACACACATCCCAACATCCACAAAGGTGTATATATAAATATATACATATACCTTTTTTGTTGTTGTCTTATTTGAAATGTGCCTTGGTAATTTCTTTGGCTGTTCTCTTTGCGTCTTACACCCGGCGACAAGCGTGCGATTTTTGCACTCTTCTCTCTCCTATCTCCTCTCCGCTCTTCGTCTTTTCAATCTTCGCACAATCCGAAGCGAAAGATTACAACAACAACAACCAAAAAAACACTAACAAAAAAACTAATCCAATCTGACCAGAATTAGTTAAAACGGATATCGATCGATATTTGTCTTTGGCAGGAGAGACAAGCGAACAAGTTTTTTCTTTTCTGTTGCTGGACTTTTTTCTTCTTTATGGAGTATGGAGAGGCGCGATGATGATAGAGGCGGCACGAATATTGCAAAATTGATTTTTTGTTTCTCGTTATTTTGTGCGAGTGTTTTCCGAAACGGTTGCTTATTGGATGGAGATTACTAGTGTTTAATTGCTCGGCGCGCACATTTCGTCGTTTAAGCACGAAAAAACAATGACTGTTTTCGTTACTGAGTAATTGCCAATAAATATAAACCGCCGCACTGGCAACGCGACCGCAACAACAAAACACTAGTGCTCGAACAAATTAATCGATACGAGTTGTGCGCATCACTAAAAAGACGACAGATAACATAGCATGCGCTGTTAACACATATCGCTTTTAAAAACCATCGATATTTGAAATACATCGAATAAGCACAAGGTTTTTTATCTTCATTTAATATTTGCACGTAAGTGTTATCAGCTAAAATGATTTGCAGACCCATTAATAATCTTCGATATTATTGTTTGAACTTGCAAATATTTTAACCAATCTGGCAGCCATATAAATATGACTATATATCGATTAGTGTTCAATACGGTATTTTACATTTTGTTGTAATAAAACTTGACGTCTTGCTGTACAGGAAATAAAATAATTATTCAGTTGTTTAACTACTTATGTTCAGTTAATTTCCACAATATTTAACATTTACAAAAAAAAAAAATCGACATATTTATATTTAGGGTATTTTCGCAAATACCAAAAAAAGTATTTTCATATGTATATTTATCGGTATCGATAGGCATTACTTTATTAGCGTGCGACGTGCGCTGCGGACGTATGTTACGTGTGTTTTCGGCTTGTTAAATTTTTTTTTTATTGTTTTTCTCCTCTCATTTTTGTTGTTGTTATTGTGCGTGTGCGTGACTGCAGCTAAGCGCAGCCGTAACAAGTATCCAAAATAACGCATTTTTAATAAGTTACCAAGAACACAAGCCAACCGCAATCGCAATCGCATTCGCAGCGTTCTAAGGCAATGGCTGTGCAGAAAACTTAAACAAACAAAAGAACTAGACCAAAGGCTACGAAGCAAAGAAGCAAGAAAAAAAAACGTGTGTTGGGTCGCAGCCGCCAAAGGTAGAGCCAGGGCCAGAGCTCGAAGAGGCTGAAGCTGAAGAAGTGGAAGAAGAAGAAGCAGAAGCAGCAGCATTTGTAGTAGGCGAACAATTGTTCAATTGCTCTGTCTCTCTCTCTCGCTCTCTCTACCACTCATTCTCATTTCGCCGCTGCTGCTGACCGACCGCCTGACCGTCAGCGTCGTCGTCATTCGCTTGTCGCCGTCGTCGCCTGTTCTCTAAACGCGCGCGCTCGTCGCTTTTCCTCTTCCGGCCTGGCCACTCTGAAGTTAGCAGTAAACGGCGGCAGCAGCAACAGCAATAACAAAAGCAGCGGCAACAACAACAAATCGCGATACGCGTAACAGCAACAACAAAATGGTGAGTTTACAGTTAATGCAATGTGTTTATTTATTTATGCATGTTTGCTGCCTGCTTGTTGTTGATATTGCGGGTCATATCATGACTTAGGCATTTCCTTTGTTGACGTCCTCAAATCGCAGCATTTGATGGCCAAAATTCAATGGCCACTGGCTATACTGGCCACTGGCCGCTGGCCGCCGACGCATCATCAGCGACGCGAGCAGCGCTGTCGCTGCTGGCAGCAGCAGCTGAGTGTGTATACGCTAGCCATCTCGCTCGCACTCGCTAACTGCGTGCGCAGCCACATGGTGGGGACAGCACGCAAATTCGCCAACAACAGCAACAACAAAAACATTTCAATGTGACAATGGCGAATTCTCGAGTCTTGCAACCAGAGCGACAGAGACAGACACAGACACAGAGACAGCAGCCACACAATTAATTTGCATTGTTTGTTTACATTTGTTGTCATTTCTTCGTTCCAATGATTTTTGGATCTGTTCGTTTGTTTCCTTTTGCCCACAGCAGCCGCGTCGTCGGCGTCGGCTTTAATTTCATTACTCAATTTTTTATGGGTGAAAATCGTTGAACGATTTGTGCTAGGTTAGGGTTAAGGCCATGCGCCCGTTGCCCGTTGCCATAGTGAAGCGCCTAAGCTGCCCTCCCCATCCACGCCCCCTTCCCCCGTCCACAACTTGGCTCAGTTTATATTAGCTATTTACTATTTACTCGACATCTTCGAGGCGTAGACTAAGCGTATGTCTAGATTTACAGTGAATATTGGATAAACATGAGACAAATTCTTTGATATAGAATGAATTTCCCTAGAATCAGCATAGAATTTACTCTAAACGAAGATTTGGCATTCTCTAAATGACAGCTTGAACTATTTTTTAGAGTTGTGCTATTAAAATATAGAATATAATAATAATAATATAATATAATATAATATATAATAATATAATATAATAATAATAATATAATATAACATAAAAATAATATAATATTATCATTTATATATTATAATATTTAAAAATATTTTTAAATATTCACTAAAAAATTTAAAATATATATATATAGTTTTTCATGAATTTTGAAAGTTGAATTCCTCTGAAAAAACAAATCATAGACAAAATCAGCTTAGTCTTATATGTCTATATATGAATCCAGTTATGTTGGCTCCAAGCAGAGATCTAGGCAAACTCGTAAAACTGGTTAAAAACAATAAAAACAAATAAATAAATAAAAATTTCAGCAAAATTTAAATATTTATATGACTATAGATATATACATATAGAAATATTTATATAAAATGTATATAAACTCCAATCAGCTCTTGCTTCTCTGCTCGGCCGTTCGCTCTTAGCGTGGGCTCACTGTATGTGCAGCAACAATTTGCTCAGGTCAGCGCAGTAACTGGGTGGCAAAGGTGTTTCTCATGTTGGGGTTGCTGGCAGCAGCAGCAGCAGTTGATGCCACTCCCAGCACATTTCCCCTACTTTGCTGCGTCCGTTCATTTATCAAACTTTCGTCCTTTGCTTTCATTCGCTGCAATTCGCTTTGCGCTGCGACGCATGCGTCAGCGCCAAAGGGGCAACTGCCGCCCACACCTGTGCACCTGTGCCTGGACTCATATAATGTACAGCTAACTATATAGCTATACATAGAAATATATATACATATATATATATATATATAAAGAGTGAGTGAGAGAGCGAGATGTCTCTTTGCTCTATGTGCTTTAAACTGTTGATCAACAATGGATCCAGGCACAGTCCGAATCACATATAGATGAAGGCCAAAAGTGTGTTCAAGCCAAGGCGAGATTTAGCAGCGGGAAAACGCGAGAAAATGTATCTTTTGCCTACTATTGTTTTTCTTTCATATCTTTTTACTAGGGAAAGTGATTTAAGAGCATGGAAATTCCTTGGAAATATTGAAATATTCAAATGAAATTCATTTCAATTATAAAATATTTGCCACAATTGTGAACTAAATTTGAAAATCAGTTTTGAAACTGAATATATATTCCTATAAAATTAAATATTAAATACACATAGAATTTAAAGAGAGATGTATTAAAAAATATTTTAATAGACATGAAAAAATACTAAAAAATATTTGAATAAAAACTATGTAAAATATTATACATATTTTTATTTTAATATTTTCAATTTTGAAAAATTTTCTATTTCTATTTTATATGGATATTTGATAAATAAATATTTAAATATATTTAAATACATATTTTACATATTAAAAATAAGCATAAAATGTTCCAAAATATTGTAAATAAAAAGAAATATTTCAAAATATTTAAATACATTGAAATACCTTAAAATATAATATAAATTATTAAAATATAAACTATAAATAATATAATATTTTCAATATTAATTTATATCAATATATATATATATATATATATATATATATATATATATATATATATATATCTTCATGCTTCATTGCCTGCTGCCTGTTGGCATCTGCTGTAGCGTGTGCCCACTGTAGTTTGTGCAGCTCATGTGTCGCGTTGCGTTGCTTTTGCTGTTGATTTCCTTGCTTAATTCTCTTTTTTGTTTTTATTTTTATTTTCGTTTAACACAACCCCTAAGCTGCTCTCTCTCTCTCTCTCTCTCGCTCGCTCTCTCGTTCTATATCTATTCTTATATTTATTTATTTTTTTCTTTGTTATTTTCACCATTTTTGGGAAATTCAACAACGTGTTGATGATTTCCTTCTCTCTCTCTCTCTCTCTCTCTCTCTCTCTCTCACTCACACACACACATTTGGGCTTTTGTTTTCTTTTTCGCAAGGTCATTCGTTGTGATTTTATTTTGTGTGTCACAAGTAGAAAAAAAAACCGCAATAAAAAATGTGTTGCATGCCACCAATATTTGTGGCGTGGGTGGATAGGTGGGTGGGTGGTTGAGTGGCTGAGTATGCAACAGGATTAATTGCAATTACTGCCAAGTGCTTGTTAACTTGGCCAATTAGAGGAATATAAATCAAATATTGATAAAATGGAATGAAAATATGATAAATATATATATTAAATATATATTATATATGATATAGGAATAAAATATCACAAATCATCGTATTTATTTATGTAGAAAAGATAGTTCGAAAGTAACAATTTATATGTAGTTTACATGTCTCCCTGTATATAATTTTCTAAATATCTTTGATATCTCGCTCTCTCTCGCTAACTTCTGCGTTGATTTGATCTTTAGCCAAGAAATATCTCTGTCATATATAAGAAAGTTATAACCATGTATCCTTCTTATAAATCTATCTCTATCTTTACCTCTACCGTTATCTTTATCTCTCTCAGCATGTCGCTGCATCTGTCTCTACCGTCACTTCTCTCTATCTCTAGCGCTATTTTATTTATCTCTTTCTCTAGCTCTCTTTCTCTCTCTCTCTATCTCTAAGTTTATTTCTCTATCTCTAGCTCTATTTCTCTCTCTTTCTCTATCTGTAGCTCTATTTCTCTCCTCATTCTATATATATTTCTCTCTCTCCATCTATATATATCCTTCCCTCTCTCTTACTCTCTCTCTCCCCATCTATATATATCCTTCCCTCTCTCTTGCTCTCTCTCTCTCTTTCACTCTCCCTCTCTTTCACTCTCCCTCTCTCTCTCTCTCTCTCTTTCACTCTCCCTCCCGCTCTCTCTTTCTCTATCTATATATATCCTTCCTTCTCTCTTGCTCTCTCTCTCTCTCTTCACTCTCCCTCTCTTTCACTCTCCCTCTCTCTCTCTCTCTCTCTTTCACTCTCCCTCCCTCTCTCTCTTTCTCTATCTTCCACTCTCTCTCTCTCTCTCTCTTTCTGTATCTTCCACTCTCTCTCTCTCTCTCTCTCTCTCTCTCTCTCTCTCTCTCTCAGTTCTATGAAAATCCCTTTGAAGTTCAGCTTTAATTAGATTTCTTCAGTTCCTGATTCTTCGCTACTTGTTGATTCCTAGGTTTCTTCATTCCTACTCCCCAATATGATAAATGTGAGGTCAAGTTGAAGCCATGCAGACATGTTGCTCATACCGAGAACTTACTGTAGTTTACATTTAGTGTCTCTCTCTCTCTCTCTCTCTTTCTCTGGGTGTTTGGGTGGTGCAGTGTGCCTGTGCCTCTGCCTGGGCCTGTTTCTGTTTCAGCGATTTGCCTAGCTACCGAGCCATTGATTTATCTCTATGTATAGAGGAGACCAGAGGCAGCGACAAGGGAGAGCGGCACGGAGAACGGGAGCAGAGGCCATGACGGAGGCTTTCAGTCAAGTTGGTTCGGCGCTTGGCTTCAGCTAGTCGTAAACCACTCGGCGGTGCTGGTGCTGTTAGCAGCTATCTTGCTCTAATTGCCCGCTCTGCATGCGTTGTGTCCTGTGTATCCTTTGCCTCCGTTCCACTCGTCGTCAGCCTCGTTGGCCTCCGCTTCGATCTGGGCCTGCGCCCCTCCATTCCAATGAGTAGGCCGCCGTTAGTTAACCAGGCAATCCTTTTGTTTCAGCCACTAGCACAAGACCAGAAGGGCGGAGGGTGGGGGGTGGTGTTTGGCCTCTTATTGGGGGTTGGCGCGTCCACATTGCACATGCCACGTAGTTTTCAGTTCAGCTCGTTGTTCATAGTTCGCAGTGTTCGGTATCTCTGCATGCCAAACATTTTCCACTGCCTCGCTGAATGTGTGTGCGTGCGAGTGTGTGTGTATGTGTGTATAGTAGGTTGGGGTAATATTTAACATTCAACCCTTTCTCGAGCTATGCGGCACAGTGGGCTGTGATAAGCTAAATAAGTTATGATTGAGAGCATATTAATATATCGATATTTAATCGATATGTCTTTATATTGTATAGCAAACTTTTACTCTAAAGTTGGTTTGAAGTGAATGAATATAAGAGATAGGTAATTGAAGATTTATCGATTGTAGTTATCGATAGGCTATAACTATTAGGTATATAGGAATTGCTAATATCTTGTAACATATATCCACATAGACAAAGTCTTATTTTTGTTCATGAATCCTATAAAGCCTATCGATCTGATTGATTACTCATTATAATTAAAGCTGCTTCATTTATCGATATAATTATTAAACGCATATAATATTATATACATATATATATTTATGTATAGATCAATTAATATGTATTTGATATTTTGATTATTCATTGTGTATATCGATAATCGATCTTCGATATGCTTGAGCCACAGCAGCTGATTGATCTAAGCAGTGTGTTAATCGATCATTTATCGATAGCTCTGTAAGTTATGCTATCTACTGTTTGTTGCATAGGAAATACTATAAACTATTCTATAGCTCGCACCACTGTGCCCAGACTGTGCCCGTTTCGGTACGTTGCTATTCCGAGTGGTGGTTGCCCGCCCGTCCGTCCGTCCGCTCCTGACCGTTTCAAAGTTGGGCCAACCACCCGAACGCCCCCAGAACGCGCAGTGTTAAATATTCAAAAAGGGGTGTTTGCTAAAGCCATAGCCAGAGTGGGAGTGGGTGGGCTGTTGATTGGGGTTAGAGCGTTTTAAATGGAGAGCGGAGAGTGAGACGTGGACCATGGGCCGTGCGCCGTGGGCCGTGGGCAAACGCAAAACGCCGAAAAAGTGCAAGCGTGTGCCTGATGGAAATTCGGCTGGCCGGGGCAGAGAGCGAGACACTGGAGCACGGCATGGCGTAGTTGCCTCCAACACGAGCGCAGGAACAGTCGCAAATTGCAGCCGCAGCCGCAGCCGCAGCCGTAGCCGTAGCCATAGCCAGTTGAAGCCAAGTGTGTGTTAAGTGTTAAGTGGCGCCACCTGCAACTGACCTCTGGCCTCGGCTGCAGCTAAGCAACTGCCCAGCTGCAGCCTCACTCGCACGCTGCTTGAGTGCTCGAAATTCTTTTACGTTCGCTTTTTCTACGCTCCGTTTTTTTTTCTCGTGCTTTTGTGCCGTTTTTTCTAAACAACTTTGTGAACTAAAGCCCTCTCGCTCGCACTCGCAGCGCGGCTCTGCTCTGCATTTGTCTCTCTCTCTCTCTCTCTCTCTCTCTCTCTCTCTCTCTCTCGCCCTCTCTGTGTGTGCGTGGGTGGGTGGCTCTCTGTGTGTATGTGTGTGTGTGCGTGCTCAAAAGTGTGCTACATTTTTTTCTCTCTTTTTTTGTTGTGTTTTCTGCTTTTTTATTGTGGTGATTCCCCTTAAATTCCTTAAAGCCAGCTGTGTGTGAACATTTGTATGCGTTTGTTTTGCTCTGGCTGTCGTTACACTGTTTCGATAACTGTGAAAAGCCACTACAATCCCCATTTATATATCTATATCTATATATCATCTGTATGTCTGTAGCTAATATTTTTGTTATTCTGTTTCCTTTGCAGTCATCGAAGAAGCGCAAAGCCTTTTTGGACGCCGACGACGACGACTTTGATGAGGATGATTCCGGCTCTGATTTCGATGATGATGAAGATCCAGATCAAATAGAAGTGCCCGGTAAGTGAACTCAAACTCGATTTGCATGCTAAAAGCTTGCCGGGGCTCCCCGCCCCAGAGCCAGCCTGTTTCAGCCGCCCTGCCAAAAGGGGGTCGGCCTGGCAACTGAAATAGTTTTTGCAAAATGATTTTTGCCAGGGCTTCGAATAGCGCCCAATTCACCTGTGCCCAGGTGCGTGTCTGTGTGCGTGTAACAGGTAGAGACTGAGTTGGCTATGCATAGGCCAGCGATGCCAGCAAAAGCCCTTTCAAGTTTGCATGTGTGAGGAGCTTTTGCAGCTACAGACTGTAAAAATTGGTATGCGCCTTCTTTTCATATAAACTATGCACAAGAGGAAACGGAGAAAGAGATAGAGAATATGCAAGAGAGAAAGAGATAGATATATATATATATAGATAGATGGAGAAAGAGAGAGAGAGAGAGCGAGCGAGAGAAGAGGCAGAGAAAAAGTAGAACAATATAGAGTTACTATACTTCAGTTCTTTATAACTTTCTGTTCTTTATAACTGTCTTTAGAAGTTATCGATAATCGTTAGCTTATCGTTTCTGGATGGTATTTATATGTAGAAATGCGAATTACAAGCTATGGATAGATCTATTTAAAGATAACTTGTATAAAGTATATAGACTAATGTGTAAACGTCATCGATAACTTCTATAAATGTATATGCTTTTAATATTTTACTTATATACGATAACGATCATCGATATATACATGTTTATAGAAGCTATAGTAGCACGCAAACTATGGTCATTAGTAAGCTAACGATATATGTAAAAGCTATCGTTATGGAAGACTACATATCTATTGATATTCAATTTGATTTATTATGCAATATCATCGATTATTCAAGGCATGCGATTCCAGTTCTCCATATTTCCCTATTTATATTTCTGTTTTTAGCAGAAATTGAATTTTCTCTGAAGTCTTTCAAGTATTTTTCCCTGCAAATTTGATTCGATGAGCTGCGCTCAGTTGCGTTGGCTTCAGATTCAATTTGAATTAATAAACAATTATCGTGGGCAGCAGCAAGAGTAATCGAATTGCAGGTAATTGAGTAGGCAAAAGGGAACAATTAAATATATGTATAATCAAGCTGCATTCGATATGCTTTATATGACATTCGATATATGTATGATGCGTGCATTCTCTCTCTCTCTCTCTCTCTCTCTCTCTCTCTATGTATTCAGAGCTATATACGTTGGCTGTCCATATATGTGCCATTAATTATGTCTATATATGCCGATGCAGCTATGTATGCATGCATATACATATACCTAGATATATACCTATATACCTATAGATATATATAGCATGTGCATCTGTAGTCTTCGACTGTTTGTTTCCCTGCCGCATTGAGTACAAGTTATATGCATATCAAGTCGCAATGCAGAGCCGCCCACGCAAGGCCTTAATTAACTGCCTATTATAGATGAACAGCAATAACAACTTATTCATGTATATATATATATATATATATATATATATATATATATATATATATACATATATACTACATATCATATATTCAATGTTCATGTTCAACTGCCAATTAAAGCCAATAATCCCGTCAATCGGGCCCCAATCTTTGACCTGTCAATAAAATATAAATAAAGACGAATATAAACTATTTTGATTGAGAGATCTGTGCGTATATATAGACAGGCAGCTATACTATATAGTTCCTTAACTTGCCTAGTCTAAATATAAAATATTCTAGAGCAATCGAGCTTTACTGATTGGAAGCTTAAGTTCTCTGAGCGCTTAGCTATATATGATTTGCATAGGAACTACTGTGTATCGATAACAAATAAAGTTATCGAAATATAAATTTGGCTAACAATTTGCAGTTATCGATAAGTTATAGTATTGTGAGTTAGCTAACAAAAGGTATCGAAAAGTTAAGTGGTCTAAAAATTACTATTTATCGATAATACTACATGTTATCGTACGTAACAGCTATTACACATCGGGTTTCGTTTAAGTCATATATGCAATTGATGTTTATCGATATTAAAACTATCGATCAAAAAGAAAGATAATGCCAATTTCATAAACAGTTTCTTATTCGATCATCTCTAAGCTTGAAGCAAGAAATGCTTAAAGCACTCGCAAATTTCTCATGTTAGAGATAGAGAAATAGAGAGAGAGAGAGAGAGAGAGAGAGAGAAAGAATCAGAGCCTTACTCAATTTGCAATTTCAATGTCAATCAATTGTGAGAGTGGAAGGAGTGAAGATGCGCTTCAAGGCACTCGTGCCTTAAGTGGAGGCGTATACTTAATGCAGCCCCAGTTGGTAGGTAAATGCATCCATCTTTCCCCTCCCTGGCGCCGTCCCCCGCCATACGAGCATAGACATTTGCAAGCATTTGCTAATTATATACTCATTATACATAAGTATATACATTACGTGTGTGTGGGGTGGACATCATAAAGTGGGCGTGCATCGCTGCCCTATACATAATACTAGGCATGACGATGGCTGGTCGAAAGGGATGGGAGGGGTGGGGCAGGGATGTTACCTCTTCCCAAGGGTGGCTTTATGAGTTGGGGCCTTGGTGCACACAGCCAGCGACTGCAGTGCAAATAAATCGATTGATTCGAGATATGTAACGAGAACTGATGTATGATATAGGAATATATATATATATATATACATATGTATAAGTATATATGTATCAGCTGTACATAAGAATTTCTAAAGTAGCGAAAGTAAAAGTTTTGCTTGAGTAAAAAGTGGTAGAAATAATGGAATGAAATTTGATTAACGATAATTGTTCTGACCTTAAAAATAAAGAGGAGAGAGGAAGAAGAGGAGCCAGCAAGAGAGGAAGCTGATGAAGATGATAAGCATATAGTTGTGAGACTGCCAACTAGAGATATAGCTTAAGCTAGAACATTACTATAATATCGAAGACTCTCTTCTCGGCGATTCTCAATAGCCTAAAAAGACAAGTCAAGACAAAGCTATATAAAAGGGTTTTTGAAGTGCGAACAGCCTTCTCTGCGATTCTCAATAGTGTAATAGTATCTTATATTAATATCTATCAATATCCATGAGCTTTCTCTTCATATCTCATTAATGCAGCACATTATTTGCAATACGAAGAGCCTTCTCTGCGATTCTCAATAGCAGAATGAGGCCTTATGATGAGCCTTCTCTGCAGATCTCTCTAATCGAAATACGAACAGTCTTCTCTGCGATTCTCAATAGCATAATGAGCAACTATATTATCTTCTCTGCATATCTGAGCTGAGTAGAAATACGAACAGCTTTCTCTGCGATTCTCACTAAATATACATATGTATGTAGGACTTAGCTTAGTTGTAGGCCACAATTCGAGCTGTTGCTCCATTCAGACTTGAACTTTTATTAACTGTTTGTTTGTCTGCCTTTCAGGTGGTGGTCGCGATCTGAATACTGCCGTTACCTACGCGCAGAACATACGCAGCGGAGCTGGCGTCACCGTTGCACTGAAGCAAGCAAACAGCGGGCCGAGTGCGAGTCACGGCGTCA